>JAQFVV010006584.1:287231-718826 GCA_028023455.1 Epiperipatus broadwayi
AAAAAGTCAGATGTCACATGACTTATATATAGCTCACACTTACAAATATGTAAAATTAAGAGCATGCTAATTAGCTCTAAACAAGCTTTTTTTTTTATTTATGATAAATGCTACTACAAGAGAGGGCATTCAAATCATTTTTATCTTGGATTGTCTCCATCCCCAGACCGGTTTCGACCTATGGGTCTCTTCAGTGAGGAGTTGGGACATTAGATTCAAAAAACCAACTCAAGCAAAGCATTTATCTAAAAGTTAATTGTTAGAAGAAAATCTGAAACTTTTAGACATCTACATGTCTTTAAAGTCAGCTCTCCTACTGAAAAAATCATATGGGCCTGAACTTCATTCAGATACGCCATGTATTAGTAGGCTTAGCCATTTAATTTAGCCAAAGCCCCAACAGCAAAATAATAATAGTAATAATAAAAAGTCAGATGTCACATGACTTATATATAGCTTGCACTTACAAATATGTAAAATTAAGAGCATGCTAATTAGCTCTAAACAAGCTTTTTTTTTTATTTATGATAAATGCTACTACAAGAGAAGGCATTGAAATATATAACCTAAGTTGTCTAAAAAATATAATCAGATGATATTTCAAAAAGAAAACATATTTTCTTTTCAGGAATTTGATAATTTAAAATTCTAAATTGCCACTACAAAACTTGTACCAAAATAAATATGGTATAATACATAAAAAAATATTTCCATTTCATTTGTGCATGCATGTATCTCCTACATAGATAAATGCAACTTTCGTTAATAGTTAAACATTACATCTGTTGGCTTCTTTTATCTGTATATGCACATTTATTACTGTATAACCATTTCTCGATTTTATAACTGATTGATAATAATTTATTTTTTGTTTATGTATATATAGACTAGCTAATCCTGTGGCTTTGCTCATATTATTACATTAAAATAATTTAATGCAGTTAATAATTATAATATATTTAAATAATATTTCCATGAACTAAAAATATGTGAGATATTAACAGCAAGTAAAACTAACAATTATAATTTTTTTAATAAATAATGTTGTAAGTCATTTTTAACTGCAGTTGTTTACACATGTATTATTATTTATATAAATATTTTCTAAATATATTTTAATTCTCAATTACATTACATTATTTTATTTTACTAAGTCAATCTATGACTTTGCATGTATTAGTAGAATAATAATAAAAATAAAAAAGTATAATGCAATTGATTATTAAAATATATTTCTACTACAAGAAGTATACATTCTAAGATTAAAACAGGCAAAACTCACTATATGTATTGCCACTCACAGCAAGCTAGAGCAATCAATGAATACCAGAAGGCTTGTACATAAAATCCTCAACTAGTGCCTACTCATCCAATATCCCCAGACTAGTTTCTGGCTTGTGGTCTTTGTCAGTGATGAGACTTGGATCTGAAAGCACTGCACCTAGATCTTAGAATCTAATGCAACCCTCCAGCAGCCACATTTTATCTCTACATAACTACAAAACTATGAGACTTAAATTGAAAACACCTTAATATTGTCAATCCAAGCTCCTTAGCTTATATAGTCATATAGGTCTGAACTCAGTTCAGTACCTATACATTTTGGTGTCTTTGGTTCTTTAATAATCATAGCCACCACTATCCTCTTAGGCAGAATTGGTTTTAAGCCAATAAACAACACATGATCATCACTAGATGGGGATTTTATGTACAAGCCTTCTGGCATCCATTGATTACTCTAGCGTGCTGTAAGTGGCAATACATATAGTGAGTTTTGCCTGTTTTAATAACAGTTATAAGCAAGCATAAGAAATAGTGATCACATGATATATTCTAAGCAGTATAATTTTTTTAATGTTTTATTACTAAATGTTTTATTAGCACAGCATGAAAATGTAATTCTGATATGAAGGTAATCGTCTTTCACACAAGGACTGTACTTTAATATTGAGTTAGCAATGTTAGATATTAGTAAACTCTTGATTTACATTTTGATACTGCATTAGTAAAAAATTTCTACATTATTTATATTAAAGTCAAACATCTTCTAACATTAACATGTATTAAATTTCAAGATTTACAAAGTGTTAATATATAATAGAATATGACAATAAAGATATGATGAGTTAGAAGAAGTTAACAGCTACAAATACCTTGATCAGATTATTAATACAGATGGAAATATAATGGATGAAATTAATCAAAGAATTAAACTTGATTGGAGTGCTTTGGCAGAAATAACTTGATACTAAAAGAAAATATGCCTATGTGTTTGAAAAGGAAGGTTTTTTAATAAATGTGTTTTACCAGTTCTTACTTATGGGCCTTAGACTTGGACACTTAATAGAAGTGCAATATAGAGACTTCAGACCACTCAAAGAAGTATGGAGAGATGCATGTTGGGAGTAACAAGAAGAGATTTAAAATGCAATATATGGGTAAGAGAACAAACAGGTGTTACTGACCTCAGTGGAAAAATTAAAAGACTGAAGTGGAGTTGAGTTGAACATATTGCTAGAAGAGATGATAATAGATGGACAATTGAAATCTTAAATTGGATTCCAAGAGATTGTAAAAGACCCAGAAAGAGACTACATGTGAGATGGATGGATGAAATAAGAAAGTCTGCAGGTGTGATGTGAAGAAAAGAAGCTAAAGATCAGAGAAGATGGATTGAACTTCAAGAGACCTTCATCCTGCAGTGGATTAATGATGGTTGATAATGAAGAAATACAAAAGATAAGATAGCCATTTTTATCTTTTGAAAAGTCTTTATTTTGTGACTTGAATCAATAGTTTACTACTATTCAAAATCACTTGCTAAATATTAAGCTATAGCACTTGTATGAATGATGATTACCTTTGTATCAGAATTAATGTTTTACTACATAAATTTTATTTTTGATTTTAGATGTATTGAATACCAAATAAAAATTTTCCTTGTTAATTCTCTCCATTTCTCTGTTTCAACACTATTATTAGAAAGTTTGATAATTGAAATATACTTATTATATATTAGCATAAAACAATTGTCAACAGCAGTATCACAAAAAATATAGTTTTTATTAGGTACGATAAACAATAATTTTAAAATAAATAAATTTATATTTCTCATGTGATAAATGTAAAATGTGTATAAAATTTTCATGTTTTTGCAATCTATGCAAGTGAGAAATTAAAATGCAGATGGTGACATCTTATTTTATCATGTGACAATATACTTAACGGAAAATGGTAAAACTTTATTAAATTCATTATTACTTTTGCTATATCCACAACATTTTACAATTTACTTTTTCATGTGTTAAATACAGTTAAACTAATATCCTAAAAGTGTATCAATTTCATAGTAAAGTAGCATTTTTCTTGCTGTACTAGTGCAATTTTAAATTTTACTTTAAAACACATTAAACATTGTAACAGAACATTTATTTACGCTCTTAAATTTTACAAGATTGCAATGTATGGTAGCTGTTCGGGGGCGCCACCAAGCATTTCTGCCTAGACCGTATTATAAAATTTCTATAATAACGGTTAATTTATTTACGAATGGAAATCACCAAATGCAAACCTTAAAATAATTTTCTTTTAATGGACCAAAAGATTATAAAATGAATTATAAGAATTAATTATAATAAACAAAAAAAACAAATCGACACTTCACTATTGTTGAAATATTTATTATACCTTTATTCTATTTGTTGGTTATTCCCTTCCCTTGTATTTGTCAAATCAAACTCTCCCGATCCTTTTTTTTTCTAACCAAGAATTAACATGTATCATTCTCACAGGAACATGCGCCGTCACTTTACCAATTATACAATATTTCATCAAATATCATGGTATATAACTATGAGTGAACTCAAGGACAACTTACTATAAGAGTGTGTTTGTTAAAAACAAATGCACTCAAACCTCCTCTTTCTAATGTTAAATCTTTTTATCTTAAATTTTTACTTGTCCTTAGATCGAGTATACAATTTTTCTTATTCCTATCTATACATTATAAGAATAACAATCATAGAAACTAAAGGTAAGTTTAATTAATAGAATGTAACCAAAAAAAAGTAAATAATAAAAAAAACAATATAACGTGGATTAATTTGAATTAGTAAATACATCAAGTTAAAGACTACATATCCCTCCCTTTCTATTGCTGAAACTTTGAGATGTTTGAAGGAAGGCTTTCTTTTTCTTTTTTTTTAATTCTATTATGCAAATGTCTCTTGAAATTATAACAAAAAAAAAAGTCTATTTACCCTGATCGATCAGTGTAGATCCTGTGTGGGTGGAATATTTCACCTTATATTCTTCGTGGTTTGTCCGTGTCTTCTTCCAGTCCATTCTCCTCGGCTAGCTCTCTATGTCCGGCATTTACAAGGCAGTTCCAGGTGGTAATAGGAAGAGGTTCCCAGAAGGGAAAGTTCTGTTAGATCTAGCCGCTCAACATTTTCTCCTTACACTTTGCAGATTTATAATATTGAAAAGTCTGAGCCAAATTGAAACTTATAGATTAGATATTGACCTTGGCAGAAATCCAATTAATTAGAACAAAAGGAAAGTCCGTAATTTATAGTTTTTTTCTAAAGTCTCAACCTTTAATATTATCTTCTTTTATTTCATATTTTATTTTAAAATCCCAAAGAAACATTCCAATTGATCAGCATAACAGATAGCATAAAAATACCTTCACTATCAAAGTCCCAACAATAGAATTAATTGCTTTCTTTTCCTTCCTATTTTTAAGAATTTTTTTAAAGACTAACAAAAGACAAACTTTTATCAAAAAACAAGATCTTGATCTAATTTATTTTAACTTCTTAAAACTCCATTTTAAAATTAAGTGTTAATTTATTTTTTTAAAATTATGTATTATAAAATGATATTTATATTTTAACAAAATATATATGTGCGTATATATATGAGCTGATAGAAAATTATGTGTTTATTTATTTCTAATAAAATAAGTTTATTACAATGTATATATTTTATTTTTACAAAATATGTGTGTATATATATGTATGACTATGAGCTGGCAGAAAAATACCAGCTCATTGCACCATTTTCCAAAAACAAAACAAAAAACTTTAAAAAAAGAAAAACTTTAATCACGCCGTGGGGTTTTCTTTTTCCTCTTTTTCTTTAAAAGGTTTTATGATTCTTGCATTATAAGTGCACTTTTTATTTCTTTTACCTTGTATTATAAATGCATTAGGTCCACATTTTTGAATGATCCTGTATGGGCCTTCGAATAGAGGGAAAAACTTTTTATATTGTTTAGCACTTAATTTGCTAACTGGCTGAGTTTTAACATAAACCCAGTCGCCTACCGTAAATTGTATTGGGCAAGCATTCCCCTTCTTTATTCTCTGTTCAGTTTTCTTCTTTAATCTGTCTCTAGCAAAGCTCTGATCTTCTATTACATTTATCGTTTCAGTCACAGTAAGAACAAGACACTTGAGGAGAGTAGGCTCAACTCGACCGTAATGCAAGCATTCTGGAGTTAACCCTATAGATTCATGGTATGTATAATTAATTATTTTAACCATTTGTGGCAATACATTAAACCACTGTTGATGGTTACCTTTCAAATGTACGTGAAATAAGTTCCCCAATTCTTTCATAACTCATTTGCAAGGGTTAGATTGAGGATTATGGATAGAGGTGAGAACGTGATGTATCTGTTCTTGCTAAATCCAATTCTTCCATTCCCTTGATATAAAAGGAGTTCCATGATCACTCAAAATCATCTGAGGTTTGCCAACTTGAGCAAATTGTTTTTCTTTTAGCACAGTTATGGACGACCCAGCATCAGCCTTTCATAGGGGATAGGCCTGTACTAATTTCGAGAAAATGTCAAAGGCCACCAATATATATTTATATCTATGAAATGACAGAAGTGGGCCATAAAAATCTATGACTGGAAACTCATTCGGGTTCTTAGCTATTATTGGTGCCGGGGTCCCAGCATAATTTTTATTAGCTGGTTTACTTTGCTGATACTCATGACACCTCTGTAACATAGTAACCACTGACCTATACAAACTTGGCCAATAATACCATCTCTGTATAAGGTTACTTGTTTTAAGAGATCCATAATGTCTACATATACCATGCACATACTTTATTAGCCTTTCCCTTAGATTTTGTGGTATAAATACTCTCCAACAATCTATTCCCTTTCTAACCTGAAACATCAACAACCCATTTATTATTTTATACCGATATAATTTGTTTTTGTTTTTTTGCATGCAATTTTTTTGTTGTCTGCCATTTGCTTCTTTACAACCTTGTATCAACTTCCTGCACATAGTGTCCAAGTTTTGTAAAAAATGGAGTCTTTTCAAATCTTTCTCTATCGATACCACAGGATCTGCTTTAAGAGATATTAATCGAGCTCCCTCCAGTGTTAAATTTTGACTGTGATCCATAAGCGGATTTCTGCTTAATATATATCCAGTACTATATTTTCTTTCCTGGAGCAATGAATTACCCTGTAATTAAACTTCTGTAAGTATAATGCCCATCTTATAAGCCTATCATTAGTTAAGTAACACCTATTTATAAACTCCAAGCTTTTATGATCGGTGATAATAATAACCTCAGCCCCTAAAAGTAAATGCTTAAGTTTATTTAATGCCCAAACAATTGCCAATGCCTCTCTTTCCATAGTGGTATAATTTCTTTCCGCTGGATTTAATGTCCTACTTAAAAAATACAAAACCTGAGGTATCTTCTCTTCATTCTCTTGAAACAGTACCGCTCCCAATCCTACACTACTACTATCAGTTTGTAACCTAAAAGGTTTGGTAAAATCCGGATAGGCGAGTGTTACAGTATCTACAAAATTTTCTTTGATCTGTTTAAATGCTTGCTCTTGTTTTTCCATCCATTCCCACTTGCTTTCTTTTCTCAGTAAATGCACAAGTGCTTCCGTATCTGTAGAAAAATCCTTGTAGAACCTTTGATAGAAATTGCATATACCAAAAGAATGATCTAATCTGTTTTCTATTCTTTGGTTGGGGGAATTTAACGATTGCTTCTATCTTGTCAGGATGGGGTCTCACCCCTTTAGCATATGAGATGACGATATAATTTCTTCCTGAAATATATTACTTTTCTTCAGATTTATTGTAATATTCTTTTCGTGACATTCACGAAGGAACACAACTAAATGTTCCTGAGGAGATCGTGACACAATCATGACATCATCCATATAATAGAGTATAAATTCTTTTACCCTCGGAGAAATTACCTGGTCTAAACATCATAATAGCTCTGATCCACTGTTAATTAGTCCAAACGGAACTCGTTGAAACATGTATGTAAAGCCTTCATAACGGAATGCCGTGTATTTTTGATCCTCAGTGTGAAGCGCCATCTGCCAGTAACTTGATGTCAAATCGAATGATGAAAAATATTTTTTTCCTTAAATTCCAACAGAAAATCTGTAATTCAAGATGGCACATCTCGATCAGGTATAGTAATAGTGTTTAATTGACGAGCATCTAAGCATATTCTCATAGAGCCGTCTTTTTTTTTACAATTACTAAAGGGTTTATATACGGTGACTGTTGTTTTTTTATAATACCCCATTGTTCCATTTGTTGTATTTGTTTATCAACTTCCTCTTTATATTTGACAGGGACTGGGTATGACCTACCCTGAAAATGAGTTTCTTCTTTCACCTTTATCCGATGAACATATCCCTTTATAATTCCGGGTTTAATGGCGAATACTTGTTCATTTTTCAAAAGTGCCTCTTTAAGTTGACTTTTCCAGCCCCTATTATTATTACCTAACTCAGTTATTTTACATTCTATTTCTTGATATATGACAATAGTTACCATGTAAGCTACCTTGTTATCACTCTGTTTGCTATATCCACTAAATGGTACTTTTTCATTTCCTATCATTATATTCTTTTCGCTATAATTAATTTTTGTCCCGGTTCGGTGCATAAAATCTGACTCCAATATAAGATCTTCTACCAACCCTGACATTGATAATAATGTATGTTGTATTTTTTTTCTTCCCACTTGTACTTCCCCGTATATTTGTATAGGATCTAACTTAACTCTTTTGCCATTAGCCATAGTTATTTCAGACTTTCTTAATGGTAACAACTGTATTTCCCTCTTCTGATCTCTGATTTGATCTAATATTTTATTTGAGATTATCGAGACTTGACTCCCCGTGTCTAGTAGGGCCTGTATCTCTATTCCCTGTATTTTTATCATTATCATAGGGCAAGTTTGTTCCACCATCGTTTGTATTTTCTCTTCTTCCTCAATTACTACATTTAACAGCTTAGGAAGTTGTTCTTGTTTCTCTTCTTCCTGTACATTTTCTTCCTCTCTAAGAACTTCCAATATGTCTTCCACACCTTCGCACCTACAGACAGCTAATCTCTCTCATATATTTTGCGGCAAATTTTTTTTATAATACTTATAATTTGCCATTCAGCAATAGGATATTCTATCATTCTTCTCAATTTTATCATTTGCTTTAAAAAAAAACTGTCTATATTCTATCCCTTCTTCTTTTTTATACCTTTCTAATTCTACCACTCTTTGTAACTTTTCTTGTATCTTTACGTTCCAAAACATATGTATTAATTTATTTTTGTACTGTTTGAAATCATCTGGTCTTTTCTGTATCATTCTCCACCAATCTCTCGCCATGCCTGCCAAATAATTACTTGCTATAATTATTTTTTCTTCTTCCCTTGCCTCGTACATACAAAAACACTCTTCTAAACTTTCCAAGTGTTCAAATAGAGTCTCCTCTTTGTCTCCTTCGAAGATTTTTATCTTAATTCTATCCTGCATTTTATCTACAATATTTTAAATTTACTTCTGAGACTCAAAACCCTCCCCTTTTGGGACACTAACTCCTCACTCTAACCACCCAAATCTGCCTTACCCCACTTTTACCCTAATCTCAAGCTGTTTATTTAGTTAACGAGCCCTACACATTGAGACAGCATTTTCTTAACTTGACCCACTCCTACCCTCTGTAACAAAACATTTTGTTATGCTCTTAAATTTTACGAGATTGCAACGTACAGTGGCCGTTCGAGGGCGCCACCAAGCATTTCTGCCTAGACCGTATTATAAAATTTCTATAATAACGGTTAATTTATTTACGAATGGCAATCACCAAATGCAAAACTCAAAATAATTTTCTTTAATGGAGCCAAAAGATTACAAAATGAAATATAAGAATTAATTATAATAAATAAAAAAAAAAACAAGTCGACACTTCACTATTGTTGAAAGATTTATTACACCTTTATTCTATTTGTTGTCTATTCCCTTCCCTCACATTTGTCAAATCAACCCCTCCCGATCCTTTTTTTCTAATCAAGAATTAACATGTATCATTCTCAAAGGAACATGCGCCGTCACTTTACCAATTATACAATATTTCATCAAATATCATGGTATATAACTATGAGTGAACTCAAGGGTGACTTACTATAAGAGTGTGTTTGTTAAAAACAAACGCACTCAAACCTCCTCTTTCTAATGTTAAATCTTTTTATCTTAAATTTTTACTTGTCCTTAGATCGAGTATACAATTTTTCTTATTCCTATCTATACATTATAAGAACAACAATCATAGAAACTAAAGGTAAGTTTAATTAATAGAATGTAACCAAAAAAAAAGTAAATAATAAAAAAAAAACAATAAATGTGGATTAATTTGAATTAGTAAATACATCTACTTAAAGACTACATATCCCTTCCTTTTTATTGCTGAAACTTTGAGATATTTGAAGTGAAGGCTTTTCTTTCTTTTTTTTTAATTCTATTACGCAAATGTCTCTTGAAATTATAACAAAAAAAAGTCTATTTACCCTGATCGATCAGTGTAGATCCTGTGTGGGTGGAATATTTCACTCTATATTCTTCATGGTTTGTCCGTGTCTTCTTCCAGTCCATTCTCCTCGGCTAGCTCTCTATGTCCGGCATTTACAAGGCAGTTCCAGGTGGTAATAGGAAGAGGTTCCCAGAAGGGAAAGTTCTGTTAGATCTAGCCACTCAACATTTTCTTCTTACGCTTTGCAGATTTGTAATATTGAAAAGTCTGAGCCAAATTGAAAGTTATAGATTAGATATTGACCTCAGCAGAAATCCAATTAATTAGAACAAAAGGAAAGTCCATAATTTATAGTTTTTTTCTAAAGTCTCAATTCACACCTTTAATATTCTCTTCTTTTATTTCATATTTTATTTTAAAATCCCAAAGAAACATTCCAATTGATCAGCGTAACAGATAGCATAAAAATACCTTCACTATCAAAGTCCCAACAATAGAACTAATTGCTTTCTTTTCCTTCCTATTTTTAAGAATTTTTTTAAAGACTAAACAAAAGACAAACTTTTATCAAAAAACAAGATCTTGATCTAATTTATTTTAACTTCTTAAAACTTCATTTTAAAATTAAGTGTTAATTTATTTTTTTTAAATTATGTATTATAAAACTATATTTATATTTTAACAAAATATATATGTGTGTATATATATGAGCTGATAGAAAAGTACATGTTTATTTATTTCTAATAAAATAAGTTTAGTATAATGTATATATTTTATTTTTACAAAATATGTGTGTATATATATGTATGATTATGAGCTGGCAGAAAAATACCAGCTCAACATGTATTTAAATTGAACTACTAAAAGTTAATCAAATTCATTATTCAAGCTAAATGCTTTGGAAGTGAGAAGTAAAATAGTATTCTTATATGCATAATAGAGTAAGGTGAGTATGATTTTGATATCTCTATGAAGCAAGAAATAAGACAAGCTTAAAATAGAATTCTTATATGAAATAAAAAATAAAATAATATCCTTATATCTTAATATCATAAGCTGAGTATGCTTTTGATATAGAGATATCAAAAGTACCCTCAGCTTAATATATTAAACATATAAGAATATCATTTTATTTCTCACTTGATATAAGAATTTCATTTTAGGTTTTTCTTATTTCTCACTCCCAAATCCTTTAGTTTGATTTACAATTGCATAAAAAAAGGGAAAAAATTATATTGAATTACAAATTCATTATCACAACTGATCTAAATTGTCATTATTTAAATGAGAAATTAAGTTACAAAATGCAAATTAATTAAATCTACAAATTCAAATTTTATTTTGGTTTATCAAAAACTATACTTTTCCTTTTAAAAATTTACTTTTTAATCTTTTAATCAGTGCTGCCCTCTTTTTCGATTATTTATGATATCATTTGAAAACAATTATGATATAGATTTTTCATGCATTTTTATTTTGCAAATTACAATTTTTTAAAAATCAATTAAATTCTTTACAAAAAAAAAAGAAAACATCATGCAAAATTATTCAAGATTGGTATAATATGTATTAAGTTATAAAGTCACAAACAGACAAACTTTCACATTTATATAATAATATCTGTTTCATATATAAATAACTTAGATAGTGACTGCTTTTATTAATAATTAAACACTAGCACACACATTCTTCAACTATATAAGACAATTATATGTTTAACCTTTTTACTATCAGCTTCAATTTAATCAAATTGGCTAAAAATGATAATTTTTACATTATCATAGCGAATTTATGCTCATTTTAAAGCTTAAAATGTACTGTAAGATACTGCCCTCTCTAGAATTATTTTACAAATAAAAAATCAATAATATTCAAATTTAAAGTTTTAATAATAGGAGAAGGTGGATTTTCCAAGGCGTTGATTGGTTATTTCTCATGTTAAACAAAAGGGAGTTCTTGCCAACAATTTTAACAGGTCTAGGTTTTTTGTTCTAATTTTCAAAATGAAAATGTATATTATAGAGTATTTCTTTCATATTTTTTTACATATTATAAATTATTTTAATAAAATATGCAAAAATATAATTATTTTAGAAAAATAGTAAAGATTTTAATAAAAATTCTTTACTGTTACACGAATGTAAATTGTGAAAGAAATCAATGATGTACACAACATTTTCTAATAGGTTATGAATCTTCTTTTTAGCTTCTTCGCTATAGAATATTTTTATAATTATAAATAGAAATTTATTTTTGAAAAACTTTCATTCACTTTCATAAACTGACAAATTATTAATTTGTTTTTTACAAACAAAACTAAAATAAATATAATAATAAAAGATGAATTATTTTTACTGCTGATTTTGTAATTGACCAATCAAAAGTTTAGAGTTTTAACTCACTTGACCAACTGCAATTTCTTACAGCATAAAGGTTAAACTTCAGAACCATAATGATGATGAGCTAAGAAATTTTTAAAATGTATGAGAAATCTGACAATCAGCACAAAAATACTGTATGTGGATTTTATACATTTTGACTGGAGCAGAGACCTGATGGTAACCTAACCTTTTTGATGCTGCATTTTTTAATTTATACCTATCTCAATATTTTTACCTTTTGTGAAAGAATGATCAGACAAATAAACAAAATAGTTTAAAAATTATTATTTTTTTTGTTTTTTACTTAAAAAAATAAAGATCATCCTGTAAAACTATAGACACTTTTATTTTAATTTTTTTACATTCATAAATAAAATTAGCAAAAATCGTTTTGATTTAAGGTCAGTAATAATTTCATTAAAACTTTTTTCTCAATCTTTACAAATTATATTTCAATGAACTTCTCAAAAACCCTAGTGAGCCATATGCAAACTAACTGTTAGTAAATGCAAATATAAAATGAATCACCTAAACTCTAGCTTTGACCACATACATGTGTACCACTTACTGGCATACCTATATGCAGAGGGTGATTTATATATACTATAATTTCAAGACATCTGTAAGCCATCTTGAAATCACTGTAACCCATCATACAGAAAGGTTGTGTGTAGATATGCCAGTAAATGATATGCTTGCACAATCAAAACTTGAATGTGTTCACTGATTGTTAGTTTGCATATGGCTTAGAATCTCAGTACCTCCACTTTATTTCACCTATATTCCAGCTGGTGAAATGTTATATTTCAATTAACTTTTATAATCTTTCATGTACCTAAAAAGAATCTTTTTTTTTTATAAATTAGTATCTTATGTTGTACATCATGTTCATTTTTGTCAACTTGTAAATAAATTAAATGATCTATATATCTCATCTGTGATGACCCATGAAAATTAAACATTTGCTATATGCTGCTACATATATTTGAAAATTATGTAGCAAATAAACTACTACTAACAAGCTTCATAAAAGGAATTTTAAATAATGTAAATTTATATTATTTTAAAAATGAAATTGTTATTGTTAATCATTTGTTATAGAATTTGGGAACAACTTCACATGGTTGGGACATGTTGATTTATTTTTTATAAAGTCCTACTGCTAAAGAAAAATGACATTTACCTTAAGATTCAAATTCAGTACAAGTTTAAATTTGTAACACAAATGCAATGTGACAGTATCAGATACTATAAGCAATATACTGAAAACTAAATTACGCATAATACTAACTACAATTGTTTGTCTGCATCAAAAAATATTAAGAAGAGAGATGTGTGTGCAAACTTCTATAACACGTATTTTAAATTAACAGCTGTTCAAGTTTGTGTACATAGTTAAGAATTAATTTTAAATAATTTGCTTTAAAATATCAATAATAATATTATTTATTTGAGATTGATTACTGTAGTGGAACAATTTATTTAAAAAATCCAATATATATATATAAATGATTATCAAATGTAATCTGTCTCATGTTGCACTAACTATATAGGACAAACATAATCTAAATATGATTTTATATCATTGTTGAAGGTAAAAAACCGTTGGTAGTCGAGAGGTCAGCACAGCTGCCTTACAAGCAGTTGTCCTGGGTTAACGGGTTCGCTTCCCAGCCGATGCTATGACACATGAAAAAAAAAAAAAAAACGTTATAATTGCAGGTATTAGTCTCATAGCTGTAAAAAAAATCCGTTTGTCCTTAAACAAAATTTATCTGAAATGTATAAAATTATATTTATAGAATTAATTTTGAAATGCTATATTTTAATGTTATAAATGCACCTATCAAAAAGAGTAATTTGTTAGTCAAATAATGTTTTATCTTTTTATGCTACTACATTTCCGATAATGTTAGTAATTTTGTCAGTTTTCCTACGTTTACAATCTGTCAATCATTTGTGTTAATTCCTATATAAATATGACTAGAATAAATATCAACAACGTTAAATAAATAATGACGTTTACGTTGAAACAAAAAATAAGAAATGTAATGTAAACAAATGAATAATAAATGATCAGAAGGAAACCCTTGCATAAAATAAAACTTCATATCTAACATTCATAATTATCATCATTGTTTAAAAATATCGTAAATAATATTTACAGCTTTAAAATTTAATTATTTCCATCTCTATTGAAATTAAATTCTCGAGTTAATAACAACAATATAAAATACTGTTAGGATGAGAACTATAAAATTATAATTAACCAATAAAATGTTTACTTTTATTTAAATTACTGTACACTATACGTACTTAAAGTCCTTTTAAAGTAATTTAATATATCTACTACCGTTACCAATCATTTATCTGCCCATAACAAACATTTACTGTAAAAATTTTAGATCATTTTACGTTTTTACATTCATTCTATTATATAGGGTATATGAGCACAGACTTTCACACAATCCACCATTCGCCACTCTATCTCATAAAACTGATACACTTGAACACACAGAGAGATGATAATCTGGACCATCTGATGATTGCTGGTTTAACATGAAATACATATATTGGTGATTATTTATATTTTCGACATATATGTGTTCAAGTGTATCAGTGTTATGAGATAGAGTGGAGAGTGGTGGGTTGTGTGAAAGTCTCTGCTCGTATACCTTATATATGACTTATATTGATACATGTATATAAAAAGGCCTGTATTTCAGTTACTCGTACTATTGTTTGAGTATCCAAAATTCTACTTACGTTTTTAAGATTTTTTTTTATTCTCTTCTTTTATGTTTTTTTAAATATCTCATTATTTCTAGTCATTTTTATTAATCACTCATTAGATTAGAGATTATCCAATAATGAATATCATTTCTGTAGTGTTATTTTCATTACACGGCTCTCACGCAAGATAGTGGATTGTTTCTAACCTCATTTAACAACTTCTGGAGCTAAGTAATCATAAAGATATGATCAAAGATATTCGTAGTCTTTTCTTAATTCTAAATGCAAGCACTTATAGAATAATAGATCTGATTGGAAAGCTATTACTGTCATTGCGATATTTTTCTCTCATCAAAGGAATATGAGTCATACTTGATTTATTTGATTATTTTTAATCATCTTTTTTCTTTTCATTTTTCCATCTACGTAAATTAATTTTTTATATACCTGTCCTGTTTTGTTTCAGAGTAATGGAATGGAAAAGTATCAAGCTGACAATTTATTCATGGGGATTAACATTTAACTTTAGTTCAACTGATGACTGAAATTTATTTACAAAATGCTTATATAATAGTAATATTAGCGATTAAGCCAATACACATGCGCTTTGAAGATAAATTATAAATGAATACTCAATTTTCCAGACACGAGATATAGTATTTTAGAAAGAATGAAATGAATCCGCCCATTCTTTTGACCCAAAGGTTTATGTATGGGCAAATCTTAAGTGTGTGGGAATAAGAGCGTGAGGTGTTAGTAAAAAGAATATGATCTGAGTTTGTGCATTGATGGATGGTCATGTAATGTTAGAGTTGAGAAGAGAGATACACAGATAAAACGATGGTGCAATGAGTGTTTATTATTCCATAAGAATACAAATTTCTGCTACAAATTATAAATTAATAAAAACCAACACTTTTGTTATTACTTAGCAGAGTTAATTATTAATACATACCATTAAAAAAACTGCCAAGTGCTTGCAACACTAGCATGTTCTTATCAACACAAACACTGTAAAACATGGACTCCTTAAAAACTTAGAAACTCACTTTAACAACCAGACATCACTATTCAGAAAACTAGTTTGTTTAGCTTTAATTACATCTTGGCACTTCTTAATTAAATATGATTCTTTATTTTTTTGTTTCTTGAGCATGCTGAATCATACATCAATATATTAAACTTTTGCAGAATAAAACTATGACCCATTGCACGTTGATGAATATAAAATGCAAAACATGCCATACTATTTTCAATCACTTTTTATATGAATAATTATGTTGTTGCAAATGAAATTTCATATTCATCCTCATTTCACAAATATAAATAGCACACAGCCTGGATCTTGACAAGCAATAGAATATATAAATTGATATTTATTCTATAAGATGTTTAGTAAACCAATCCCTATTTTTCATAAGAATAGTGTAATGGAACAGCTCTGAGATAATCAATGTGAGCATGTGGATTCACTTATGTGATATTTCTAGCACATATGATGAGTGATGCTAATTCGTAAGATGCATTTATAATGGGTGAGGCCGGTTTGACATTTTGGTAATGGTTGTAATGTGGATACGTTCAAATGAAGATTATATTTATAAAAACAAAAACAAACTTGAAAATTTTAAAACACAATTTATATTTTTACAGAAAGATTATATATATATATATTGTACCGGGTTCAAATATGTGTCAATCGAAACACCGGCCTCTTAGGCAGAGAGGAACATATTCGGAGAATATGTATGACCAAACGATAGCTATAAAATATATAACTATCGTTAAATTTCCAGGACATAGCTTCTTCTTGGCTGTTGAGTTCAGCACCATGTTCAAAGTACTTTTTTTTGTTTGTGTATAAACACAAGCACCAGCTTTCTATTCAAGAATGAATAAATAACGCACTTTGAGCAATGGCCACTAACTCAATGCCTAAATATCCATGGCTAGCTCAGCTATTTGTAATCACTAACAGATTATACATAATTAATGGTGAAGAATTAATAAAAGAATTGATAAAAGGAATTTATAAAAAGAATTGACTGACAAATAAAGTTTAATTTTAAAGACAATTTATTAACTAACATTTACTAATTTTAAACATTTTATAATTCTAATAAAACACACGCATATTTTTAAATTAATATTTCTAAACTAGTTTAAATATTCTTGTAGATTTTAATAATAGAACACTAGTATTTATCTAATTTAACTAATAACACTGATATAATGATCACGCACATATTAACTCATACACTCACATATATAATAATAAAGTATTACATAGCATTTGAAACTTAAACACACATATCAATAGTTCATTTTATGTGTGATATAGAATTCATATAATTAGACTCTTGGAGGATTCACATGAATTAATGCAATGCAATGGCTATTACAGTATAAATGAAAATAAGCAAATGTTTTACCTAGGATTTTGAACGTAGATTTAGAACTTTGTTTCTTCTTTCATTATGCATACTTCCAGGTGGCTGGGACATTTCCTTGATGAGTTTTCTTATTATTTATGATTATTATTATTGGAGACAATTAGATATTGATGGAGATTTCCAAGTTGTTACGCTGACATTATTTCACGGGCAGATCTTGCTGTTTTCATCGGACATCAGACTGTGGAGAAAATGTGCATTCCCAAAAGCTACTCAGCACTGCATTTTGTTTCTGGATACAATTAATTCAACTGATTGTCCTCTCTTGACTTAACTGACTCAATTAATTTCTAAACTGAACTGCTTGTCTGATAAAATTTTTATTATTTATACCTGCAAAGTGTTTTTCTTTTCGATATCCTCTGGCAATATCTGTTGTCAAAATTTCATTGATAATCCTTTGATAAACGTGTTTTTGAAAGATTGTTTAATTAGTAATAGCTATGCAAAACATGTTGTTTTATATTTTTAATTAATTAATAGCCATTGCCATGTTTTTTAATGATAATCTTCTTTAACTTTCATTTATTTATAATAACATTTATTACGCATACATTTTTTCTATTATTAACAATCGCACATATATACGCACATATATAACTAATTTTAAGATTACTGTTCTTTAATTCCGAATAAAAAGAGATTTGTATTTTGAAGCTTTTAATTATTTATATTTTACGAATACTAATAAGAAAAACTCTACTTCCTTTTATAAAACTTTTAGTTTGACTTTTCTAATGAAACACCCCTCTCCCCTTCTGATTAATTAATTGTAACTTTTATTTCAAAAACTTTCACAAAAAATTTTTATTTTAAAACTCTGATTTTTTAATTTTACTTTTGACAGCAAACTGATTTTGTTTACTAAAGAAACCTTTTAGATTTTTATAAGTTATTTATTATTTTTAATATATTTTTTTTAAAAATAAAATTAATATATGCCAATTTCAATATTGGTACAATATATATATATATATATATATATATATATATATATATATATATATATATTGTACCAAAACAGTTCTTCGGTTAAATATTAATAAAGCTGTATCAATAAATATTTCAAATATTTTTTCAGCATTACAACTTATATCCATTTTATTTCATAGTATATCCATCCTTTATTGCAAAGTTTAGGTTAAACTTTTAGATAAAATACGACTGGTAAGTACTTTAAAAAATTAGAAAATCATCTCCACGAAGTTTCTAAATATATAATTTTTTTTCTAAAACATTTTGCAAAACACTTTAAAATTATCAATTAGTTTTTGCAAAATAAACGATAAGAAAGTATACAAAAAAAAATTGACTTTCTCCAGTTTCAATACATTATTAATCTCCCCCTATACCCCCGTGCAATTCATATTTATAGTCTGTAAGAATACCTATTCCTATTGGTTAATTCTTACTTTAGCTTGAAAACAAATTTACATATTTTTAGTTTATAGTAGAATTGAATTTCAAAATTAGAAATTGTGATGTAATGAACTTAAAATATATTTTAAAATATCACTTTTAATTCAATTATAACTTTATTTAAATTATTTTAATCTTTTAAAATAACTTTTAAAATAACATTTAATAACTTATTCCATTTCTTAATATTCAATTTATCTATTTTTATTTAAATAAAACATTTAATTTTTATATTATGAATGTATTCATCTTTATTACATTATTTAAAACATTACATACAGTAGTTAACTTAATATTTATTATTATTTGCTTTTATGATAGGCAATAATTCTATCCAATTCTATAATATAACTTTTAAAATATTTTAAACTTTGTTATTAATTCAAACATGCGTGTGTGTGAGAGTATACATTAAAAGTCACATGATTAATAACTTTGACAGACGATTTTCAATCTATTTCTCTGCCCAGATTAATAAAATTGATACACTTATTATATTATATAAAATAATTATAAAAAATTTGGAAGAATAATTTAGAAAATATAAAATTAAATATAATTTTCACCATCACAAAGTTTATTTTTAAAATGTACAATATTAATTTTTGTTTATTAAATATGATTATAAATTTAAACACTGTATTTATTAACTTATCAGTTTTAAACTATTAAAATCGAATTTATTAAATATACTTTTAATTTTTATAGCTGTGTTATTTAATATGGCCAGCTTTTACAAACATATGAAACAATATTTTAAACTTTACATAACTATTTTTAAATAATTCGCTATAATTTTATATACCACGTATTTTCTTTAGCTTTAAATTGTACTTTAAAAATATAATCGACTTAATACAATTACCATATTAAAAGAACATATTCTAAATTTAAAATTTTTAGTAATTGACTGCTGATCTATAGAAAAGGGCACAATATATTGTAACCGGTCGCTTATTCAACCGATCGTATAGGGATTGAGAGCTCCGAAATAAACATGATATAGTATAAAGCTTTATTTAATTTCCTATATCGATAGTTGTTCATTATCAACACAAGGGGGCGCCAGATACGATGATTTAATTTACAATTTAATTTCTCACATCACCTTACGTCATACCAAAACGATTTCGAAGTCTTATCCCCGCCCATAAGCTCAAACTCCCGGCATGGACCAATAAGGGTCACTCAGGGTCGCGATGAAATTGTTTCAAGAATATCATTCTGGTAAAAGACACAATAATAACCAATAGAGAAGAAGCTTGGTTGATTTACAGATCGGTCCAAATATTGGGCCGAGATATTGGTTATTTGCAACTAGTACGAATGTTTGATTTATGCGTCTTATATAAAAAAAATTAGAAGCTTGTAATATCATCCCCCCATTATTATACAGTCCAATAGAATTATTCATATTATCTTTATTGACATTTACTTACACAGATTAATAATAGGCCCTCCCAACTCTTAAACCTATCTTAATTACATAGTAAATAAACATCGTGACTTACGGCACGATGAAGCTTAAAGAAATAAACAAACAAAAAAAATAAGAAAGACAAATTTAAAAGTAAAATAATTAACCGCATAATAAATGTTGATTATAATATATAAAAAATATATTTTAATTATAGAGAATGATTTGAGGAATGCTCGACTTGTTTAAATAAAAAAATGGAATTTATTGAATATAAAAAAAAATGAAAACATTAGTTAATAGATTTATTTGCACACACATACACGCATTCTTGCACTCGCACAGAAAAGAACATATTATGCATAATAAACGTGGATGATATAATATATTTCCTTCTTTTACATTTTGAAGTTAGGTGTGTGTTATAATTTCGTTGCGAAAAGAAAACAATAATTCTGATCAAAGTTCATAACAGGAAAAGTCCTAAGATTTAAATATGAGGAATTATATAACGTCTGATATTTTATTCTACGAAAGTTGAGATTAAATATTAATTCAAATATGAGGGATTATGGATCATTTTATATTTTGATTTTACGAAATGCGAATTTAATTAGTTACGAGATTGCCTTTTAAAGTATACTTAAAGAATGAATGGGAGCATAAAAGAAATAAAATGTTTACCTAGGATTTTGCGTAGTCTTCTGCTGCTTCTAATTTGGTGAGGGTTCGAACCGGTTGGATACTGTTTCCATAATAAGTGATTATTTATTTTATATAAGTTCAGCATAGTATGTTTGAACGATTCTTGTAAGTTAGACGGGACAACGTCATTGGATTGATTGGAGTACGATGTTTGGACGACACTGTTGTTGATCACTCGTAGCGGTGGAGATGTTCTGGCGGCGGAGCGTCGATCAATCACTGAGGGGTTTCTTAGCCCATCATGACGATCGACGCTCTAAAGGTTAATTTCACAGTGGTCATATTGGGTAGACCGGGTAGCAAAAAAAGAAAGTTCTAGTTGTAGCTTCTGGAAGAATTTAAAAAAAGAACTATAAGCATAAGCAAAACGAAAAACAAAGAATATAAAAAACTGTAACCAAGGTGTAGACAAAGACTTAAGACTCATATTTATATGGGTTGGCTATTATCTGAGGATCCAATCTCCACCCAGAGTTCAATATTCTCTGAGTTGTCGTTGGGGTCCGTGTCCTACGTAGTGTTCATTCAATCCATATGCTTGAGGCAATCTTAGGTTTAGGCAATCTCATATTGCCATCTCAGTTAAAAAATTTATACTTATTCACACCTTTGATGCATACGTGCGTGTGTGTTTTAAGAGAACAATATAATCTTACATTAGTTTAAAAGTCAAGCATTTAATCTCAAAATCACCTCTATAAGCTTTTAACTTTCGCTATAGTTATAATTTAAAATAAACCCCTTTTTAATTACCCCCGCGGCATATACAAGTAGAAATTACTTGTTGAGATTTAAATGGCATATTAGTAATATTTTAATATTTTTATTTTTTAGAGGATATTATTATAATAGATTATATGAAAGCCTTAAATTATTTAATTAGAATTATTAACATTTTATTAACTATTTAATCAGAAATATTAACATTTATTTTATTAGTGTATTTTTATAAAGTATTGAAAGAAAATACGTTTATTTTTTATCATAGATTGAAAGTAAATATAATATAGAGTATTTACACTGCTTGTGTGTGTGGGTATATACATGTACTGACTTTGTCTCGGTACAATATATATATATATATATATATGTGTGTGTGTGTGTGTGTGTGTACCAGACCAATTTGTGGAAGCCAAGAAAGTAACAAATTGAATAAGCTTTAATCATTTATTGGTAAATTGAAATTTATAGAGTTAAATTATTATTTTACCAGACCTTCATGAAGGATTTTAACAAACAGTAGAATTGTCTAACTAGTCACTTGGTAACATTATATACTGGGGGTTTTCTTTTGGTGGCGATGGCATAGTATATCAGCAATTTGGATCATCAATTGTAGGCAGGGACTTTAACAACATTGCATGCTATAATACCAGGAAGTTCATACTCAGCTTCACTGAGATGGTCAGAGAAATTGCAGGCAGTCTACTCATAAGTCATAGCATGACATAATTTAACAGCTTAAGAAAGAAACCTTACAAGAAGTTTACAATAATTAATAGTTCTTTTTTTGCTCTTATATATAAACACCTCTCAAAAAAAGCAAAGGTATCCAGATGTTTCCACATTGATTAATTAATTTCCAAAAGAGAAAATTATTTACTTTACTATCTAAAAAAATCTTGCTGATTGCAATCTCAATCTAATTTAATTTTACAATGTTTACTAATTGCATTTCTTAATTAAATTCCAAATGTCTTTGATTTTTATCAAATTCCCCGGTAATTACACATTTTGTCACCTTTTCCCTAAATAATTATAAAAATAGAATTTAATTTATACATCTTTTATCATCAATTGATTTTACTTAATCAGTTACATTTTCTTTGCTAACTTGAAACTCCCCTTACCATAACATAACAACATTAAATTGCAAAATAAAACCAAATTTTATAGTAAAATTAAATTTATTTATACATTATTTTATGCCTTAGAATTACAACTTAATGCTAACACTATATATATATATATATATATATATATATAGCATTAAGTTGTATATATCTATGTATATGTGCTCTTCCGATATACATGAAGAACACATGTATATGATGTATATATATATATTGAGATTTGAGAAAGAGGACACTCTGAGGAAGGTACTTGATATTGTACTGAAATTTTAGCATTTAGCTTTTTCACTACACAGAATATCCTGCAAATTTTTTAATGGCAAATACAATATTATAGTTTAAATTCTTTTGTAGCACTTTCGATTACATGGTAATCCTCATCAGCTTTAACTGAATTAAAGCTGACGAGGATTACCAAAATCACAACCAAATTTAAAATCAGGCAAAAACATTCATTCAATAATTTAGATTATCAATCCCACAATACTCAGAGATATAATTTATTGTTGAATACCTCATAATAAAATAAATAAACTGTTTGTAACATAGTGACAATTTGGGTGATTTGTATTTGGCTGAAAATACATTTAGATAAACTTTTACCTCCACAAAATGTTTAAATATTCATGTGTGTATTTGTTTGTGTGGATAACTATAATATAAAACTTTTCCAGAAAGTAAAACTATATTTAAGAAAAAGCATAGAGATAACAAATAAGACAACAATTAATTTAAAAGTTTTAATCTTGTTGATTTTAATAAAATTAGTAATAATGTATCATTTGGTGTAAAGTGTATATTTGATCTGGTAATAAATTTTACTTGAAATAATTATTTTATATGAAGTATATTATAAATATGGCTAATTTATCATGCATAAGACAAACAGAAAGAATATATTGCCAAGCTGATCTCATAAAACTTTCACATACTATGTACAATTTAGTAAAAAAAAGGATGTGATTTCATGATGCTTTTCCATCCTGTGCTCAACACTACACAAACAAGAGTTGAAGAAGTACAGTGTTCTTTTGCTTCTTTTCTCTTATTTTTCTGTTTAAACAAGCGTCAATGAAGTGCAGTGATTTTTTGCTCCTTTTCTTTTGTTCTTTTGCTTGAAAGAACAAAACCTAATTTTGTCATTTTAATTTTTTATTAAGCTGTTTTAAAGATGGAATGGCTGACTGAGAGGACATTGTTGAATGTTCATCTTCAAAGGTGGATATGGACCCCTTGATTATCAATCATCCTCATTGAAATAATTTTTAATGATAATTTAAGTTGCTATTTAATATCTGGGGCTGAACCTCTCAACTGTACATGGTTGCATTACCTGAGAATCCAAAATAGTGATTCCCCTGGCTGGATGTTTTTAGGTGCTCTGTCTGCTACATAATGGGCATCTGGGAATATCCCAAATGAAGATGTTAGCAAGATCATACATATGGTGGCCTACCTTAAATGCTGATATTGAGGCCAAAGTTCACCACTGCTGGCAGTGCAAAATAAATCAAAACATGCCAGCAAAAAGGCAAACAGCCCAGTGGCCTAAACCTGAAGAGCCCTGGTCTCAATTCCATGTGCACCATACTTGCCCATGGAAAGAAAAACATTGTTGATAATAGTTGATTCAGTCTCCAAGTGGCAGATGTTATAGAAGTTCCATCACTTCACTCCACAGCAACAATAGAAACTCTTGAAAAGCTATTTGCAACATATGACCTACCTAAGATATTAGTGATAGATAATGGCACAACTTTCACATTAAGTGCAGTCAAAAACTTTTGCACTAATAATGGCATTGAGCTAGTGAATAGTTCCCATTCCATCCTGAAAGCAATGTCCAGGCAGAAAAACTAGTTTAAGAAGCAAAAAACTAATGACAAAATGGATGCAAGAAGCTGGAATACAAAGATTGCCAGAACACTATTTAGCATAGCACTCCATACCATGTACAGCAATGGGAAAGACTCCAGCAGAACTGCTATTCAATAGATATCTGTGAACTAACCTGTCAGCCCTAAAACCTGATTCCAAATATGTAGAAAAAGAAAACAGCAAGATAAAAGTACAAATACACACTCACTTGCTTTGAAGAATGTACTATGTATCCACAAAATGGATACCAATCATTGCTACACAATTGAAAGGACTGTACACTGTAGTAGTTCAAATAGCAGATGGGTATTAACATCATAGCCACATAAAGCAAATGACATTTAATCATACAGAAACCAGTACATCAAGCAGAAACAATGAACACCAACCCAAAGACAATAACAACTCTAGCAAACAACCCATCAAATAAGGATGATGACCAAGACAGGAACAGCAATAAACCTAAAAAACTGACAAAACAGGTAACATGTCGTCCAGATCATCTTGATGACTATGTTCTCCAGGGCTAAATTAGAGCCAGAGGAAGAAATACCATATCTGACCCTGCCTTCAGAAGGGGATTACTCCAAATTCCTTCCTTATCTGGTCAGATTGAGCATGCATTGCTACTAACCAATGTGTAAACATATGAATAATCAATGTATAAACATGGACAAAGGTAAAAAACCAGTATGGCCAATGTGTAAATATGTGTATAAAATCCTACCATTGGTTAGGCTCTCTGAATCTGATTGTTTCCATAAGGTAGGGGATCTAGCAATAAATAGTCAGCCTTTTTGGAGGCAAGCAGAGAGAATGTGTTGAGCCTAAATGGTAAGAGATCTTTACATAATGAATGTTTGTCTACCTGAGTGACTTAATGGGCTCTCCAATCAACAGTGGTGTTTCTACCAAATTCACTACCAATACCTCTACACGGTGAGGCAAGTCCACTACAGGATTGGAAGCTGCTACAATTATGGCAGACTCAAGGCAAGCTGAATATACAGTTGGAAGTGAGTCTAGTCATTAGGCATGACTGGTTCACTATTGATTAATTTATACATCAAATTGTAGTTATTGACTGTATCACATGTATATACATTTGTACTAATAAATTATACATATTAAATAGTGACTGTTTATATTTTTGATATTGCTGTTGGTTTGAGACTGAAACCCACAATTCAATCACTTTCAATCCTGAGAAGTACTTTCAATTAATTCCTTAATCCACCTCATAACTAATCAACATATGTTCTATTGCAAAAAGACAATAATATTTGACAGAGAAAAATTCAAATAATCTGCTCACATGACAATAGTAAATAACCCTGTAATCAAACTAGTAAGGTAATACATTTAATATTAAATCATTTATGTTCCTTATTACTGTTTCACAATGCTTTTTTATAGAAATATGTAGACGTTGTAGTTCTGAAGATGATTTGTGGGGCAATGGAAACTGCCATGGTGGATAAAAGCATTGTGAAACAGTAATAATAAAGAACATCGATGATTTAATATATGAACTTGGCAGTGCAGTAAGAAAAATAAAGTTACAGTAATACATAATATTTAAAAATCACACAATCTTTTATTTGAAAAAATAATTAGGATCTATATAGATAAGTATAAATGAGCAAACAGTTTAAACTTCGTGGCTAATTGTTCTAAAGTGCAAAATATAAAATGCGCTAACACGCACAAGCACACAAAGCTGAAGACAAATAAAGAAATGTATATATTTTATTTTATTTTAATATATATATATTTAATTAAGTGGCTAACTCTTGTTACAAAATATCCAGGAAATGGAATACGTAACTATCGCATTTGCATAAATTTGTATCGCTCCTAATCAATTTCTTATCTATTTACAAAATGGTTATGAATATAAGGGCTCTGACCCTTGAAAGCACTTTACCACTTAATTAAATATATATATTAAAATAAAATAAATATATATACATTTCTTTATTTGTCTTCAGCTTTGTGTGCTTGTACGTGTTATCGCATTTTATATTTTGCACTACAGATAAGTATACAAAATTTCTATTTACTATTGCCTTTAACAGAAATTCGTTATAGCATCATTTTAAATTTAATATTTATGAATCTTAAGATCCCATACTCAATTCCCACGTTAATACTGTCATTAGTCAGATTAGCAACGTCAGAAGAAGAGATGAGAATAATAATACGATTCCAGGTGCTAACTATTCACAGTTGAATATATTTAAAAAAGTTAAATAAAATTTAAATTTTTCTAATTACATTTAATAATTAATTCTAAATGATAGAAATAATTTTACATATAATAAAAAATTAAATTGTTCTGCTTATATAAGGGCAAATTACAATCTTCTAATTTTATTGTTTATTGAAAAGTGAAAAATGCGAGATTGAAATATTAAAAGTGCATGAATCAATTCCACATTCTTTCATCAGCTATTCAACTATCAGATAAAATTATTATACGCACATACATATAAATACATACTTACTTGTAAAATAATTCTCCAATGGGCCATCGAGGTAAACCTGCTGAATCGCAAGACAAATTAGCTTGAACACTTATGTTCGAATATTTAGGTTCCGATAAAAGTAACGACAAACCGGTCATAAAAACTTTAACTGCTTTATTAATTTCTACTTTAACAGCCTCTTGTGATTGGTTCAAATAAAGCCCTAACATTCCTGATGGAAAAGGTGGGAATCCTTTCATATCGTCCACCAATTCATGAGAAACAATCCACATGTAATCCCTGCGTGTTAATCCTAAGTCATTAGCAACTTCGAATATTTCCGAGGCTTCATTTTTAGTAGCATAAAGTAAAATAACACGAGCTTCGGTTTCTTTTAGCTTGCTTAACACATCTTTTACATGAGATTCTGATACATTTTGAAGTTGATTAAATCCTAGCAAGGCAATCCTAAAACATATAGATTACAATATATATATATGAAAATAATAAGTATATGAACTAACTAAAAGAAAAATAAATAATAAAAGGCAACACACAATTACTTCTATAGATATAATACACACCTCCACACTTCCCCATTTTTTTCAAATTCATATAAATAAAGATATAATAAAAGACAAATGACCCCCAAGATGCATTTCGTGCTGAACCAGCACTCATCAGTTGGCCCAAGTCACTATCTCTCATATATATCTCTATTATATGCAAAGTATTTACCTAGAGTAAATTGTTACAATTACTTCTCTATAAAATTGCTTTCATATTTCAACCAGCAGACTGGTTTTCATCAGAAAGCACAGCAAAGTGGATATTTCTAAAATTTAAACACTAAAATATTCCAAACATTTATATATCAAATAACAAAATTAATTCCTATAGGTTTTTTAAAAAAAGTTTTTTTTTTTTTTTTGTACAAAGTTTTGTTGGTTTTGGTGTTTGTAATTCTTGAGGAGTTATTTATATATATATATATATATATTGTACATACATGTATTAGAATAATTAATTTGGTTTTGTAAAGTTTTATAAGTATTTCATAAGAATATAATTAGTTTTTTTTTTTTTGTTTTTTGTTAAAAAAGTATGAGATATTTATCAGGTAATTGATTAGAATTGTTGTATAAAGATTTTTAGTTTATAGGAATTAATTTTGTTATCTGATATTCAAACTAATTTGCATAAATTACAATACTTCTTCTCATTGCCATTGACTGCACTCAGCTATGAATATGAATAAGAACTTCGAAAGCGCTTAGTGCATATAAACACATAAACAAAATTAAACTTCTCTAACAAGCGTGTTAGCGCATAATTATTAGTATTATATAAATATTTGCAATAATTTAGTATTTAAATTTTGGAAATAGCTACTTTGCTGTGCTTTCTGATAAAAACGAGTCTGCTGGTTGAAATATTAAAGCAGTTCTATACAGAAGTAATTGTGATCACATATATGTGAAAGAGATCAGTGATCTTCAATGATCTTCAATACACATATTTTGTGCTAAACCAGCATTAATCAGTTGGACCAGATCACCATCTCCCACACATACACACAATCACTACTCAGTTTATATTAAGATAGCAAATCTTTAAACTTTACTGGACAAGCTCCAATCTTCTCCACTTTCCAACTGTTCAGCCATCCATATCATTGAAAATCTATGGATAAATTGCTCAAAGCCCATGTTAATGCCAATATTATTGTCATACCCATGTTAACCTTGAAGTCACCCTGTCCCCTCACACATAGGGATCTTAATATGTCCATTTAATTATAAAGAAAAGGGATGGCCAGAAAACAGGCTGAATAAATTTTCAACATGAAATATGTATATTGGAGATCACTGAACCTTTTCACATGTATGTTAACATGTGTATAATTTGTGTACGATGGATTGGATATCTGTAGTGAGTTTGAAAGTCTGAGTTCAAGTCCTTATAAGTTTAGTAAAGATAATGTGCATGTATTTAAATATTATATATATATATATATATATATATATATAATATTCGATGTCTGTATTTTTAAAGCAATATATTTAATTGTATAACTGAATATTTGTAAATATAGTAACTAAATAATTAAAAAAAAAATTTTGCCACTTAGAAGTGCTTTTGATTATCCCAGTAATCTTTGTCAACTAAAGCTTTGAAAAGTTAACTTTCCCACAATTCCATGATCTTAACATTTGCTGCTTGCCTGTTAATTAAGTCATGATTATATTTGTATATTAGCATAGCTTCCTTTATTTTTCTTTTATTGTTATTTTTTTTCAGTTTGCAATATTTTTACATTATTAAAATTGAAGTCAAAACCATAAATACATGATTTATTATGGTCGTAAAAAACAGATCCTAAAATATTAGTATCTACTATGCAATTTTGTTCCAATTTCTGAACTTGCTTTAATAATAGCAAATGTTTTTTAGTTCTTTTTTTTCAATGTACATCTAGATTCACCTATGTAGCCACTGCCACACCTACATATCCATTTAAAAAGGTATATGTGATATTGCATTTTACACACCTCATACATTAAATAATTTAATAAATAACTACAAAGATAAAACCTCATTTATAAATAAAAATTGTGTCATTTATAAATGGATATACACCTGGGTCTCATTTTACGCGATAGATAGGATCCTCAGAAAACACGCACTAATCAAATTGCGCAAAAATAGATGTAACTTACCTTGAAAAAGGAGGGATATGGACTGTGATTTTTCAAAAATCGCATAAGAGCAAAGCACCAACGTAAAATTACTTTAAAATTCGCGCAAAAAAAAAATAAGGAAATAAAATATGACTAATAAAAAATTTCAAATTTAAAAAAAATTGATACAAGACAAACTTTTTAAACTATTTTTTAACTATAATATTTAATTTTATTCAAAACAATATGTATTTTTATGCATACATTTTTTTATGCACATTTTAATTATTATCACTATTTACCAGTAAAAAGGTTCATTTGCAAACTAGTTTTTGATTCTACACAAGAGGAAATACAACTAGCTTCAACTTCACTCTCATGTTGTGTTAATTGTTTTCTGGTGACGATGTAATTAGTAATTAATCTTTGAGAAGATGATTTTATTAATTGTTTATGAATGCGATATCCAGACACGACCATTTAGCTCTTGCTGGAATTTAAGAGCATGTTCGTGATTAGTGTCATTTATAAGAAAATAATTTGCCAATTAGAAAATTGAAGACCTTCTCAAATCATTTTTGAAGTGAAAGAAACAGATTCCACTTCTGTTTCATTATCTTTTTCTACATTTTCTTCTGTATCTAAACTTTTATTTTTGACTTTAATTTTTACTTCCGTTTAAAAATCAAATTTCATTTCACTGCTATTACTCACCTTTTAAAAATAAACTTGTGGACACTAAATGATTAATAATTGATTATGTTCTTTTTTAAAAAGCAAAAACAGAATGTGTTTTAAAATGCAAAATTAACATGCACAATGTTTGAACAAATTTACATTATAATCTTGTAAAATTTAATGTGTGTACATAAAATGTGGAAATCATGATTTTAATTTCATTATTGCATAAAATCTTACTATTATAAAGCTCTGAAAATATTGAAATTACTAAGATGAAAGTCAAATTCCAATAATGTACTATTACTTTCAATATAACATAAGTACGCGGAATTTATTATTTAAAGTAATAGTGCATTATCGAAGTTCGACTTCCGGTGAAACATGAATCGCATAACTTCAAAATTGTGTTAAATAAGTTTGCATACAAAGAGACCCAGGTGTATAGGTGCAGCAGTGGATATATAGATGATTCTAGATGTACGTTGGAAAAAAGAACTAAAGAACACTTGCTATTATTAAAATGAGTTCAGAAATTGGAACAAAATTGTAATTATGTTTGATGCCACAAGGTCATTTTTCTAATGAGCAGTTTGTATTTCTAATTGTAGAGTTTTACAAAAATATGATCCTCTACATTCTAATTGTATATATTTATTTCAAATAGAACTTGTTGAGATCTTTGGTAGATAGTTGTGGTTCTACTTGGTATATAAAACTCAAATCTGTTATGTAAGATTTCTGACAATTAGTATCAAGTTATTATTATTATCATCATCATCAAAATCATTATTACAATTATTATTATTATTATTATTATTATTATTATTATTATTATTATTATTATTATCATGATTATTACTAATGTTATTACTAAAAATAAATTCATTTTAATTAAATAATACTGATCAAATATTAAAGGAAAGTACTTATATTTTTTTACATTCAAAATATATATAATATCAAAAAAGTTTTCAAATAAATTTTAGTATTGTAATACTAGTGAGAGATATATATTATAAACTCACATATATCTGTGTTACATATTTCTTAATTTAATGAGAAATTATTATGATAAAATTCATTTAAAAGAATAGTTAAAGACAATTGCTTAAGTAGATTTTAAAATAGAACTTTGTAAAATAACAAGTTTGTGTTATATTTTTTGGTTCTTTAAAAATGGAATAATGCTTTGTATAGAGAGTGGGTGTGGTAAAAATGTAAAATGAAAGATTTAAAAATTGGTCTCTCTTTTTTAAAGAAATTAAGAAAGTAAAATGTATAAAGATAAGTAAATATAAAAAATCAGAATAAAAATTAGTTTGTAAAAGAATACTTTTGGAGCTGTAATTAGTTTAAAAGATTACTGATTGTATTGATTAAAAGAAAAACATGTAAACTATCTCATAAAAGTGATAATAGATTAACGTAAAAAAATATTAGATAACATGCAATGTAAAAATCAATTAGATTAATGAAATGTACAAATTAATTTAAAAAATAACAGATTAAAGTTATGATCAAAATTAAAAATGATAAGAAATTAAAATTACAGCCATCTATCATTATTTATTCTAGTCTTGAGACTTCTAGATCTTTCCAGTCTTCATGCATTACATTATTCATTGTTCCAGAAATTCAAAAATTAAGCACAAAATACAATCATTCATTACTGCTGCAGAAAACATTATTGCAGAAGCCACAGAAGTATTAACATGCATTGCTAAACCATCTTAGAAGTGTTTGACTGAGCTTCAGATTTTAGAATCGTCTGGAAATCAACTGTCCTGCCTAAACCCTCACTGGAAACTGATACCAAAGTTATTAGATAGATTCTTCCAGTAATATCCCTCCAATTGTCAAGACAAAGAATGAAAAATAAGCCCTGTAACCTTCAATGGAGACTAAAAAGCCACTCAGTTGGAAATTGACAATCAGGGAAACCTGGGTAAATATATTTTGATTACTGTCTATAGACACTTTATTTTTAAATGAAATGAACTTTAATTAACAAAAGACTATTATAAAAATTAGCCTGATTAATTATTTATATTTCTTTATGTAAAATATTAGATTGTAATATTATATTATATATGTTTTCTTGAATAAAAATTAATATTTTCTTAAATATTTGGTCTATTCTCTCTCTCTTTTTTGTCACTGTGTCACCATTTATTTAATGATATAGATATTCATAAGTATGAGCTATCCTGAGTTATTTCATGCTGGATTGGTGTGCCTGTCATCTGACCATGCCAGCTATATATAACCTATATAGTTGGCTGGTGCTTAATTTTGAATCTCAAAACAAATAATATGCTCTGGATGTAGGATGTCAATCTAGCAGTTGAGGAATGCTATGGCCTGGAAACTATTATAGGCTGTGCTTTGTATAGCATCAATCTGGCCACAGGTATTATTTTGGGTTAATCTATCAATGATATGCTTCTCCTCTGCTTGAAGTTCCTAAAAGTTAGTTACAAAATTTTAAAAAAGTTGCAATAAATGTGAAACTTTTGTGTGTCACAAAACAGATCAAGTTATATTAACTGAATGGATCTGTAGCAGCATTCATCAATTGATCCAGATCATGATCTCCTGCACACATATATGTAATCAGTGCTCACCTTATATTAAGATAGTGAATTTTCATACTTTAATGGGCAGGCTTCAATCTACTCCATTCTGCAACTCTTCAGCCATCTATACCATTAAAATATGACGATAGAATGCTCAAATACCATGTTGATGCCAATACTGTTGTTATGCTCATATCAGAGTTCATACCATTGAAAATCTGATGATAAATGCCCAAATCCTTTGATAATGCAAATATTATTGTCATGCTCATATTAACTTTAAGACATTCTGACCAAAATATGTACATTGGAGATCATTTATCTTTTTCATGTGTGTGTGTGGTCATGTGTATTAGTTGTATGAGACAGAGTAGATGGCTGAAGGGAACTTGAAAGTCTGTGTTAAAATGCCCTGTATTACATCTCAACTCCAGGTATATATACTTGTATTTAAAATATGACAAATTCAGCCTATACCTTACCCATGTCTCTTTTATGTAATTTAAATGGACAATGTCCTATACGTGAAAATCATAATGACTTAAAGTCAACATTGGCATAATAATAATATTGGCATCAGCAAGGAACTTGTGTGCTACATCATGAGATTTTCAATGGTATGGATGGCTGAAGAGATTTTCAGTGGAGAATTAGAGAAGTCTCTCCATTAAAGTGTGAACATTTTCTGTTATATGTAGAGAAGATGATGATATAGACCAAATGATGAGTGTGGGTTCATCATGAAATATGTATATTGGAGATTTTTTATAATTTTCATGTGTGTGGTCATGTGTATTGGTTGTAGGTGATAGTGTAAATGGCTGAAGGGAGCTTAAAAGTCTGTGTTGAAATTTCCTATATTATATATATATATATATATATATATATATATATATATATATATATATATATATATATATATATATATATATATATATATATATATATATATATACATACTGAGAGGAGTTATAGAAAGGATAAATGAATATCAGTTGCCATTATGCTTTGAATTTGTAGATTATGAAAAGGCATTTGATTCTATAAACATTTCTTCAGTGATTAAAGCATTGGATCATCAAGGTATAGATTCAGAATATTGTCATATTTTAAATAATATCTACAAAAATGCAACAGCAACAATTAGATTACATAATGATACTAGAAAAGTCAACATTGAGAAGAGTGTAAGACAGGGTGACTCCATATTTCCAAAACTTTTTGCAGCAGTGCTACAATAAATATTTTAAGGATTAAAATGGGAAGCTAAAAGAGTGAAAGTAAATGGAGATTATTTAAATCATTTAGATTTTGCATATGATGTAGTTGTTTTTGCAAATAATGCTTTAGAGTTTCAAAAATTTTTGCAGCAGTTATCAATAGAACCTAGGACTAAAGATAAATGTTAAAAAGACTAAATAATGTTCAATGGATTTTCTCAAAATATGAAAATAAAGATTGATTAAGATGATTTAGAAGAAGTTAATAGCTACAAATATCTTGGTCAGATTATAAATACAATTGAAAACATAATGGATAAAATTAATCATAGAATTAAACTTGATTGGAGTGCTTTTGGTAGAAATAACTTGATACTAAAAGGAAATGTGCCTATGTAATTGAAAAGAAAGGTTTTTAATAAATGTGTTTTATCAGTTTTTACTTATGGATCTGAGACTTGGACACATAATAGAAGAGTGATACAGAGACTTCAGACCACTGAAAGAAGTATGGAGAGATGCATGTTAAGAGTAACAAGAAGAGATTGAAAATACAATATATGAGTAAGAGATCAAACAGGTGTTACTGACCTTATTGGAAAAATTAAAAGACTGAAAGTGTAGTTGAGCTGGACATATTGCTAGAAGAGATGATAATAAATGGAAAATTGAAATCTTAAAACTGGATTCCAAGAGATTGTAAAAGACCCAGAAAGAGACCACATGTGAGGTGGATGGATGAAATAAGAAAGTGTGCAGGGGTTATGTGGACAAGAGAAGCTAAAGATTGAAGAAGATGGTTTGAACTTGGAGAGACCTTTATCCTGCAGTGGATTGATAATGATTGATGATAATGTATATATATATTTATAATAGTAGGTCTCTCTTCTTATATAATATTGCATCTTAATCTTCCTAAATCTTTTCTGCTTCAGTTTAATGTAAAATTTTAACGTGTTTAAAAAGAGCTTAATAATGAATTCAAAATAAAAGCAATTAAAATTAATAAATATATATTCAGTTATACTTAAAATGTCCATTCGGGATTAAATATTTTGAAACATATGAATAAATAGGATCTAAAAAGAAAATAGAAATCAGTGATTGCTTTCAAATGTGTTTATTCACCTCTTTCAAGAATATATAGTAAAATGTGCAAATTGCATATTGCGGGAGGATATCACACATGATAAGAAATACTTAAAGAAATATTTATGGTGCAATATTCTTAACTATCAATCTTCTAAACATCATGGTAAAGTAGAGTTGAATACAACTATAAATTATCAACCTCAAATATTAACAAATAACAATTAATAATTACCTATATATGAAACCAAATATAATATTGCTAAACTGGCCATGTTATATAAATAAATTACTATTCAGTTTAAATCACATTAACCAATAAATTTACATGTAAAAAGCTCTTAATAAGATTGATATAATATAAAAACAATAAAACAACACATGAACATAGCTTACACATTCTTATTCAACTAAAGGATAAAAGTGTATAAAGTTCTTCCAAAAAGTACCTTTATTGGTCAAAGGTTACAAAGCAATTCTATGGGTACTCAACCCATAGATGAAAAACACTTATTAACTAGTATAAAGGCTCATGGGTGCTGGGACCACATTTTGTCATCTGCACCTGTGGGCCAAAAATATAAGATACACTAAAATTATGTAATTGGGTAGTGGTGCAAATTAGTCCAACTGCCTTACATAATAAACTAATAGTTTCTGGTATCCAAGAATAAGTAAATATCACATTCAAGAATCAACTCAATGACAATTGATCAAAGAGATGCCATGATCCATTAGAGATGACTCTCACCCAACTGACAGGACTCCAGACAACTCTCCTCCCCAGAATCCATCCATGACTCGACAGCCAAAACCATGCTTTTTGAGTACCCCATTCCTTAGGTATGGAACATTTGCTTTGGGCTTCCTCTGTGAGTTTTGATTTCTCTGAGTGTAATGTTAGTTTTGCATATCCAGAGCATTAACCAAACCAAAGAAGGCATTGGTAACCAAGCCAGGCCCACCCTTCGATATGGCAATGATTGCCATCCACCCCCACATATCAACAACCTCCTCATGTCCATGACATTCACCCCTGAGATTGAATACTCAAATAAACATTAACCTATGATTGGCCATTAAACAGTTCACATGAGCAGTGGCCAACCCTGTTCATCTGCCCAAAAATTCACCATTAGGCAAAAACACATGGACAAAATGTCAAAGTTTTTATGTGTTAGTCCAAATAGTCTGGGACCATATATGGACTACCTGCCCATCTAGACTGAGAAATTTTTACTACATTATCTAGATGATCAACTACAAAATACATGGAATCAAATCCATTTTTTACAGGTGATCACTTATGAGTTTGTGAAATTAAATACCTTAATTTACAAAAATACATGATATAAAATACATTAATTTATATTATTCTCAAAATCACAGCTAGCTCTATCTGCATAAATAATTACACATCATTTATCCCTTTCACTTAGTACCCTACGACCAGAGAAGTTCTAAGTCTGTTTGATAGCCTTATCAACTGCAGATGCCCATCAAAGTTCAATATAACTATTTATTTCACTCAACTGCAAAAGTTCTTCATGATTTACCATCAAGCCTATATTTTCACTTAATTATTACAATTATGAAGAGTATGATTAGCATTGTAGGATTTCACTAGATCATTCCAACTACGAAAAATGGAACTAGCTTTGTAAGATTCTTTCCTATTGTTTTGTAGAACACGGAGGTTGATGGCAAAATTATATTTTAACAATTGGTATCTGTAACCCTAAAGTAGGCCTAAAGCAGTAAGATTTCAATTGTTAAATTAAGAAATGTTAACTAATTTGCAACTTCAGTATCAGTTTATGTTAATAACATCATTTATACTTATTTTTATCTTTCAATCATCGTTTTTTGACTCATTGTTCACTTCATTGTAATTCTGTGTTGATTTGAATTTTTTTTTTTTTTGTGGCACCCAATTTCACAGAAAATGGCCCAATAACTTTTGATCAGATCATCAGAAAAGTTTAACTTTTGAGCAGGGAGATAGCTTAAATCATACTCTATATTGTTTGATTATAAAATTTAGATTGGATTAACATTCAAAATAATATTTTTTTCCCTGCACTGTTTTGCTGCATCCGGTCACTTCCAGTTTGACACCACAATGTCATAACTTTTTTCTCATGACAGATTTACTGATAGAATTTTTTTTACCCATTGTTCTATGGTTGTTTTTTATGGTTATTTTTTATGGCTAGTATATTCCCTGGGCTATTTCCTGTCTTCTCTGGCTGGTTTTCAGCTTTAGAAACTTGTTCTACTTTACAATTATCAAATGTTATGGTGAAATTTTTTAAACTATCTTTGCAAAGCAGTTTTTTTATTTCTTTAACGTTTTCAATGGAGTTTAACTTCCAAATCATTTCTCAACTTGTTCTATGATTTCTAGTAGCTCGTTTCATTTTTTGATCAATTGGTTTTATTTAAAATCTTTTTCAAAGTCTTATGTTACAACACCATAGCTTTTTTTGAATTACTTATTTTGGCTTTTGCCTTTTCCAATAGCAGCCATTTGCATAAAACGGAATGTTATAAAATATCAGTTATTCTTGAATGAAAACCAATTTAAACTTTCTTCTAAAGGTGATACAACAATAAAACATATACTCACCTTTTAACTTGATATACTTTTAAATCAATCCTGTTCCCTAAACTAGGATAACAGGAATCAAAACTGGGAGCCAGAAACAGAGTAATCTGGAGTCCTTAGCTCCCTCTAGTGGGACTAAGGTACCTAAAGTTATTTTAAAAACCTAAGCTCACCATAATATATAGAAAATGAAGCAATACTAAAAAAATTGGCAATTTTGGCTGACAGCTTGATAATATAAAAAAGTGGATATTAGAGGAAAGGTACATTAAATCTATAAGGTCTTAGTTCATTTTTCAAAAAAATCCAAAAGGTTCCTCATTGTTGAAAGCCATAAGTTAAAAAGTAATTTTAAAAATATTTGGATAGGGTATCATTGGATAAAGATTTAAGCATTAGCATCTATAGATTACTAACCCTTACCCTAAAAGATATAAAAGTGATGAGAATAAGAGAATTTACATATATGTATGTACAAAATATAATGGATGTGCATATAGCTCTAAACAAGTTTTGACAAATGCTACTGTTCTTGTCAGTGAGACAGTAGGACATTCAGACACTAGATTTAAAATGCAAACTCAAGCCTAACATTTATCGAATACTTAGCTATTAAGTAGAAAATCTGAAATTTTCAGACGTCTATAGTCTTCAAATGCGGCACTCTGACTTAAGTAGCCATATGGGGCTGAACTAAATTCAGACACACCATATGTTAATAGTCTTAGCAGTATAACATCGCCAAGTCTTAGAATAAAAATTATAATAGTAAGGAAACAAAACTATGCATCATGTGACTTAATTAGCTTGTATTTGCAAATGTAATATAATTCTAGTAAATATTTTGAATGCTTTCTCTTGCAGCATTTATCGAAACGCTGGTTGGAGCTATTAGCATGCTTATTATATTACATTTGTAAATAAAAGCGAATAAAGTCACGTGATACACGGCCTGGTTTCCTTACATTATATATGTAGGTATACAATTAATGTTTTTTATCAAAGTCTATTGTTACTTAAAATAAATTCGTTGTAATAGTTTGAACTGCATAGATTTTCATATGCTAATAAAAGAACTAGTAGATATTTTTTGCTTTTTTTTTGTTTTGTTTTGCTTTTTGAAAAAAAAAAATATATAGATATCTGCTTGTCAATCGTGTTTCTGTTTTATGAACTTAAAAAAATGCAATATATTCTAAAAAATATTTTTTATCCATTATGCAAACATAAATTGGTTTAAAATAGGCACTTGGTATTGATTACGTTAAAACTAAATTGCAATAATTGTAAGTAAAGAAAGTACTTTTAAAAACATTAAGATAAATGGATTTTTTATTATTACGATTTAACTTACAAGTATCAAGCTTGCTGTAGTCATAATTTTGAGGTCATCCATTTTATACAAACAAATTAATGATAATTACTAATCATTTATTAAGCTAAACATTATCATAGTATTCTTATCAAAGAGATGAACTTCAAATCTGGTTAAAGATTAATGTATCTGCTTTTTAATTAATATATCTGTGTTACCGTTTGATTAAAAAAAGATATATTAATATGTAACTATGTTTAAAGTTCACATCTCTTTCTTTATGTCTTTTCTTTCTCTCTCTCTTTTTTATCTCCTTCATTCTTTTCACCCTTTCTTCCTTTTTTGCTTTCTTTTTTCTTTCTTTTTTCTTTCCTTTTCTTCCTTTCTTTCCTTCCTTTCTTAAATAGTACATGAAAGTTCAGCCAAATAAGTGATTTAGTAATAATCCTTAATGTATTTATTTGAAGAGGATGGTATCAAAATAGTGAATGCAGATATTTCGACAAATTGTAGTAATTTGATATTAATAATCATTGAACAAATGATGAAGATATAAATAAATATTATAACCTGGATTAACCAAGGGGCACTCATTCAGTATGAATGATATGTTGGGAAACATTTATCTTTTACAGATATCTATTCAAATGTGTTAGGAATGCTTATAAATCAGCATTGAAGCTAATAAGTGGGAATTATTAGCAAGTCTACTAAAATAACCCTAATGGCATCTCAATTCTCAGTATTACCATTATCAATCCACATTAGAATAAAGAATTTCCATTGTTTAATTTAGTTTTTCTAATCTGTAGTTTCTCTTATTCTCATCATATGAACAAACCTTATTTCATTCATTCCATACTTTATCTCTTTCCAATTCTTTTAGAATCTATTGACATCCAATTTATATATATATATATATATTGAAGTGGAATCTGAGATTCAGATTGCGCTTCACAGCCCACTTCCAATCTTCCGCTACCAACCTAAATTCAAACCCTATGCTTGCATATATATTCCATTCACTAACACATTTGTTTGTATCCTTTTGTTTGAGTTATATTAACTAACATATTTATTAATGAAGATATTGGCATAAATATCTGAATTTAAACATGCAAAATAAAATTAATAAATGTAGCGTCGGAAAATTCGTATACGCAATAGGGAATGGGGGATTAATTATAACGGACTTATAATATCAAAATATATTATAATTTCTGTATTAATTTGTTTTATAAAAGTTATAATAATTGTTTGTTAATTGCAACTCAGATATCTACTGATATTGTAGAGACAAAGGTACTGAGTAAATATTTAGTGGAAAAGTTCGTTACATGTAAGTTTATAAAATTGTGTTTTTAAATTATTTTTTGTCATTAAACTATACTTTTATTTTAAATCCAATATGGAAGATGCGATTGTAATTAGTCAAAATTAATTAAAGGTGAGAAGCGTAATCTTGTATAATATTCTAACATAACTTTAATTAAAAGTTTCTCTAGAATCAAAAGTAGAAACTAAACTTAATTGATTTATTTTTGTTACAAACATTTTTTTTTATCAAAATTATTGTAATTAGTCAAAATTAATTAAAGGTGAGAAGCGTAATCTTGTATAATATTCTAACATAACTTTAATTAAAAGTTTCTCTAGAATCAAAAGTAGAAACTAAACTTAATTGATTTATTTTTGTTACAAACATTTTTTTTTATCAAAATTAATTAAAGTTTGAATGCTTATCTAACAATGGCATCTTCCATCACAATAGGTAAAAGCTTGTATACGAATTCTTTTGAAAATTAGATTGCAATGACCAATCAGAAAGGGATTCCAAAAATACCGAGGCATGGAATTAATTACGAATTAATTGAGAGAGTAACTAGGACAGTCAAGGAGAGCAGTCACCGAGAAAGTTTGCGTTTGTTAACTTCAATGTGTACTGAGTAAATCTAAATCGCCTTTCTCGCCATTCGAGACGGCTTTCCCTGAAATCTGTGCCCTGGATCCCGATACTCATAGACTATACTGATATGCCTGTTTGTTAAATCATAAAATTACTACCTGCCTGAATAACTGCTTAACAAACTAGATCTAGTTCTCTGAGGGAATCCGAAATCATCAAAAGAACAGCCAAGTTTGTACAGAGGTAACAATTTCAAATGCTGCTAGACTCTTAAAGTTAGCGTGAATAATTTTAACTCTCTCCTATCTATTTCTTTAAACATTTTGTAAAGCTTTCATTTGTAAAATTTAATATTAGTTATGAATCAATTTATGAATTCTTACCTTTTGTCAATTGTACTTTCTTCTCTCTATATAACTTAGCTGTAATCTCTCCTACATTAAACCTCTCCTGAATAATTATTAGTACTTAATGTCACGTCTATGCGGCAATATTTTATTCTTATTATTATGTTTTATACTTTCAGATACTAAATTATATGTCGATAATTTTCCCCCAGAATCGCAAATGCTTACGCTATCTCTGTTAGTAAAAGAAAACCCTCCTTACTTTTCAGAGGGTAATTAACCTAGTAGTTTTGAAAACAAATTTGTTATTCTTAATATAGCGGGTGCCTGCCAGTCTGGGGAAATAAAATCAGAATTTGATAATTATTGTACAATGTTATTTTCGAAAAAACTAAGCAAAATCTGTTTTCTTAGAAATGTGTTTTTTATTAATTAAATAATAGTGCTCACTTCTAAAAACTTTAAATATATTTATATGAATTAAATTAATGTTACTTTCATGAAATCACTAACTGCCACCATAGGATTAAATATAAGCATTCAAAACCAAAGATTTATATTAGTCATACGTTGTGGGAAGTTTATGTGTAATTCAAAGTAATATAAAAGGGGGGGGATCGTTTAGTTCTATGAGCTATATTATATTAGCATTAACTGTAATTCTTCCACATCCACGTAGTAATCAAATCATACCAGTACGAGGGGTTTTTATTAATAAAGATAGGCGATAATTATTTATTCCTTAGCTAAATATCTATATAATTATATTAATGCAAGCGTTACGTGTATACCAGCCTTTCGTGATATATATATCTTTGTGCTTCGTTCACTTTTACTTCTAATGCCAAGGACAAGGTTTGGCAAACCTCTTTGGATTTCTTCAGCGAGATATTGTTGCATAGGGTCGCTCTGGCAAAAGTCCAGCCTATGGCAATTCAATAAAGTGCCTTCTTAGTTGTTCATGACCCGACCCTGCCGACGTTTGCAGAGAGTCACATTTCTTTAACGGTGAATTGAAGCATCTTCTTAGATCTTAGAATAGATCGTTCCATTGCCCTCATACACGTACCACTCTCCCATATTTTGTTCTTGTTAAAAGCCTATTAATTCTCCTAAACCGTACTGTTATGATTATACTAAATGGATTGCCATTTTTTAATATATATTACATTCACACTTTCAGATACGACACTTCTGCCATTATTATTATTTCCCAAATTAGCTTCCCACACACATGTTCTTATATAGCAAATGCAAGTATTAATTAAATAAAATTACCCTTATCATCCAACTTAATAAACTTACGTATTGGTATGAATGCTGTTGTTTTTATTACTGGTGGATTCAAATAACTTTAGGTACCGTAGTCTAGCGCTATTATTAAAAATCTTATGTATCCCAGTCAATCGATAAATTATTGACATATAAATAGCCACAATAGAATAAAGCCATGAATTATTTGTTATTGATGATTAAATATGTTCATTATATAGTATTGTAAGAGAGGTTAATGTTGTCCAAGGGAGATAAACACCCATTTTATTTACATTGTAACACCAATAACGTTTGCAATCATATATATTTCAAGTTGATTTAATAAATTTTATATCCTTCTAAATATCTAAGTCATTGTTTCATTTATTGATTAGAAATAATTTTGATGTAATATAAAAAGGTTTCCCTTACTAGATGATTGAAAATCGCTAATTATAATATTCTAGACATGAACCAAGTTCGAATAAGAGTCTTTTTGTGTCACGACTTTGTGATGCCGGCAGGGTAGGAATAAATTAGATCAGTATCATTGGAATTGTTGCTCATAAGTGGGTAGATCTGGAAAATAGGCAAATAGGGCAGAGTTCATGAATGTTCCTGACTTATGTATCTTGCACAGGATTGGATTCGAGGTACTTTTGCCTGGTTGCTAGATCTTGTTATATGAACAGACGAAACCGACCGGTACAATATATATATATATTGTACTGGTCAAAATATGTTTATCCATCTAACATGAGCTGGAACTCACAAAATGTACTTCAAACTCAGTCAAGCCCAAGATTTGGGTCAGGGACCGACCTGGATTCGAACCCACTCCATAATCTCCAGATCAAACACCTAATGAATAACATAATAGTGATGGCATATGAGAATTAATTTTAAATCCCACCAACTAGGAGAGCAGAGAAGACAATGAGACATCTCTTAACTATGACTATATTAAAATACATATAAGCAGGCTTTACTTTTGGAAGTGGAGAAAAGAAGGAATTCGAACTACTCAGATAAGTTAAACAATAAAATATATTTTAATATACTGACAAGTTATTATACATTTATCCATCTAACAAATTATTATACATTTATAAATAAATTATATTAGTATGTGCGTGAATGAGCAAGCGGTAGATAATTACATAGTGTCATTCACGCTATTATTTCTCATATGCTCTTTATTAGCTAAATAATATATTATAAATAAGCACACATCTTTGGTGGGTCTAATATTAAGATGCCAATCAGTTATTAGAAAGAAGTTACATAAAATTGCTATTAACGCTTTGGGTTATGGTTCTGAAACATGGTGACTAACATATATTTTAGGGGAGCGTTCTGAGATTCAGTATACATATGATATAAACTATTTTCACGCCACCGAGGTCGTGAAAATAAACAAAAGACAGTTGAAAAATTATATTTGAAATTATGACATAGAAAGATGAACGCTTTATTTTTCCCAAGGCATATAGATACTCTTAAATATAGATATATAAATTACGACAGTGAGATTGTATATGATTGAAATAATTTTAATTAATAAAATAAAAGTAGTTGGCATTTATATATATATATATCTTTTAAGCAAAGCTTAATTTTAATATTAGAGCATTAAAACTGGGTCATGAAACAAAAGAAATACTAATACAAATAAGTTTGCGGTGCTGACATAATAGCCTAAAATAACTAAGAGACAAAGGTTGTGCTTCTGGATAAAAAAATGAAATCTCACACCCCCTTCTTGGGTAGTGCTTAGAGAAAAGTAGATAGGCATGGTGTGGCCCAGACTTTTGCTGGTATAACCGACGCGAGAGGCCTCTTCGAAGTGAATATGCATAGCATGTGCCAAACTTACGGGATCACTGCCAGAGGCATTTTATACGAAATAAATGTGGTTCCAGATAGCTCAACTATCTATGGAACAAGGTACGAAAAGAAATCTATGGGTTCGAACTTTGTCACAACCCCCAGATTAGAAGACTAGAAGCACGTAATATATATATACGAAGAAGGCTAAATGACAGAAATGCAGTACGAATGAATGCCACTAACAACATTGAATAAATTTTACTGCTTTAAATAAATTACCCTTGTTTGAATACTATAATACGCCATGCAATTATAATATATATAGAGAGAGAATATTTAGATTTCATTTACTTAAAATATACTTGAAGATTTTATATAGCAAAAGAAACATTAAGATTTAGATTTCAAATTAATAAAATATACGTTAAGATTTGACTAAGTAAAAGAGACATTAAGATTCACCCCCTTCCCTTTTCTACTATTTAAAAAATTTCAATTCCACCTTCGTGGATTTTACAATAACTGGAATACATAGCATATATTTTAAGAGTATATATAAAAAAAATAACTAGCAGTTATATATATATATAAAACAAGTCACCTTTTTAGAATTTAATAAATAATTATAAAATCAATGGTTCAGAGCATTAATTAGCTTGAGTTCTGGATTTTCAGAGTTAAACAAATCAATTTTTATATTAAAACAAACCTAAAATGTTAATTCATAAAACAATCTGGCGAACGTATTAATTTACAATGTACTACATATATTATATATATTTTTAAGGGGAAGTTAATAACCTTTGTATGAAGGTTTAGAAGAAGAAAAAAATGACAGAAAATTCAATTCGTCAGATTGTTTTAGATTGACATATTAATAAGCAAGCAGATATATAAATCAAATAATAAATATATATAAATAAATGACCGCACCAAAATTAAAAAATTAAGAGCATATGAGATAGGATTAGATATAAAGAAATTATTTGAGAGCAAAATTACATTCACACATTTATATATATATAAAACAAAGTTAAAAAATACATGAGAAGAGATCTTGATAGATTATTTAGACTAAATTGACTATTAGGAGGTGGCTTGGAAATTTACCTTGCAATTTTAAGAATCCATTTTAAAGCATGGTACGTGCACGGTGATTGAAATGCAAGTACTTTGGTGGCCGGAAACTTCTATTAGCATTCTAAAGTTCTTTATCGGATCTTTACTTTCTTTCAGGGCAGCAGTTAGATGGTACATTAGCGGGAAGAATGACCCACCAGGGTCAGCAAGAGGGTGGATTTACTGCTACATCATTTTAAGTTTCAAGCAAAACGAAATGTTTATAATACCTCTCTCTAAAAGTAGCTAATCTCCCCTGTGATTCAAAATTCAGTCATTTTATACTTTTTCTTTTATCAGTTGTTTTTGAAGATGCAATTGTAAGATAACGTCCAAAAATAAATTCAAATCTATTTCCAGATTAGAAATAGATTTGACAACATGTTTTTTTATCAAAAGAAAATCTTTAATCTACTTAATCCCATTTATTTTAAGTAAAACTTTAATTAAAAAATAGCCCCCCCCCCTTTAATTATTTTTGGACAATTACAACAGTCACATCTTCCATATTGGATTTTTATAAAAAAAATCTATAGTTTAATAGAAAAACAAGCATTTTAAAAAGAAAAAGCCAAAAATGACATATAATAAATATTTAAAAACATCAATATTTTGTTAGTAAGTTTTGCTCCTATATATATATATTTGAGCCGCATCTATAATACTTTAATAAAAAAAACTAATAATTAATAAAAAAAAATTAATAATAATTTTAAAACATGTTATTGAAACATTAAATTTTATAATTTAGGCGCGCATCTCAAATATATACTTAAAAATATATACACGACAAAAATGAGCGGGATTGGAAATAGAGGTTTGAACACGGGTTAGTAGGTAGAAACATGAAGCACAATCTTAAGCTAAGATTGACTGCTTCAATATATATATATATATATGGGAAGTTGTAATCTGAACAACTGATGAGTGCTGGTTTAGCATGAAATATGAACATTGTTGATTATTTATCTTTTCTGCATGTATGTCGTTATGTGGATCAGTAGTATGAGATAGTGTGGATAGTGAAGGGGTTTGAAAGTCTGAGTTCAAATCCCCTATATTTACAATTAGGCTCCAGATATAAGAACGCCTGGTATTTCAAATCTGACATCCAGTATATGACTTTCAACTTTCCACCTAGTTTTACCTCTTCTAGTATATGTCCATCTCAGTTTCATTTCAGTCACTTAATTTTCTTAGTGATATCAATAATACATTATTGTTCTTTCACCTAATTCACTTTTAACACCTTTTTATATGCAGTATAATATATATGACTTGTCATGAATATTGTCTTTGTATTTCTCTTTAAAAAAAAACAAAAATTAGTTTATGATTTATTTGGTTAAAGTAACATTATACAATTATTTAATAAAAACTGCTAATTAACACTTTGTTTTATACTTCAAAAGTTTTTTTTAGTTTTCTTTAATTACTTGTTTTATTTTATATCAATCATATATATTTTTTTTATAAATTTCACTTTATATTTTGATATTTTATAATCATCATTAATTTGTTTCATATCATTAGTTATAATAATGTGGAAGTACTGAAAAAACCCTAGCGAGTTGTATGTAAACTAACTATCAACAAACGTAAGTATAGAATGAGTCCGTCTATACTTTAGTTTGGATCACATATAATTATACCATTTATTGATGTATTAATATGCAAAGCATAATTTATGTATACTCATGTAATTTCATGGCAATTATTAGTTATGATGAAAACTTAGTAACAAATCTGAGGGCTCATATTTAACAATCCCTAAATATTAAATTAATCTTCACTTAATAATTGTAAATATAATTTTGTAATAATTCAAATATAGTTGCAAAAATGTGAAAATACTGAGATTATGTTAATATATATAAATCACACTCTGTGCATTAATACATCCATAATTGGTATGCTTATATATGACCCAAGCTGAAGTATAGGTGGCCCCATTCCATAGCGATGTTTATTAATGGTTAGTTTATACATTGGCATTTGACATTATTACAACTATGCCTAAACCATCAAAAAATTATATTTATATCATTAGTTATATAAAAAAATAAAAAAACATACATGTGATAAAAATAAAACAAATGAATGTCACAAAATATAGTAATGTATATATACGTTAATAAATATTATATCATTATCAGAAATAAATACACACACAAACTCACTAAACTTTAATTATACATTGAGATATTTAGATCAGCTAATTGACTTCTTACATAGTTTTAATGAAAATCAGTCTTTAATTGTATTTTCCAAATAGTTTCACATATTAGTAATAACATCATCAACATTATCAATCCACTACAGGATGAAGGTCTCTCCAAGTTCAATCCATCTTCTCTGATTTTTAGCTTCTCTTCTTCACATTACCCCTGCACACTTTCTGATTTCATCCATCTCACATTTGGTCTCTTTCTGGCTCTTTTACAATGATGGAAACATAATGGATTAAATTAATAATAGAATTGAACTTGGTTGGAGTGCTTTTGGTAGAAATAACTTGATACTAAAAGGAAATATGCCTATGGGTTTGAAAATGAAGATTTTTAATAAATGTGTTTTACCAGTTCTTACTTATCAATCTGATCCTTGGGCACTTAATAGAGGAGAAATGCAGAGACTTCAGACAGCTCAAAAAAGTATGGAAAAACATATGTTGGGAGTAACAAGAAGAGTTTGAAAATGCAGTATATGAGTAAGAGAACAAATAGATGTTACTGTCCTCAGTGAAAAAATTAAAAGACTGAAGTGGAGTTGGGCTGGACATATTATTAGAAGAGATGATAGTAGATAGACAATTGCAATCTTAAACTGGATTAATAATAATATATACATTAATAAACATTGAAGGATATTATTTTACTCTTTTTGGAAGTTGTTGCTACCCTGTCCTACAACAATAAAAACACCAAAATTGAAGCAATGACTGATAGATTTGTTATACTGAATCTAAGATGATGTTCAAACTATCAAGGTAAGAGTTAATAAAAATTTTGTGGATGTTTTTGATTTCACCATGTTTTTAAAGTCAAGTTAAATAAATGGCTTCCAAATATTAGGGAATATCATACAAGTTGATTTGTGATGTTATTTGTCACTGTCATGCAGTCAGATTCCTTATTATTTTCATTTCTTGTCTGCTGAAATTCTTATACTTTCCCAATAAACTGTACATTCATTAGTTCATGCATGTTTTGCTATTTTAGATACATGTTTTTTCATCTTTAATTACTGCTTTGTATTTTTAATTGTGTTTTGATGGATCAGCTAATTTCACCACTATGTGTCATTTATACATTTATATGGTATTTGATAGATGCAATTTTTTGTTTATCAACATTTCAAGATTGGTTCATGTAGATATTACAATTCTTACAAGATGCTACAGTTTTTATCACTAGTTTTTCAGTTTGCCTGCTATCTTACCATATGTATTGTAACCTTCTGGATTGGCACTAGAAATATTAATTATAATTATGTGGCACTGTATAGTAATATCTGATGGCATCTTACTAAAAAAATGAAATAACCTGAAATTCTAACATTTTTTTTGTTAGTGACCTAAAACTATGTTAAAATCACTTATAGATGTGATTTAAAAGTTTTTAGATGTTTAATATTTGTCTTTAGTGAGTAATTTATAATAGGAAGGAGGTGGCTTGTCACAGAAATGGTCAGTTTAGTTTAAGTTGATTCGATTTTGTTTTATTTGTCTGCAGAACAGTATTGATATTTGTTGAAATAAGTCTGGTTTATTTGCTTATAATATTTTAATTAATACTATATACAGTGCAATAGATGTGATTCATCATCATAGAAACTTTCATTTCAGTCATATCAGTTTAGTCACTGTAGTATATTAATTGTAAATGTTAATGTATGCGTGTGTCATCTTTCAGCTTCATTTTCCATTCATAAAACCACCAGATATCATGTCTCATATCAAAATATTTAATTTTCACAACCAATAGTTTGAAAAACCAGCTTAGTTACTTTTTAAATGAATTAATGGATCACTGGACTAGTGAATTATTAAACAACAAATATACTACTAAATATTTTCTTTGTTAAAATAATTATCATTAATTTTATTCTGTTACGTTAGAAATACAACATATTTTATTATTAGTTCAATTTAATATTTTTTATTAACAGACAGAATCTTTTTTTTGCTTTCTTTCTTTTTCAAGACAAAAAAAGTTTCTTGCATAAATAAAAAATTTCAGTACAAAGGGTGGAGCAATTCTGTATCTGGAGATTTTTGAACTTTCAAATGACCATGGATTATTGGAAGAATAGCTGTTTGTGTAATAGTCTGGGATCTACAAAAAGAGAAATCTATTTTACAAGTAGGGGATTTCATTTTTACTTCACTGAACTGCAAGTTGCTTTCTGATTTCATTGTAAAAGTTTTATTAGTACAATTTTGTTTTACAAGCTAATTCTTCCAGAAGTTTGACAAGTTATTAGCCATAGCAGTATATAACAAATAAAAGAGGTAATGCTAGGATTCTCTTGATTATAACATAATTCTCATTCAAGATAAATATTCATTTAGTTATTTACAATTGTACATCATTTTCAGACAAAAAGATGTTGGGATAAAATGAAACAAGAACTGTTTAATATTAAATAAACATCCAACATTGAAATTAAAAAAAAGATGAATAGTGAATTTGAAAAGGAGACATGTATTTCACTTTAATGCCAAAAATCAAATCAAATTTCTTAGAAATAACAAACAGAGTTAAAGTATCCAGGATTAGTTTCTCCATTTACTGGAAATTGTTAAATGTTGAAAATTTAGGTTTATGCTCTAAAAAGGTTTTATTCTGATAACAAAAGAATCAAATGTTATATTTTTAATTACATCACAAATTTTAAAATTTTCATGAGAAATTTTAGTGCTAAAAATGAAAATGATTAAAAAATGACAGTATTGTGTGTAAATCTGAATACAATACCAGAAGTGATAGAAGAAATTACTTTTAGAATTTCTGTAAAAAAAATGCATACTGTATTTTGTTTTTGATTTTTTTGTAATGATAATAAACACCTCCATACTTCTCCATTCTTTTTAAATTCATATAAATAAAAATACAATAAAAGACATGACCCCCAAGATGCATTTCATACTGAACCAGTGCTCATCAGTTGGCCCAGGTCACTATTTTTCATATATATCTCTATTACATGAAGAGTATTTATCTAGAGTAAATTGTTACATTTTCATTTACCATTGTCAAACTTCCTCCACTCACAGCTTTGACACCATCCATTTTAGATAAATACAATAATGATTATTACTAATCATTATAGAAACTAAAGACAAACCTCAGTTAAAGATTTTTTTTTAATTTATACACACACGGAGTTCTTTACCTTGTGTACATTTTTTTAAAAAATCAGATATATTAATCTTTAACTGAGATTTAAAGTTTATATCTGTGCTAGAGATAATCTCTAGTTTCGATAATGATTAGTAATAATCATTATTGTATTTATCTAAAATGGATGGCATCAAAGTTGTGAGTGAAGGGAAGTTTGACAATGGTAAATGAAATGTAGCACTTTTTTGTATCAAGAATTTAAAGCTGATTTAACCATGAGAGTATCTGAAGATATATTAACAAAAAGCGTGTATTTCAAGACTGTAATTTGTTGATTCAAGACAATATCTGACTGTTGATTAGTTTGATATTAAGGTAAAAGTTGGGAGTGGAATAAATTGATGCTTGAAAATAAAAATGCTACAATTTGCTCTACATAAAACTCAACTGATGAGAGCTGGTTCAGTATGAAATGCAACTTGGGGGTTATTTGTCTTTTATTGTATCTATTTATTAGAAATTATTTATGAAATATAAAAGAATGGAGAAATATCAAAGTTCTTTAATCTATAAAAAAAAAAAATTATGTTAATGTAGAGGAGGCATGAAAGCTAATAGGAAAGATAATATTAATAATTGATAATTCATTTAAGATACAGAATGCAAGTTATTGTAAAATATCAATAGAAGTTAATGGTATATCAGATTTGATTCAAATAAATAAGAAAAGACTCCACCAAATACTGCTGTGCAGCCAGCTGGTGCAAAAAAGTATTTTTCCAGTAAATTTTAAAATAAAATATAGGAATGTATGAACAAAAAATATTTAAAAACAATGCATTTAAAAGAATTAAACATCTGGAAATTTATAAAATGGTAAAAGGAAAGAGTTAATGATGATATAATGAAATATGATAGTTAATTGATAACTGAAGGTATGTTGGGAAAAATGGAAGTGCGGAGATGGTGGAAGAATGTAAATACTGAGGAAGGGCAAAAGGAATATAGGAAATTTAATAATGAATTAAGAAGAGAAACAGATTTAGCAAAAGAAAAGTGGTTGGAGCAAGAATGTAAAGAGATAGAAAGGTTTCAACAGATGAAAAGATATGATCTAGCATTTGATAGAATACAAAGTATTTCTTGGGAGAAAAAGACATGGGTAGCAAGTGAGATTGCAGATAAGAATGGAAGAAGGTTAACCGATAATAATGATAGATTAAAAAGATGGGAAGAATATATTCGGTATCTGTTTAGTAGAGGAAATAATTTAATTAGTTATGAACTTGAAAATGAAGAAGATGTTGCAATGGATGATAGAGGTATGGACATACTGCCAGATGAAGTAAGAAAGGCAATTGGACAAATGAAGAATGGTAAGGCTATTGGATTTGATGCAGTACCTATAAAATTTTTGAGAGAAATGGGAGAATTTACTATGAAGGAAATAGTTTGATTTTGCAATTTGATTTATAATAGTGGAGTTTGGCCTGAAGATTTTTTAAGAACTATAGTGATTCCAATTTCTAAAAAGAAGAAAGCTGTTAAATGTGAAGAGTATAGGACAATAAGTGTATTGTCTGTTATTGAGGATTTTAACTCAAAGGATTTATGGGAAGGTTGACTATTATATTGCTGAAGAACAGTTTGGTTTTCGGAAAGGGGAAAAGCACAAGAGATGCTATTGGTATTGTTAGGACAATTGCAGAAAAATATATTGAAAAAGATAAAGGGATTGGTATATGTTTTGTAGATTTATAAAAGGCATTTGATAGAGTAAGCTGGAATAAACTGATGTCTATCTTAAGAGATAAAGGAGTATTCTGGAAAGAAAGACGATTGATATGGAATATGTATAATGGTCAAAGAATAAGAGTTAGATTTGGATGTAATGAGACTGATTAAGTGAATATAGAAAGCGGAGTTAGGCAAGGATGTAGTATGTCACCTGTTTTGTTTAATATTTATTTAGAAGATATGCTAAATAATTATTTGGACTGTGGAGGAGCAAATGTTGGAGGGAGAGTAATAAAGTGTATAAGATTTGCAGATGATATGGCTCTTATTGCTGAGGAAGAAAAGGATCTTCAGAATATGTTGAATAAATTGGAAGAAGGATGTATGGCATATGGAATGAAGATTAATATTGAAAAGACTAAGTGTTTATGGATAGGGAGAGATGCAAAAAGACTGCAAATTGGAATCCATGATGACATGGTTTAGCAGGTGAAGGAATTTAGATATTTGGGTTGTTGGTTGAGTGAGGATGGAAGAAGTGAAGATGAAGTTAAAAGAAGAATAGCATTGGCAAAGGTGACATTTGTAAAAAGAAAGAAGATATTTTGTGGACCTATGGAAAGAAAATTAAGGAAAAGATTAATTAAATGTTATGTGTGGAGTGTATTAATGTATGGTTATGAGACATGGACATTGAGTAATAGAATTAAGAAACGACTGGAAGCTTTTGAGATGTGGACATGGAGAAAAATGGAAAAAATCAGTTGGGTGAATAAAATAACAAATGAAGAAGTTTTGAAAAGGGTTAATGAGGAAAGAAGATTGATTGAAAGTATCAAAGAGAGAAAGAGAAACTGGATTGGACATATACTAAGAAAAGATTATAGTTTAATGAAAGATGTTTTGGAAGGAATGGTGAGTGGAAATAAAAAGAAAGGATGGAAGAGATTGACATTATTGGATGATATACGAGATGGAAGGGGTTATGTGGAATTGAGGAAGTGGGCAAGGAAGAGAATGGAATGGAAGAATGGATGAACTTATGTAGTGACTACTCTCTGGATCTGTCTATTGGACAGACTACTATTGATTAAAAGAAAGCCATAGAAAAGAATTATGGTTCATTAAGGTACTTTGGAATTAGCGCTGTTGCGATATAATCATGCTGCAATAATTATTATAACTTTGGGAATATATTTTCATTATTTGTAAAAGGTTGGAATTAATTTTGAAAAATTATAATGAATATATAATTATAGGATTTGAACCCAGACTTTCAAGTTCCATTTTATCACCCACTCCATCTTATACTACCAATACAACTAATTACATGCATGCAAGAAAAATAAATGATCTTCAATATATGCATTTAATGCTGAACCAGCACCCATCATTTGCCCCAGATGATCATCACTCACACACACACACACACACACACATATATATATATATATATATATAGAATCTGTGCTCAGATTATATTAAGGCAGCAAATCCTCAAACTTTAATGGACAGGCTTCAATCTTATTTTCTCTCCAACTCTTCAGCTATCTGTATCATTAAAAATCTGACGATGGCATGCTCAAATCTCTTGTTTGCCAATTTTGTGTCATAGTGGCTAGTGGTCAACATGGGTATGATAATAAAATTGACAAACAAGGAATTTGAACATGCCCATCATCAAATTTTCTATGATATGGATTGCTGATGAGTTGGAGAGTGGAGAAGATTGAAGCCTTCTCATTAAAGGTTGAGGATTTGCTATCTTAACATAAAATGAGAATTGATTATTGTTTCCCTGAAGGTTTGTGATCATGGTGTTCTAGTTGTGTTTTTATATTGGACAATTTCCATCATCTAATATGAGTATTAAATGTCTTGAGAAAAATTTAACTTTATTTAAGTATTCCAAATATATTCGACTATTAGTAATAGCATATCAAACAGGTTAGTATATGCACAACGTTTTTAGAAATCCCCTCTTCTTCGGGTGTTGCTGGCCTGACCAGTGACAGTACTAGCATGGGAGTCTAACCTAGACCGTTAGATTCTTGAGTATTGAATTTTAAGGCAAAATGACTCCATTGGTTAGAGCATTATCTTAAAATTCAATACTCAAAAATCTAAGAGTCCAGATTCGAATCCCATGCTAGTACTGATATTAGTCAGGCCAGCAACACCCGAAGAAGAGGGGAAAATAATACCCTAGAAACATTGTGCATATACTAGCCTATTTGATGTGCTATTATGAGCAGTTGAATGTATTTGAAAAGACATTCAATATTCATATTAGATAATGAAAATAGTTCACTATAAAAATACAAACAGGATTGATTATATATGTGTGTGAAAAATAATGATCAGGACCAACTTATAACCGTTGGCTGAGCACGAAATACGGCTGGCTATTGGAGATTATATTTTTCGCATATACGCGGTCGTGTATATCGGTTGTATAAAATGGAGTAGATGACAAAAGAAAATTTGAAGATCTGATTCAAACTCCTATAATTGCACGTAGCTTAAAAGTTATATATATATATATAGTTGTATTTAAGTACTGAATACGATATAAATAAAAGATTTGAATGACATAAACTGAACATCAAAATTGCTTTGTTTACTAATTTTTTTATGGACAAAGTCTTTTATTTATATTTTATTCATATTAACTTTTTTTAAATTAACTTGAATACAATTTTTTTACATAAAGCAATTTTTTTAAAATGTAGTTGAATTCAAAAACTCATATTGTTTGAGTGATAAGAAGGGGGGGGCGCTATTATTAAAACAAGATTGCGGAATGAATCGACCAAATACTATATAGTAATAAAAAATGTGGAAACAAAGTAATATCTTCTGAAATAAGAAGTGAGACATGCACTTAAATTGATCAAGAAATGAAAAGTTCTAGGATTAAGGGAATTATAATATTAATATCATCTATATGCTTTATTACTTTTTACAATGCTTTTTTACAACTGACTATTGATAGTTTTGATTGCCCCAACAATCTTCTTCAGAACTATAACAAACACAATACAAATGCACGAATACAAATATACATGAACATATAATTTTACTTTTTTTTTCTATATGTCAAAGCATCGGCCGGGGAGTGAACCCGCAACAACTGTCTGCAAGCAACTACTCGCAAGGCAACTGCACTGACCTCTCAGCTACCAATGCTTTCACACATATATACATATTTGTTACAGTTCTTGATTGCCCCCCCCCCTGCAATCTTCTTCAAAACTATAACAAATATATATATACATATTTGTTATAGTTCTGAAGAACATTGTGGGGGGGGGGGGGCAATCGAAACTGTCAATAGTGGCTTATAAAATATCATTGTAAAAAGTAATAAAGAATATAGATGGTATTAATATTAAATGAATTTGGCAATGCAATAAGAAAGATAAAGTTATAATAAAGGAATTAATGTCAATATTTTAAAAAAGCAGGTAAGCTAAAAAAACAATGTTCAAAAAAACTATCAAAAACCTAAGTAATAAAGATTTGTCAGATAATGTGAAGAATGGATTGTAATATTTATATTTTTAAAAAGATGGGAAAGATAGCAGAAATTACAACTTATCTACAGAGGAATAAGGAATCAAGCAAACAAAAAAACCAAAGTAAATTTAAAAGCACTTTACAACAAGTGTTATTAGAAATGATGAAAAGCTGTTTACTTCTATAAGAATTTCGATTAGGATTAAAACTTTAAATATTAGAATAGTCTCATATTCTGAAGAATGCAACAGCAGTGGTTATATTATATGGTAACTGTAATCGATGACTACTAAGAGATGATTTTCTGTCTCCAAAACATCCTTACAGTACTTTTATATTTTGAGGATATTGAAAGGAGAAGAACAAATATAAATGATATTATCTAAGTCATCTTATTTTGCAGATAGATAATTTGGTTGTTTTTTCAAATAATAATTCAGGACTTAATGTTACAAGAATTAAGAGATAAAGTGAGCAATTGGATTAGAATAGATGTCAAAACAGCTTAAAGATCAGTGGTTTAAGACATAAGAAAAAATAAACAAACATTAATACGTATGGCTTAGAAAAATCTAATAACATTAAACACTTAGCCATGTATTAATACAGATAGAAACATGATAGAAAAATAAGTAAAAAAATTAAATTTGTGTAGAATGCTTTTGGCATAAATTATATAATCTTAAAAGAAAATATACCAATGTCTTAAAGATCTTTATCAAGGAAGGCAAAGCCAAAAACCATTGGTTAGAAATTTTATGGCACTATACTATCTGATGTCAATTAATTACTCAGTCTTATAGTAGATGGTTCTAGAATAGGGTGAAAATAACTGCTTGCCATATGCATGTTGAAAATTATTAACTAAACCATGACAGCTCTCTATCAACATTCAAGTCCACATCATATAACTGCCACATTGATTTATTTTTATAACTATTGTATCAATACTTATTTGACAACAAACATTATTTTTCCTTACAGTTAATATAACATTCCAAATTTTTGCTTCCTGATCAATAGGTTAATAAGATTGACTTTAGGTCTTTTATTAACCAAAAAAGTTTAAACTTTTATGGGACCTGAACAAAATTTAAGATTTACCTAATCAGAACTTATGAAATGTTCTAAATACTGAGGAATAAAACATTTGACTTTAGTGGCACTCTTACACCAAACTTAAATTTTACAAGCTGCCTACCACATATTTCTGTTCTGCTAGTACTCTGCTTAATATATTCATGATCTTCCAAAAGCAGAATGTAGGAAATGTATTTAAGTTTATAGCATTGCTTCATAAAACAATTTTTTTCCTGAAATAAAAAAGTCACTCACTAAAAATATAAGAAGACTGGAAACCTTTTATTTCAAAATTAGGGATTTTATTTCTAATCTAATGAATCCTGTGTGTGCAACTTGTTATATATAAAACAGAAAAATCTCTAATGATTTAGATATAACATTTGGCAATAATATACTGAAATGCAATCGTACCCTAATCTACTTGTATGTAATTTTGGAGCTTAAGTTAAGACAAAATTATTTCTTGGAAAAGGCACTATCTGGGATCGTGCTAATGAATACTGTATCCTTGTTGGGAAAAATAGTTTCCACATTAAACTTTCAGATATTCTCTTAAATATTTTCATAAGAAATATTATTAATATACTAATACTTCTTTTTGTTCAGATATCTTTTCTGTTAAATTTTGGAAGAGAAGTTGCTTCTCTTAAAGAATATAAAAAGTTTTTAAGCATATCAGACATGCCAATATCTCAAAAAAATAACTTTATAACCTACGATTCATCTCAAATTAATATCCTCTTCCTGGACATTCACTCAATAATCCACAAACATAAAATTATGACCTAATCTAATAAGGTTCTAAACATCCCTCACTCCCTATTTAACACTAAACTTATGTGGATTTCATCACATCAACAGATTCAGAATAGATCATAATCATTGTGCTCATTTGTTTGATAAATTTTTTTATAGCCACTGATATATATATATATATATATATATATATATATATATATATTTATATCTCTAGATATATATATAGATAGATAGATAGATAGATAGATAGATAGATAGATAGATAGATAGATAGATAGATAGATAGATAGATAGATAGATAGATAGATAGATAGATAGATAGATAGATAGATAGATAGATAGATAGATAGATAGATAGATAGATAGATAGATATGATTGTTTAAGCAACAATGTCAAAATTGGGCTTAATAAAGCCATTAATGTATTTATCTTCTATTTTGGAATTTCTATAAATTATTATACGATGTTTTGTTTATAGTTAATCTATCTAACAATAATTCAAACACTAAATAAACAAATTTAAATATTGTGATGCTGATTAGTAATATTTTGCTATTTTTTAATGTGTTCTTGGAAACAAAGATATCAAAAACAATCCATTAATTTTTTTCTGAATATTATATTTACATATGAGTTTGGGCATATCTGTTTGCAAAAAAACGTGTTTAATTAAAAAAGCAAATAGATTATTACCTCTTATCCCGCGCTTGTTTGTCCTCGATGTTATCCCTGACAGCCTGAATAAAGTCATCGCAGCCAGCTAAGCGGGTAGTAACAACCGTAAACTGATACCACGAATAACGTTCTAGAATATCCATCATAGCTTCTACCTGATGGTCGACATTCGGATTCATTTGGAGAACAAAAGAATCGGAAGCTTTCTGCAATTGGAAAATAAAAAAGTTCGTTATCTAAAAGATCTATACTTGCCACCAGTTACATATTTAAAATTCCCAATTTTATTTATTTTTGTGGGGTATGTTTCTTACGAATTATTTTCGCTGCTAAAACTAAATATGTATTCTTCTCTGACCATATATGTTAATCAAATATAAGATTATATATAAGTTAAGTGTATAAAATGTACTGTACTACTTTTGTTTATGTTATTAGCAAAAAACCTGACATACTCAATATCATATACATTCCATCATAAAAATAATATATATGCTATTGGAAATAACAGAACATCCTGGACTAATCTGGTTGCTGCATAATATTTATTTCTATAAGTTAGACTAGTAGACAACAAAGACATATACTGTCAGTTAGCACCAGAGCACAGACAAAAATCCAAAATGATGAATATAATAAATTTTATTGTATATATATATGAATAATCCAATAGATAGATAGATAGATAGATAGATAGATAGATAGATAGATAGATAGATAGATAGATAGATAGATAGATAGATAAATAGATAGATAGGTAGGTAGACAGGTAGGTAGGTAGGTAGGTAGGTAGGTGGGTAGATGGATGGATGGATAGATAGATAGATAGATAGATAGATAGATAGATAGATAGATAGATAGATAGATAGATAGATAGATAGATAGATAGATAGATAGATAGATAGATAGATAGATAGATAGAGATAGAGAGAGAGATAGAGAGATAGATAGATAGAGATAGATAGATAGATAGATAGATAGATAGATAGATAGATAGATAGATAGATAGATAGATAGATAGATAGATAGATAGATAGATAGATAGAGATAGAGAGAGATAGAGAGATAGATAGATAGAGATAGATAGATAGATAGATAGATAGATAGATAGATAGATAGATAGATAGATAGATAGATAGATAGATAGATAGATAGATAGATAGATAGATAGATAGATAGATAGATAGATAGATTATGATAAACAGGTAGATAAGTAGATATATAGATAGGTAAGTAGAAAGGTGAAAAGGTAAGTATGTAGGCAGGTAGACAGATAGGTAGACAAACAGACAGTCAGACGAATAGATAAATAGATAGATAATAGATAGATAGACAGACAGACAAATATATAAATAAATACATAAGCATATAGATACACAGATAAACAACAGAATGATAGATAAATAGATAGATGGACACATAAGCAGATTTAAACAAACAAGTAGACATAGACAATTATGCAGGTAGAAAGTCAAAGAAATAAGCAGAGATAAATTGGCATAAAGACATTCAGACAGATAAATAGATGGATAAACTCACAGACAGACAGTCAAATAATTATACAGATAGTATAGATGGATATATAGATAGATAGATAAAGAGACAGAGATAAATAGATAAATAGTTGGTTGACCCATTGACTGGTACATAGATTGGTGGGCAATTTTAAGACAGGTGACTGAAGATAAAAGAATAGATGGACAAATAAATAGATTGGTGGATAGAAAAATAGACCTACAAATAGGCTGACTGACTACCCATCAAGCAATCAATAAACAGAGAATTAGGTAGATTAATAGATAAATGGACAGATTATTGGATACCTAAATGTAACACTAAACAATACATGATCATCATTTCTTATATTAGAACAATTGTTATTAAACAAGGCAAAACTCTCTCCATACAGTAGTGCCACCCTGTGCCAAACAGAATAATCAATGGATGCCAGAAGTCTTAGTGCATAAAATCCCTATCTAGTGTCTACTCATCCAATATTCCCAGACTAGTGTTTGGCTTGTGGACTTCATCGGTGATGAGCCTTGGATCTAAGAGCACTGCATATGACTATATAAGCTATTGAGCTTAGATTGAAAATATTATTGTTTTCAATTTTATTCTCATAGTTTTGTAGTTAAGTAGAGATAAAAGGTGGCTTCTGGAGGGTTGCATTAGATCCTAAAATCTAGGTGCAGTGCTCTCAGATCCAAGGCTTCTCACTGACAAAGGCCACAAGCCAGAAACTAGTCTGGGGATATTGGATGAGTAGGCACTAGATAGGGATTTTATGTAACAAGCGTTCTGGCATCCATTGATGACTCTGTTTGGTACAGGATGGCACTACTGTATGGAGTGAGTTTTTCCTTGTTTAATAACAATTATGTGCTAGTATAAGAGATGGTGATCATGTGGTGCTTAGTGGTTTAACACTACAGTTGTTAAAGAGCCAAAGACACCAAAATGTATGGGTGCTGAAGTGAGTTAAGATCAATATGACTATATAAGCTATTGAGTTTAAAATGAAAATATTATTGTGTTTTCAATTTCATTCTCATAGTTTTGTAGTTAAGTAGAGATAAAAGATGGCTGCTGGAGGGTTGCATTAGGTCCTAAGATCTAGGTGCAGTGCTCTCAGATCCAAGGTTTCTCACTGATGAAGGCCACAAGGCAGAAACTAGTCTGGGAATATTGAATGAGTAGGCACTAGATAGGGATTTTATCCACTAAGCCTTTTGGCATCTATTGATTACTCTGTTTGGCACAGATTGGCACTACTGTATGGAGAGAGGTTTGCCTTGTTTGGTACATAAATGTAATTAATTAAGACAATAAAGACAACTATTCAAAGCTTTAATACATTTATTAATGCAGATGTCAATCAACCCCTAAGCTTCTTTAACAGCAGAAGTGACACTACCTTTATCTATGGTCTGATATATTTATGTAGATACTAAAGATTGCAGCTTGACCAAAGAGTGTGAGATTAATAATACAAAGAAGTTTAAACAAACCTCATTAATCAGGCAAGTATAACCTGTTCTAAAAGCAGACCATTAAATAATCAATTATATCTTCCATATTCTTGAAGCAAACTAATAAATACTGTTTAATATGTTCAATGATGTTTGTTTAAAAATCTTCACATTATTAATCTCACATTCCTTGGTCAAGTTGCAATCTTTAATATTTATATTGTGGGAGTTAGCCATGACTGGGAATTTAAAAAAAAGATATATGTGATTTTTAAAATATTTTTTTTACATTTTAATCATATATAGTGTAATGGTAAGAAAAGTAGAGCTGCTTTAACCTAAACTAGAGATGCAGATAGAAGGGGTTCAAACCTCATCTACTCCTCTAGATTGCTACTAAGCGACTTACTCCTCGAACCTCACTAGAATTTAATCTTAATGTATGCCCGGTGGTCAGGGAGAGAAGAGACCACGAAAAGGAATTTTTACCTATATAATGATCAGATGTACATATGTATGTCACAAAAGATAAACAATACTAAGTGGTTTTATTTATAGTGAATGAAAGATAACAGAAATTATTATTATTGACATTAAAATAATTCACACAATGCTTTATTAATAGTGTCGCAGGCTATTTTCACTGCAACCGGATAGGCATATATGAAAGATCCATTGATAGTAATGATAAGAACAGACAAAATTTTATGTTATAATTTCTTCTTTAAAATATTCCAGCCAATGGAAGGGTTACATAAAAGAAATCAAGAGAGAGAGACATGATTCATTTGTGGTTGGAGAACATAGAAATAAATAGATGATCAAACTCAACTAAACACTTTGGACAGGTCTAAATCACAACCCTACTTATGATTTAAGAAGAATGATAAAGTGACCCCAGCAGGAATTTCCAGCCATAATTGAAACATTTCTATGAGATTTTGAGAAAGATTTCCTAATAAATATAAATATACAAGACCATGCACAAAGATGAGAGCATATAATGAGCTGTGAGGCTCGAGACATAACAGTTACCAAGAGGTTAACACAAGACTGATAGCTCTCTGTCTCTAAGCTAGGTTAGAGAGAAAATGGAACCCGTTCGCTAAACGTGTGATCCGGATTCAGGATCGGGTTTTATTGTTTATGTCCAGTTACGTACATTGAAGGAAATGAGATCGACATGAGATCCAGAACAATTTATTTAATTTTAAGAAGATCCAAATGTAGGTATGTTAACCTAAGCGAACTTGGCAAAAGAAGCACTGTAATATATGCTGAGCGGCCCAGTAGATCACCCGAGGCACAATATCATATAAATATGGTCAATGACCTTTAAATTTAAAAAATAAACCCTCTGCAAAAAACATATATATATTACGAACGCTCAACTATCACTGAAAATCTGCAGAAAATAGTAACTTCAGATCACTAAAACAAGAGGGCAGATATTTTATTGATTTAGTTGAATTTTAACCAACACACCCCAGAGTCAATGCTATTTAATAATTTTTAATACATATTGTCAAAATGTACTCTCTCTTATTACTAAAATATAAATGTGAACATTTTATTTCACGCTCTTTAAAATGTAACTTTAAATTTGTAACCCTTCATTGACTAAAATATACAGGCATTTGATCTTTCTTTTATATATATATCTGTAATTTTTGATTATCGCCATTTTACTGTGTATTTTTTTTCCTTCTGATGAAAACCAGTCCTCTGGTTGAAATATAATATTATTTATTGGATTTATAAGTCTTTTTTTGTTTTTATATGTATTTCCTTTGGTTAGTTTGTTATATATTAATATTTTGATATATATATATATATATATATATATATATATATATATATATATATATATATATATAAAATCAAATTAAAATATTGAAAGTTTTCTAATAAAATATTTAGAAATTAAATCTTGATTTTAAAAATAGAGTTTTTTTTTACTTTCGATGATTTGTTCCTTTTCTTTCCAAAATATCTATATAAAATAAATAACTTAATTACTGGAGTATAATGGTGGAAAGTTAAACGAAGTAATTTTCAATTAAATTTATAAAAGCTATCACCACCATTATATAAATAATAATCCCACTATTAAGATATAAAAAAAAAGAAAAGAAAGCAATTAATGAAATACCATTTTACAAAATATGAATACGTAAATTTAAAAAAAACATATCTATATATAAAACATAACTCTAGAGTGTATTTGTAAATTACAAAGAGATTTTTATGTGAATTTATAGTAACATTACCGGTAACTTGATGGGTGGGTCAAGATGAGTTCATTAGATGTTTACCGCAAGTCTTCTCGGTTCTTCAACTTTGTTTTTTTCCATGTTTGAGGGCCGGATACAGGGCAGACACTTTTGTTCTCTGGCTGTCTTACATGGTTACGACTCCGTCCTCAGGAACAGCTCAGGAGAGCGAAGGCAAAAAGGTTACCCCCGCATTTTTGCAGAGCAACACATTTCTGGATTTTTATTTATATGCCGAAAGAATAGAGTGCAGCTTGAAGTAAGTACAGCAAACAAGAGTTCGCTATATTGTCTAATTTCTCAGCAAAATTTCCTCCAACAAAATTCTTAAGATTTCTCTCTGACCTTCAGCACATGTTACCCGCAAGCATAAGACCCAGAACAAAAGAAAAGTTATTTATTTATACCCTTTTTTCCATTATGTTTTTAATCTGCTAATTAGTAGTGAATCATGCCCGTTGTTTCAAATTTTTCCTGTTATCTATTCTTTTATCTAACTCAGAAAAATGTTTTATTAATTAAATTCCTTTTCTTAATGGATTCTATTTAATTAAGAAAATTTTTATCTTATCGAATCCTACCAAATATATTTTAAAAATAGTTGCAAATATAATTTCAACTTTCTATATTTTATTTTATTAAATCGTTTCTCTTTAACACAATTCCTTCTTTAATTTAGGCAACTATTTGAGACAACGATAAATTTAGTTTGAAAAAGAAACATAAATTTACTGTGGTTGGACTTAGGATCTTAGTTAGTCCACAGTGAATGGTGAAGCCAGCATATATATATTTATATATATATGCACAGCTTCATATTCCTAGAACCCATTAAAAAAAAAAAACAAATTAAAAAAAATGAGTAAAGCTACGGTTTTGCAGAGAGAAACAGAGTGATCCAGAAAGAGAACTCCTATTATACAGAATATTAGTGTATTTACATGAAATAATACTGATATGTATAGTTTATAAAAACAAACTGCAAGTTTATAATCATACTATATTAATAAATAAAAAAACGAAAGATTATCATAATATTGATATGTGCATTATATAAAGACAAACTGAAGGTTTATAACAATACTGATAAATAGATTATATTAATAAAAAAAAACTGAAAGTTTATCATAATACTGATATATAAATTATATATATATATTAAACGAGAAGTATATAATAATATTGATTAATATATTATAACAATGCCAATATTTACAAAACATACACACAAAAAAAAACTGAAAGCCTATAATATGATTTCATTGTCCATATGATGTGTCCGGGGATCTTGTAAAAAAAAAATTACTTTTGAATGGAGCACTCTATTTAAACTATTTTTTTTTCAATGGACCTTCCTCTCTGGCCCTTGTTATTAGCTCTCTGAGCTGTGTCCACTTTATTACCATGTCTTCTATCAATTCTTTTGCTAGAAATCAAGTTGAAATTCCTTAGTAATGGTGCTCTGTTCTTTAACTGTTCCCTCTTATGTGTTCTGATGATAAAACTGGCTCATGGTTAGATCCCTTGGTCAGTGATTTTGGTATGGATAAATGTGGTTTCAAACCTAGAACTGTGCTGCCACTTGATAAAGTAGTTTGTTTTGCCTGACCTGCTGTGGTGCATTTTGGAAATATCTCATGATCATTAAATTGATGAGTAAAATGCTTGAAGGCAAGGTGAGGTGTGCTCTGTCCTTCTATCTCTAATTCCATCTGGCCTTTTGTTTCATTTTCTGTTTGTTCAAGATTAGTTGGTTTCTGTATGCATCTTATATTGGTTGTCCCTTGGGTTTTACATTTGTGAAAATCTAACTTGTTGTTGTAAAATGTAAACTTATTTTCCCTATAGTTTATTCCTGAGTCATGTCTTTCTAAGAAGTCCGACCCTAACAGTATATCACAAATCAAGCCTGGCATTGTCTGAAATATATGTTTTACATTTGTTGCTTGTATCTTGATATCCAATCCCAAATGATGTGTTCCTATGTTGGCTTTTTTTCATTGGCCAATATAGCATAAGATTTTCTCAGTGAGATTGATAGTACATGAGTTCCTACTGTTGCATCCCACCATTGTTTTGACACCAGTGACACTTGACTGCCAGTATCTATTAAAGCTTTAATTGGGACAACTTCTAACAGTGCTTTAATTGTAGGGCACTCTGAGAGTGGTGGTCTGTGATCATCTTCCAGTTCGCACATATATGCTGATGCCAGTCTTTCATTTCCCTCAATAATTTCTTCTGTTTCATCCTGGAGTTCTATCTGGGGTATATAAATTATAGGACTCATATTTTTCTGGAATTGCTGTATGTTTTGATCATCATCATAGCAGTTCCTGACAGCTGCCATCTGTATTTTGGGTGTGCCAATTCTTTTTTCTTTGTCTGCATGCTCTTTATTTAGGTTTCCAAAATCTATAGCAGTTAGTAAGTCTACCATCTCATCAATTCCACAATTGCGGCAGCCCAGCATCAATTGTTGTATGTGGAGAGGCATATTGTTCCTTATTGTCTGAATAATCTTCTCCTCTGATAAGTGGAAAGCAGTCAATGATTTTAACAAAGACACTTGCCGCAAAAAAAACTGGGTGTGAGTTTCTCCTTTTAAAGTGCAATATTTTTCTTGAGACATACAGTGCATTATTCCATCTTGCCTCTCTTCACTCCAAAAACTTTTAAGTAAGGCAATGTGGTAATCTGCAAATGTTACTGGTTTGTTACTTATACAGTCCCACCAATTCTGGGAAGATCCATGTAAATGATTAACTGCAACTGATAACTTTTCAGCTTCTCTGAGTTCCTGGAACATTAACAGCTCTTGGAAACTTTGCAAGTGTGCCATGGGGTTTTCTCCTATGTCATCCCGAAAAGTTTTGATGTGGATAAATCTTGCCACCATTGGATTGTCCATTCTTTCAATGACCTTTATGCTTTCTTTATTTTCACGTTGGAGATTCTCATTTCTTGACTGATTCTCTTGTGTCGTTTTTGCTTCATTATGTCTCTCTTCTTTCATCTTGTTGATTTCTGCTCTATATTGTCTACATTCTTCTTTGCATTCTTCTATTTTTTGTAACATAGTTTCCATCAATTTTTGTACCCATTTTGGTTCTGGTGTATCTATGTCTCCGGTCCATATAACTGGTGTTTGGTCTTCCCATAACTTTTCTAAAAGTGACATGTCTGTGTCATTTTTGTTTTTCTGTAGTCCTTGTGAATCCATGTCTTCTTCTGGACTATACATATTTTCTAGAGAAATACAAATAGATAAAAGAAAATATATAAGAACAAAAATATTTGGTTTGCTGTTGTTTTTAGTCTTAGTACTAATACTATTCTTAAAATTTGTTTTATTTTTTTACTTTTACTTTTCAAAAATTTGCTTCACTCTCCCAACCATTTCTGCAACTGTTGTCTTTTTTTAACCTGCCAGTTTTCTATCTATCCCTTATCCTATGCATAGTCCCTGCCTATCCGTGTTTATTTACTTATTTACTACCCTGTTCTGTGTGTTATATATGTGTCTATAACTATGTGTATTTGATATATGCTTCAATAAAATATGATTACTACTGCCAGGGGGGGGGATTCTACTTAAGCCCATCTTTTCTCTGCTCCTTGTTTGATCACTCTGTCTCCCTTCCTAGCAAAAGACAAAAAAATTCATTAATATCTAATTTGGTTTTAATTTTCAACTGAACTGATTGATTTCACATCTTGTAAGCTGTACACACACAGAAAGTGCAAAAGCCAAATATATAAACTTCTGTCATTCACTATATTTATTTTCAAAAAACACACAAAAAAAATTTTCTTCTGATCATGAAATTCCTATTATCATATCTCAGGGTCTATCTCTAAACAGTAAGGCCACACTTGGGATGCCAGATTATACAAAAAAAAAACTGTAATGGTAAGAAAAGTAGAGCTGCTTTAACCTAACCTAAAGATGCAGATAGAAGGGGTTCGAATCTCATCTACTCCTCTACATTGCTACTAAGCGACTTACTCATTGAACCTCACTAGAATTTAATCTTAATGTATGCCCAGTGGTCAGGGAGAGAAGAGACCACAAAAAAGAATTTTTACCTATATAATGATCAGATGTACATATGTTTGTCACAAAAGATAAACAATACTGAGTGGTTTTATTTATAGTGAATGAAAGATAACACAAATTTTTATTATTGACATTAAAATAATTCACACAATGCTTTATTAATAGTGTCGCAGGCTATTTTCACTGCAACCGGATAGGCATATATGAAAGATCCATTGATAGTAGTGATAAGAACAGACAAAATTTTACGTTATAATTTCTTCTTTAAAATATTCCAGCCAATGGAAGGGTTACGTAAAAGAAATCAAAAGAGAGAGACATGATTCATTAACTCTGTGGTTGGAGAACATAGAAATAAATAGGTGATCAAACTCAACTAAACACTTTGGACAGGTCTAAATCATAACCCTACTTATGATTTAAGAAGAATGATAAAGTGACCCCAGCAGGAATTTCCAGCCATAATTGAAATATTTCTATGAGATTTTGAGAAAGATTTTCTAATAAATATAAATATACAAGACCATGCACAAAGGCGAGAGCATATAATGAGCTGTGAGGCTCGAGACATAATGGTTATCAAGAGGTTAACACAAGACCAGATAGCTCTCCATCTCTAAGCTAGGTTAGAGAGAAAATGGAACCCATTTGCTAAATGTGTGTTCCGGATTCAGGATCGGAGTTTTATTGCTTATGTCCAGTTACGTACATTGAAGGAACTGAGATCGACATGAGATCCAGAAAAATTTATTTAATTTTAAGAAGATCCGAATGTAGGTATGTTAACCTAAGCGGACTTGGCAAAAAAAGCACTGTAATATATGCTGAGCAGCCCAGTAGATCACCCGAGGCACGATATCATATAAATATGGTCAACGACTTTTAAATTTAAAAAGAACCCCTCTGCAAAAAACATATATATATATATATATTACAAAACGCTCAACTATCACTGAAAATCTGCAGAAAATAGTAAGTTCCCTTTTATAAAATTTAGATCACTAAAACAAGAGAGCAGATATTTTATTGATTTAGTTGAATTTTAACCAACACACCCCAGAGTCAATGCTATTTAATAATTTTTAATACATATTGTCAAAATGTACTCTCTCTTATTAGTAAAATATAAATGCAAACGTTTTATTTCACGCTCTTTAAAATGTAACTTTAAATTTGTAACTCTTCATTGACTAAAATATACAGGCATTTGATAAGGATCTTTCTTTTATATATATATATATAAAATCAAATTAAAATATTGAAAGTTTTCTAATAAAATATTTAGCAATTAAATCTTGATTTTAAAAATAGTTTTTTTTTACTTTCAATGATTTGCTTCCTTTTCTTTCCAAAATATCTATATAAAATAAATAACTTAATTACTGGAGTTTAATGGTGGAAAGTTAAACGAAGTAATTTTCAATTAAATTTATAAAAGCTATCACCGCCATTATATATATAATAATCCCACCCATTACGATATAAAAAAAAAGAAAAGAAAGCAATTAATGAAATACCATTTTACAAGATATGAATACGTAGATTTAAAAAAAACATATCTATATATAAAACATAACTCTAGAGTGTATTTGTAAATTACAAAGAGATTTTTATGTGAATTTATGGTAACGTTACCGGTAACTTGATGGGTGGGTCAAGATGAGTTCATTAGATGTTTACTGCAAGTCTTCTCGGTTCTTCAACTTTGTTTTTTTTCCATGTTTGAGGGCCGGATACAGGGCAGATCCTTTTGTTCTCTGGCTGGCTTACATGGTTACAACTCCATCATCAGTAACAGCTCAGGAGAACGAAGGCAAAGGGTTTACCCCTGCATTTTTGCAGAGCAACACATTTCTGGATTTTTATTTATATGCCGAAAGAATAGAATGCAGCTTGAAGTAAGTACAGCAAGCAAGAGTTCGCTATATTGTCTAATTTCTCAGCAAAATTTCCTCCAACAAAATTCTTAAGATTTCTCTCTGACCTTCAGCACATGTTACCCGCAAGCATAAGACCCAGAACAAAAGAAAAGTTCTTTATTTATACCCTTTTTTCCATTATGTTTTTAATCTGCTAATTAGTAGCGAATCATGCCCATTGTTTCAAATTTTTCCTGTTATCTATTATTTTGTCTAACTCAGAAAAATGTTTTATTAATTAAATTCCTTTTCTTAATGGATTCTATTTAATTAATAAAATTTTTATCTTATCGAATCCTACCAAATATATTTTAAAAATAGTTGCAAATATAATTTCAACTTTCTATATTTTATTTTATTAAATCTTTTCTCTTTAACACAATTCCTTCTTTAATTTAGGCAACTATTTGAGAAAATGATAAATTTAGTTTGAAAAGAAACATACATTCACTGTGGTTGGACTTAGGGTCTTAGTTAGTCCACAGTGAATGGTGAAGCTAGCATATATATATATATATATATATATATATATATATATATATATATATATATATATATATATATATATATATATATATATATGCACAGCTTCAATAGTTGCAGTCAAAAAGTCTGACACTAAAAAAGGAATCTGCTGTCTCTATTTATTTCATGTCAAAATTTGTTTTTCATTTTAAATTTTTTTTAAGTTGTTAAGATCAAAATCTTTTATTCACATTTTAATGAAAGATTATTTTACATTAAAAAAGAAAAAGAGATGATTAAAATGTCTCATAGACAATTATTTTAATTTAAATATTTGTCAAAGAATATTTACATGCTGATAGGTATTTAAAAGAACAAGAGAGATGTGAGGTTTAAATTTAATAAAATTATATAAAAAGTTTAATTATTTAAGTTATATTTTTATGATTTTTTTTGTTAATATTAATGTTAATTTGAAAAATAGTTGAATGCAAGGCACTTAATGTTTAAGGTGTGTATCCATATATGCAAAGCAGACAAAGGAAATTTTCATTTAGGAGATAACTGTAGTAATTTTAGACATCGTTAATTTTGCAATAAAGGGGGGTTGTTTACCCTTAACAAAAAACCCTGGGACTTCATAAGAACCATCATCCAACTAGATCATCTTCTTTTCATATAGTTTTTAAAATGGCAACAATTGTAAAGTTAGTAACGATGATAGTTGGCTAGATAAAGATAGTCCAATGGGGATTGTGAATTCTCCATTCCAGTTGCCTACATTATTGCTGAATTTCCATGGCATATAATTAAAATAAAATAAAAGCCTATTTAAAAAAGGAAAATCTATTTTTTTAAACCTCAGCACTGAAGAAATTATGTTTAAAAATATCTGGAAGGAGAATGTTATTGCATGGACCAAATAATAGTTTATCAAAGTTTCCAAGAACTTTTAATTTTTTTTATACTCACCTGTAATCATCTAAACAAGTTTGGGGAACAACAGACTTTTATCAAGAATTAAAAATTTAACAAAAATGAACCTTCTTTCTTAATGTTCACTCCTTATTTTGTCAAGTATTAGTAGGAACCCCATTGAACTCAGATTAGATTAAAAAGAAAGGACTTGAAACTGAACTTTGAATTTAGGTCTTTAGATAAACAAAGACATTATTTTTATTAATAATAATTTTATTATGAATTGTGCCTATGCATTTTTCTCTTATATCACCCAAAAGAAATGTTCTTTTAAAATAGCAAAGGTAAAAGTTAAAAATACTTTTTTTTTGCTTTAAATGTAATGCATGTTTGCAAATATCTCATAATATTTTTGGTGGGAGTGGTTACATTTATTAAGGGTTATATAATGATGATTAAAATTTATTATTATACATTTTAAATCTTATAAATATATTGTTCCAGGGTAAAAAGGATAGTGTTGATATTTAGTGTGTCATTAGGGATACAAGTACCAGAAGTAAGACATTGGTAAATTTAGTTTGTACTACAAGTGATTTGAATAGTGGCTATTGTATACTTAGCATTGTTATATACGATAATATATAATGATTATTTGTCAAAATGCACTACAATGCAGGTATTGGTGAAGCTAAATGCAGATAATATAATTAATGCTGTGCACTTTAGAGGTTTTGTTTTCTCATAATCATACCAATAAGTTGAATTAACACAATAGAAAAGATCTACACTGAATATTTAAATTTGTTCAAAGTGGATTAGAAAACCTACTTTTTGAAGAAAGAGTAGCATGGTTTTTTCTGCTTTATAACATGGGGGTTGTTAGTTATAAGTCATACTTCTTTTACTTTATGTTTAGAATCATGGTGCTGCTCTACCCAAGCGATGGTGTTAGAAGATTGTTCATATGTATGGCCAGTGGACATTTGGGGTTCCATGGAGATGGAAGTGTATTTAGATTTGTTCAGAGCTCTTTTGTAAAAGTAACAGGGTTGAGAGACATGAGTGAAGAATGGGGCCTGAGATTCACCATAGTATATAGCAGTGCAACCAGTTAGAGGGTATGGGGTATTATACACTCTATGGGGGGGGTTATCAGAAAGTAAGAATCTTTTAAATTATTGATTAGTCTATTAGTTGAAGGGAGTAGTGGAAAATTATCTTGAAAAAATGAGAAAAGGTTTTTGATAAAGTTTTTAGTAAGAATGAATGTGTGTAAGAAGCCATGGTTTGTCACCCATGGAAGGGTGGGTATGTAACTTTTAGTAAAATTATTCTACCTTTTTTGTAAGATCTCAATAATTCTGGATTCAACCCCAGTCATCTTACAAGATAGTTAAAACAGTTTTATCAAGAGTTACCCACCAACTCTCCCAAATGGTGACAAACCACGGCTTTTTCTTCCATACATTCATTCCTTTATTAAAAGATTTATAAAAACTTATTCATTCTTTCTAGCACTCCTACAACTAATACACTCATCAATAGATCAAAAGAACAGTTTACTTTCTTATAAATCTCCACAGTAGATCAAAAGAACAGTTTACTTTCTTATAAATCTCCTCCACAGTAGATCAAAAGAACAGTTTACTTTCTCATCAATCTCCTCCACAGTACAAATTCACATGATCTCAAACCAGCTGCAATACTATATATTATGAAGAATCTCATGCCTCATTCTTCATTCATATCTTTCAACACTGTTACTTGTAGAAAATAGCTCTGAACAAGCCTGAATATATTTCCATCTTCTTAGATCACCAAAGGTCCACTGTCCATATATTTGAACCATCTTTTACCACCATTGATTGTATAGATCTCCATGACTCTAAATGTAAACTTGGAGAAGCATGGCTCACAGCTATTAGAACTTATACCATAAGCTGGAAGGAAGCATGCTTCCCTCTTTCCAAAAAGTGGAGTGTCTAACTGACTTTGAATAAATATAAATATTTATCGCACACATTTTTATTGTGCTCGTATAACTCACTGGCTATAATTATGAGAAACAAAACTTCTGAAAAGCATTCAGCCATTAATTTTATTATCTGTAATTACCTTCACCAATACTAGTGCATTTAGTCATATTACTTGTTTAATTGGTAAGGTTACTTTTTCCTTATAACTACATGTTTTTTATTTATATAAGAGATGGTGAATTTCTCTTACTACAAGCTTGTTTTATCTGAAAGATGCAAATTTCTTTCATTGTGTTGCCATTTCATTTTTTATGTAAAAGATTATAAAATTCATTTTATTATATGTTAAATGAGAATGTACATGAATATTTCTCGTAATATATTTACCTTACTTTTGCAACTTATTAAATATGTCATTACTTGTAATTCTAACTTATCTAGTTCAGAAGCTCCCTATATATTATTTTATATAAGTAAATAAGTTTGATGTATTATTAAAAGAACTTTTACCTGCGAAATACATATAAAAACTACATTCTAAGTTAGTTATTTATTTTATTAGCAAATAATTATAATACTCCTTTATGTAACTATAGTTACGATGTTTTTTCTTTCAGTTTATAGACAACAGCACTGAATATAAATAGCACCATTTTATTTAGGATTTCTTTGATTTTTCTTTAATACTTTGATAAGTTATAGTAACTTTATAAATACATTTGTTATTAATAATAATAAGAATTCACTTAATTGTCAATAAAATGTATATATATTTAATTAAATTTGGGTTTTGGGGGGTATTTACTTTATAAGGTCAACACTTATTCTTGGTTTGTGGTCAAATTTATTACATTCGCTGTGGCATTTTGATATTTGCTTTGCGATATTAAATACGCACACACTAATATTTACTATTGGCTAGCTATGTTAAATTACTATTAGATATTATCACATTATAATATAAAAAGAAAATTCATTAAAATAAATTTTAGGATTATTTATTTACTTATTGTAAATGTATTTTGAGATCAATAAAATGCGACTTTGATTTTGATGTATGCTAGCCAGAAGTAAAGGATTTATTATTATTGATCTATAACTTACAGTTACAGTTTGGGCTTGTTTAGTTTGTAGGAAATATTGAATAAGAAAAGCCAATCGCACTTCCCCTTATCTTTATACGTACGGTACACTTTTGCTACCCAAATAATGGAACATTTGAAGAGCCAGCTTCCAACGTTATTTACCATTACAATATACGTATATCAGACCATAGATAAAGGTAGTACCACCTTTATTGCTAAAGAAGGTTGCCATGACTACAAGTTGATATTGATGATAGCTTAAAAGTTGATTGTTATCATCCATATTTATAAACCTATTAAAGCCTTGAATAAGTGGCTTTATTGTCATAGTAAATATATACTTTAGATGGAATTTGAAAAGTTATAAATAACTATTTATTAGTCTTCTTTCAGAATCTGGAAGTTATAATTGACTATTTAACGATTTGTTTTCAGAACAGGTTCTATTTGCCTGATTAATGAGGTTTGTTTAAACTTCTTTGCATTATTAATCACACACTTCTTGTCAAGTTGCAATCTTTAGTGTCTATATAAATAAATCAGATCATAGATAAAGGTGATACCACCTGTGTTGGTAAAGAAAGTTGCCTTGACTACGGGTTGATATTGACGTTAACTTAAGAATTGATTGTTATTACAGCGTAATTAATTAAACAATGAATATGCATATACACAACAAACCACTCACAAACTTCTTCATAATTGTATTTATATGTTGGACTATTTCCAACATCTAATATGCGTATTAAATGTCTTTAGAACAAATTAACATTATTTAAATAATTCAAATACATGTAGCACATAAATTAGCACATGCGCAATGTTTCAATAAGTATTATTCTCTTCTTTGGGTGGGTCGAATCCCATGCTAGTACTGTCATTGGTAAGGCCAGCAACACCTGAAGAAGAGTGAAAAATAATACCCCTCAAAACATTGTGCATATACTAAACTATGTGCTATTACTGACAGTTGGATGTATTTGGAATATGTAAATAAAGTGAAATTTTTCTAAAGACATTCAATATTCATAATACCTGATGGAAGAAGTTCAACATATAAAACAACTAAAACACCATCATCACAAATCTTCAGGAAAACATTCCTTTTAATAAATCTTGATTTATTATCATATGAATATTGTAAGATACTAATAATATACTCCAACATTTTGTCTATATTCTTTTATAGTCTTTATCAAGACGATACATTACATAAAAATATAGTGATATTAAATAGCTTTAACTCAAACACACCACTGAACATGTATTCCTGTCATAACTATACAAGGAAGAAGGTACTGTGTTTGGTCAAGCTTCAACTGACTCAAAGCTTCTGATGATATTGGTTATGGAAGAAACATTCTTTCAACAGAGATTGTTAACACAGGCAAAACTCTCCATACAGCAGTGCCACCAGTGCAAGCCATAGTAATCAATAGATGTCAGAAGGCTTGTGCATAAAAACCGTACCTAGTGCCTACTCATCCAATATCCCCAGACTAGTTTCTAGTTTGTGGGTTTCCTCAGTGAGAAGCCTTGGACCTGAAAGCACTGCACCTAGATATTGGATGAGTAGGCACTAGATAGGGATTTTATGCACAAGCCTTTTGGAATCTATTGATTACTCTGGCTTGCACTGAGTGGCACTACTGCATGAAGAGTTTTGCCTGTTTTAACAACAGTTATGAGCAAGCATAAGGAAATGTGATCATGTGCTGTTTAGTGGTTCAACAGAGATTGGTTAATTTTTTTAATCAAATATTTTTACATGAAAGATCATAACAAATTTTTTCAGCATAAGGTAAATTAACAGAAAAAATATTTATTGATGTTATTATACAACAGTTTGTAAGAACTCTGATCTCTGGAAGTAACCCGATGAAGTAATCATGCAAAGTCTTAAGTTTTGAACCCATTCATTCTGTCACTGCTATAATACATGGAGAGCAATTAGCATTGTTTATCACTAATGCAAATATATTATTAAATTACTACAGTTGAATCAACAAGTGATATAAACTGACCCATATGATGTCATATTCTTTAAATTTTAACTACATCTCTTTTTTTTTATTTCCATGTATAATATTTTAGATGCACTTCAAATTTCTATCCCATTTGGACAAGTTGTATATATGTACCTGAAGTATGGGAAGAATTGAAGTGTGAAGTGTGCATGTGTAAGGGTGTGCAACTCATAAATCTTTTAAATTTACAGTGTATGAGTTTTCGACCCATCAAAACTTTCAAAGTTACCATACCGTTTACTGAAAACTCAGATATCATCTGAAGCAGAGTTTTTCTGTCCCATCTCTTTCACTATCCATGAATTCTAAAAAACAACTTTCAAAGTTACCATACCGTTTACTGAAAACTCAGATATCATCTGAAGCAGAGTTTTTCTGTCCCATCTCTTTCACTATCCATGAATTCTAAAAAACAATTTCAACTGATCAGGTAAGTCAGAAGTTTGAATGTTTTCCCATCACATGGTGAGAGAACAAACAGGTGTTGCTGATATCAATGAAAGAATTAAGAGACTGAAGTGAAGCTCAACTGGACATATTTCTAAAATAGATGATAATATATGGATAATTGAAATCTTAAACTGGATTCCAAAAGATTGTAAAAGATGTAAGAAGGGATTACATGAGAGATTGATGGAAGAAATAAGGAAATGTGCCAAAGTGATGTGAAGAAGAGAGGCTAGAGATCAAATAAGATACTTTGAACTTAAAGAAACCTTCATCCTGCAGTAGATGAAGGAAGAAAAATATTAAAAAGAAAACATAGACTTCATTAGCAAACATAAACAAAATGGAGTGGATTAGATAATTGGTTTCTTCTCATTTTAATGATGCATTTAATGTGGAAGCAAATACTCATAGATCAACTATTAATGAAAAGCTGCCATTAATAAAATCAATAAATACTATATTATATATAAAGGGGTGAGCCAATGTGGTTCCTGTTATAGTGGTGAGTCAAAATGTGCACTGAAAAACAGAATTCATTAACATAAATTTTTTATAAGCTATTATATTCTGTAGATAGATTTAAATCTATATTTGCAAGCATTTGGTTTTTCCAATAGTTCATATTACTTTGACAGTCTTCTTACTTTAATTGTGGGAAACTATTCAATAAATACTGAGGGGTTAGAGTGACTTAAGGTCAGAATGGGTATGACAATAATATTGACATCAGTAGGGGATTTAAAAGTCCCATCATCAGAATTTTAATGATATAAATGGCTGAAAAATTAAAGAGTGGAGAAGATTGAATCTTATCTTTTAACATTTGAAGATTTGTTATCTTAATACAAAATGAGCACTGATTATATATGTGTGGGTGATAATAATTTGATGAGTGCTGATTCAGCACAAAATACACTTATTGGAGATCATTTATCTTTTTCACATTATGTGGTCATGTGTATTGGTTGTATAAGATGGAGTGGATAGCTATAGGAAGCTTGAAAGTCTGAGTTCAAATCTCTTATAAATTATAATAAGTTTGGTATTGACAATGTACTTATATTAAACATTACAAATATATAATAAATATAATGGCGATTAATTATCATACACAGTCTTTCAATCTTCAGAAGTACTTTTGGTTAATTAGTTAACCCTCTTCAGCTGCTGTTTAAATTCAACAAACAAAGGAAGCAAACATCATCTACTCAAATTTTAGGATTCCCAAATTTTAACATTAGCGATTTGTCTATTTATGAAAATTGTGTCCTTGATTTTTCTTTGTATTATAGTTTCTCTCTGCTCTTTATGAAAAATTTTAATATTTTCAAGATCAAACTTAAATTTATATCTACATCTTTTTTTATGATCTAAGCATACTAAAGCAATCATTAAATCATTATTATTCTTACATTTTACACATTTTTATAACCATTGATGCTCTTTTAATATTTTTTCTATAGTGCATCTCGATTCACCTGTATATGATAACATACATCGACAAAAAATTTGATAAACAGCATTACTTTATTGCTTGACAAGTATGACACTTTTAGAATTATTCACTTACTTATTAACATTAGTGGTAACATCAAATGAAACATTAAATACATCCTTATATATATCTTTAAAAAACATCACTTGAACATTTGAAATATATGGAATAGATATCAATTTTTATTGTCAATCTTCACCACCTTTAAATCATTATACTTCTTTTTAAATTGACATATCTATTTAATCTTATAACCAATTTCAAGCAATTCCTTTGCAAATATTTCAACATATTTTTTCATTACAAAACAAAAAAGATCTAAAACTTGCCATCTTATGCATAATTGTTTTTTTATTTATTTACAATTTATATATCCCCTTTCCTGCAATGTGTTGATTACTAATTTATAACTTAACATACTATTATCTCTTGTAACTAATAAATCCAAATACTTAATATTTGTGTCCTGTTCTTTTTCAATAGTCCATTTTAAGCCATTAAAGCCATTCAAATTATTTTACTCCTCACCAAGTAAATTAACCGAAAGTATTTCTGCGCATTGAAAGAATGTGTACAATATCACATGATCACCATCTCTTATACTAGCACTACTGCATGGATAGTTTTGCCTTGTTTAATGTGTATAATAGTTAATTACCATTATATATTTTTTTATTGTTATTACAATATTTATGGATAAACGAACATTTTATTTGTATTATATATATATATATAAATATGTGTGTGTATACACCTGCAGAAAGGAATTTCTGTTAACTAAAAAGTGACCTAATTCCTCTTGGAGGCTTTAAAAGAACCAAGCAGTGCAAATTCTTAATATCCACTCCATGCGTTCACGTTGTTGCAGCTGTTATAAGTGTGATTATTCGTATAGTTTATAAACATGTATAGGTCACTCACCAACACAAATTAGCCAGTGTGATGAGTTTATTGACATTTTTCCTGTGTTTAAGATTAAGAACACTATGGACTTTCTTCTCAGTTGCCAGATAGCTCTTGACTAAAATATCAGTTTGATTACTTGAAGGCAGAATGAATGTCTGTGTAAATAAATTTTTTAAATAAATATTTACAATCATGACAGACAAAATAAATCTTATCCCTTATTCCCAGGTAGCAGTAATGTCACCAGTCAAAGCAGTGGTTGGTGGCTGAAATGGAGGATATTAAAAATCCCTTGACTGTGGATCCAGGCTGCCATTTGATTATGATCTTTTATTTACATATTTACAGTTTTAGGTTACTTCCAAGTAAAAGAACATCACAAGAATTGGAAGAAGAGTTGTCTCCTATTAAATGAGACATTATTGGACTTTGTGAAGTTAGAAGAAAAGGTGAAAAAACAATTGATATAAAAAGTGGAAATGTACTATACTACAAAGACACAAACATTAGAAGTACAAGTGGAGTAGAATTCATTATGAATAATAAATGGAAGAACAACATTCTGGATATTGATGGTGTATTGGACAGAATGACAAGATCAGTTATTCAACTTAATAGTAGATACCAAAAGCAGATAATTCTGGTTTATGCTCCAATAAGTTCTCATACTGATGAAGTAGTAGAGGATTTTTATATGGATGGATAAAAGGCTTTTAATTAGACCAACAACATTTAAAATTATGGGAAATTTTGATGCTAAAATTGATAAAAAATTAAAAAATGAAAGTACTGTAGGTAAATGTAATTATGATGATAGAAACGAGACAGGATGTAGAGTAGTGGAGTTTAAAGAAAAATAAATTATACTATGAATTCATTTTTGAGAAAAATGCTAAATAAAAATGGACCTAGAAAAATTGAAAAAAAGATACAACAGAACTGGATTATATTATAAATAACAGAAAATATTTATTCAAGATTGTATTATTTTTAATAAATGCAATACAGAAAGGGATTATCAATTAGTGAGATGTAAGATACATGTCAATGCAAACTATAGAGACAAAAATAATTTTAAAAAAACAATATTTGCAGAAACATTCCAATAAATTTAAATTGGAACTTGCAAATCGTTTTCAAATATTAACAAATTTTGAATATGAAATATGATTCAGATGTTTCCAAAATCCAATAGAAAGAAAACTGACGCACTTTTAAAAACTACTATAAAGAGAACTGGTACAAACAACGGCAATTGACCAGTAAATTTTCTACTGCGACTAGAGAATTTATGAAGAAAAAAATAAATATGAAAATATATAAAACTGATGCATTCAAAAAACTGAATATCTAGAATTTTGTAAAATGTTATGAAAAATAAGTTAATAACAGTATAAGAAAGTATAATTGTAAGCAAACAAGTAGGGCTTTACAAAAGAATAAAAGTCTCAAGAGTGTAAAATAATGTCTTTAGTATGAGTTAAAAACTTATTTCTGTAATAAGGAAAAAATGGAACTATTACTAAAAGAAGAAATGACATCATAAAAAATGTCTATCAAGAATTATATAATATATATGGTATAAGAGCACAGATTTTTACACAACCCATCACTCTCCACTCTATCTCATAGCATTGATACACTTGAACACATATATGTTGAAAAAATAAATAATCACCAATATGCATATTTCATGCTAAACCAGCAATCATCAGTTAGTCCAGATTATTGTCTCTACACATATATGCAATATGTGCTTGATATATATTAAGATAGGCAATCTTCATACTTTAATGGACAGGCTTCATTTCACTCCACACTCAAACTCTTCAATCACCCACAGAATTGAAAATCTGATGATGGAATGCTCAAAGTCTATTCTGAGGCTGAGATTCATGTCAAACTCATGTTGATCTAAAGTCAATCTAACCCCTCATGTACAGGGCTTAATCCATTTAATACACATACGAGGGATGAGTAGACATCTTTACTATGTAATAACTGAAATACAGGCTTATTATATACCTGTATCAATATATGTAATATATAGGGTATATTAGCACAGACTTTCACATGGCCCACAACTCTCCACTCTATCTCATAACACTGATACAATTGAACACATATACGTCAAAAGATAAATAATCACCAATATATGTATTTCATGCTAAACCAGCAATCATCAATTGGTCCAGATTATCATCTCTACACATATATGCAATAAGTGTTCAGATGTATCTTTAGATAGTCAATCTTCATACTTTAATGGACAGGCTTCAATCCATTCCGCACTCCAACTTTTCAACCACCCATCTAATTAAAAATCTGATGATGGAATGCTCAAAGGCCACCATGAGGTCAAGAATTATATAATAATAAAATACAATGAAAAGAATATCCTACAACTAATATAACTTCTGAATTGTGAGGGTTTTAAATGAAGAAGTGAGATAGTAATGATGGAATTATAATCAATGTCTTAAAAAAAATACCTGATGAGACAGAATTTTTTTTTTGGTAAAGTTATACACTTTATAAATATATTAAATAGCATCAATATTATCACATATTCTTTTCAATTCATACAATAAAAGTCAAATGACCCCCAAAATATATTAATCCCTAATTGAGTTTTAAAGTTCATATATGTGCTAGAGATAATCTCTAGTTAAGCAAATGATTAATAATAGTCATTACTATACCTATCTAAAGTGGATAGTATCAAAGATGTGGGTTGAGTTAATTTGACACTTGTAATTCAAAATGTAATTAAAGTTATATACCAAATCTCTAAATGATAAAAATGTTTCACATGATTGGTAGAATGCAAAAATAATATTACTATTGAGAAAATATGATAAAGAAGATATTAGAAACCACAGATCTATCAATCCTTTATCATTTTTATATGGGTTTTTTTTTTTTTTCCAAAATAATAACTTATTTATAGCAAAGTTTGGATTTTAACCAACCAAAAAAATATATTTAAAAGTAGTTTCTTTTATGCATTAGAGTTGTAGAGTCATTTGGATTTTATAAGCATTTCTTCAGTGATTAAAGCATTAGATCATCAAAATATAGATGAAAGATATTGCCATTTGTATTCATTCATTTTATAGTTAAAATCCAAAGTGCATGTGCAACAGTTTAATGCTGTTTAAAATATTAAAGATAATTTATAAAAATGCAACAGCAACAATTAGATTATATAATGATACTCAGAATATTAACATTGAAAAGGATGTGTGACAAGTTGACTCCATATCTGCAAATCTTTTTACAGCAGTGTTGCAAGAATTATTTTGTGGATTAGAATGGAAAACCAAGAAAATAAAAGTCAATGGAGATTATTTAAATTATCCAGAGTTGTTTATGCAAATAATGCTTTAGGGCTGCAGAAAATGATGAAAGAGTTATCAGATGAAAGTAAAAATGTAGGACTAAATGAAAATGATAAAAAAAGACTAAAGTAATGGTCAGTGGATTTTAGGTTGATATTTTAAGTCTAGTGTCCGAATATTCTAGCTCTCCACTGATGTGAGCCATAAGCTCGAAACCAGTTGGTCTGGAGATGAGAGGGTTCTGGATAGAGATTTTAAATATTTTCTCATACGCACTTATTAATTAAGAGCTTGTTTGAGCTATTGGTACACTCTCTGTGTTGAATTTTTGTAATTACAAGGTTATAAAAGTAATGTCACATTTTATATTACTTGTTTTTTTTAATTATCAAAATATCATTGTAAAAATTGGCATTGATGAGATAGAAGAAGTTAATAACAACATATACCTTGGTCAGATTCTTACTACAGATGGAAACATAATGGATAAAATCAATTATAGAATTAAACTTGGTTAGAGAGTTATTTGTATAAATAACTTAATATTAAAAAGAAATATGTCTATATGTTTGAAAAGCAAGGTTTTTAATAAATGAGATTTATCAGGTTTTACTTTGGGCCCTTAACAGAAGAGCAATACAGAGACTTTAGACCACTCAAAGAAGTATGGATGGATGCATGTTAGGAGTAACAAGAAGAGATCAAAAAGAAAATATATGGATGAGAAAAAAACAGGTGTCACTTACAACATTGAGAGAATTAAGAGATTGGGAAGTGGTATGGACATATTACTAAAATAGATGATAATAGATAGACAGTTGAAATCTTAAATGGGATTTCAAGAGATTGTAAAGATCTAGAAAAAGACTGCATGTGAGTTAGATGGATGAAATAAGGAAGGGTGTGGGGTAATGTGCAGAAAAGTGGCTAGTGGTCTAAGAACATGGATTAAACTTTGGGAGACCATCATCTTGCAGTAGATTAATAATGGTTGAAAATAATACATATATGTAGAATTGAAGATTTTACAAGTGACAAATATCATGCAAATAAATTATTGAAAAGTAACATTTTAGTAAAATGTGTTATATGTACCTTTGCAGTAATCATGAATAATCTCTCTACAATTGAAAGTAAATATTGTTTTGTCAAAATGTAGGTATTCTTTTAATATTTTACATGAATGATGTCAAGAATTAATAAGCATTGCATTACATACACATATATTGTAACTGAATGCATGACCAACCCCACTCTTCATTGGTTTTATTTCCTGATTAGCATATTGCAGGAAGGAACTATTAATTGGCATTCCCCAATGCAGATTTCATCTCTCCTATAACAATATTTCCTGCTTATCAGAGTATGTAGTACCATAGAGACTGGAAGCACCTAGAAATTTATGTGTTTGGTTTCTCAAACGATGCTACTAGAGTTCCATCTCACTACAACCTTACTTACCATCATCTGGTTATGCCAAACATAGCTCAGGAGGCATGCAATTCTTGCGAGCAAGATTCAATGAATGATTAGTGATGCAAAATGGAACTGAAAAACTAAAATTAATTTTTAATAACAATAATTTTATTAACTATAATTATTGGTAAGTCAAAGCCCTTTTATCAAGTATGCATGTACACAAACTTTATCACTTTATTCAGATGTGGTTTATTAACATATGCATATAAGCTTTTATAATTCATTATCATTTAATTATTCTAATATATAACAATTCCAGGTTGGTATATTTTTATTACTTAGTCAAACATAGACATATATTTTTATATAGGTTGTATCACTTTATGAATGTAAGAATTTATAACTCATTATCATTTAATTATTCTAATGTATAGAACTTCCAAGTTTATAGATATTTATTATTCAGTCAATCACAGACATATACTTTTACATAGATTTCATCACTTTATGCATCTAAGCCTTTATAATTCATTATCATTTAATTATTCTAATATGTATCACTTTCAGGTTTATAGATATTTATTATTCAGTCAAACACAGATGTATATTTTTATTTGGATTTTATCACTTTATCCAAAATGGATTATTCAGGTAAGCATTTGTACTTCATTGTCATTTAATTATTCTAATATATAAAAATTTCATGTTTGTGTATTTTTATTACTCAGTCAAACACAGACATATATTTTTACACATAAGTTTGTTATCAGCCATTCCCTATTTGTAGAACATTTATAATTTTGAACATATAACACAATTAATGTTTTCATATTATTTCATTAATTTTCTTTTGTAAACTTATTATACAATTAATAATTGATAGATAAAACATTATTACTATTATAGAATTAATAACTGAATTACTTTCTAATGCTTACTTTTTAACTAAGGTCTTCATTTAGTGATGTTTTTTCTAATTAATGGGGAAGGTCTGTCTTTAAATTTAACAGCACTGGAGACTTACTTCATGATGGTAGGTAGAGATAACAAGCAGGCTAACTACCCATGTTAAGTTGATTCTTCACGGGACTGCTTGATGGTCCAATTAACTTTTCTAATAATCTAATAATCATCTCTAATCTGAATTCTCCAACCTATTTATACTTTTCTCTCTATCAGAATGGATTCATCTTATGTGCCTGTTTGATCCAATTGGTCTTGATGTGTTTTCATCCATGTTCTTGCCATTTGTCCTCCAGCTCATTGGCTATTCCTTTTTGCAGGATCAGACTGTTTTTAATTATCTGGCTAGGTGTTTTCAAATGTTTAATTAATTTTCTCTTGCCTGATGCATGGTGAAGGAGCACTTAATTATTGTTAAATTACTACCAGTCTGTCTTACAAATTATTCTTCTGAAAAGCAGTAAAGAGATTTTTATTTAAATGATTTTTTTTTCACTTATAAGTTTTAATAAAAATAAAAGATTTATGCTTCTTTTTTCTTTAACTGCAAATATACATGAAATAGTGTATCTGTTTCAATACATTAATAATTTTTAACAAATGTTATTGTTGAAAAATACATAAGAAATGTCTGTTAAAATATTTATTTTACAAAAGTCACATCGGATGTGTATAAATGGCAACTAATAAAAATAAACTGTAAATGCCTTTTGCATTCATAGGGGGAGCATTTCAAATGCACAAAGCACTACAGTAGATATATAGATGTCTTAAGAAAACAAAATTCATAAATTATATATCATAAATAGATTCTTCTACCAGATATTGAATGTTATAAATTAGCAATTTTTAACAGATGTTATTGTTAAAATATTATTACTCATTGTGATGCAATGTTTAATTAGGGGGAACAGAAATGGGTATTGGCCTCATCTTGGGTGAGTTAGGTTTAATGAATGGTGTGCTGAAATTTGAATTCTATTTAGCTATACATATTGCTATAGTATTAATGTTAATGGTCACATTATTTGATTTGCTTTAAGAAGCATTATATAATGATTTATAAATGGTTTCCACTTTGGAAATAATGATGTCATGCCATATTAGGAATTTAAAATTGTAATTTAAGTAATTGTAGAAATGAACTAATAAAATTTAAAAAATCAGATTAATTTATATATTGTATTTCACAACTGTTATTTATCATATCCAGACTTGATAAAAGGAGGTTGCCTTGGCAACAGTTTGAAGTTGTTGATTTTTATCTATATTGGTATTGTCTAAGTATTGACTGGTTTCTAATGTTTACTTATATACCCATTTAGCCTTGAAAATGAATACACTTATTATTTAAGTAATACTGTGGGTTCCATTTGAAAATTATAATTGCAGTTTGTAATATTATAATTGACTATTTATTAGGCATTCAAAATAGGTTATATTTACCTGTTTAAGGAAGTTTATTTAAACTTCTTTGTATCAATAATTTCACTCTCTGTGATCAAGATGCAATCTTTAGAGTTTATATAAAAATATGAGACCATAAATGTGGAATTCCACCTTTATTGTTAAAAGGAGGTTATCTTCACAATTGTTTGAGATTGTTAATTTTTATCTATAGTGGGATTGTCTAAGTGTTGATTAATTTCTAATAGTTATATGTATATATATATATATATATATATATTGTGCCCTTTCCTATAGGTCAATGATAGTTATAAATGGTCAATTACTAAAAAAATTTAAAATTAATATTATATAGTATTTAAAATTATAGATTATATTAAGCAGTAAAAGATTAATATGATATATTTAATAATAAGTATTGTGATGGTGAGAATTGTATCTAATTCTATATTTTCTAAATTGTTTTTCAAAATTTTATATAATTATTTTATATAATATAAGTAGCAAATTTATTAAGACAGATAAAATTAGACTAAACACCAGAAATGACTACGTGACTGTCTGAAATATTCTATGTATAAGCACCGGTTTAAATTAATACTAATAATTAAAATATTTAAATAGTATATTATAGAAGTGGATGGAATTGTCACACATCATAATAAAGATAAGTAGTATACACCTTTATTAATTATTGTTTCAAAATTGTTTTAAAGGTAGTTAAATTGTAATAGATAATAATTGATTTAAAAATAATAATGAGTTAACATTTAAGTCTATTACGCCATGATTTTAAAACTTTAGAAATTGTTTATAAATCCAAGTAGGGATTGACCAATAAAAAATAGATCTTGGCAGACAACCAAAATCGCGCCAACTAATTGTATAAACGGGGGAGAACAAAAATGTGTTGACTCCAGAGCAGAGGTAAAATTTTAAGCTCTCTAAATTTTTTTTTTCTTCAATTTATTGGTCAATTTTATTATAATTTTAATAATATCTTTGAAAGAAACCAACTGACAATTTAAAAATCATCCGAAGAGAATCTTAGAATAATATGTTTAATTACGATAGAATGACAGCCTGTTAAGCTAATTGCACAGATGCTGTGAGAATGTTATTAATAAATGAATATCTTCAAACAACCACATGATATAGTATTTATATAAGAGTAAAAAGGAATCCTCTTACTCTTATGACTCAAATGTTTATATATGAGCAAATCTTAAGTAGTTGTAACGAAGGCGTGACTACATAATAGTCACTTTAAATTACTATATATAATGTTATGAATAGCAATGAAATTTTCTAGAATTTACTAAATGCCACTCTAAACAAAACTAAATCATATAATGTATAATATGTTTTAAAAAAAAAGTTTTTCATAGTAATGTTTCACTAATTTTACAGTAACTTGCCAGTGGATTCTATCAAAATATAATCAGAGTTTTCAATAGAAAATGGATGATTCTTGAAACCAAGTTGTAATTTTATAATGTCCAAATATTTAATATTATTCGTTGATATAGTGTATATAGCGTATCACTAAAGCTGTTTGTCGTATAAAATCAATGAAAGGACATTTAAAGTTAATGAAGATAATGGAAAATAAAAATAAGTATTATTTTATAAGAATAAATGACAAAAAGAATTTTAATATTGAAATAGTTTGAATTGCTTTCTTTAAGATGACTTGAGAAAATACTCTAGAAAATAGTTAAAGATCGAAAGTAGTTATATAAAATAATAATAATGAAAGTGAAGTTTACCAAGGAAAACACTTTAAAGAAAAAAATATATATATTTTACAGAAGAGAAATATAAAATATTGACCATGGAAAATAATTGTACCGTAATTATTAAATAATGTAGTTTAACTAGAAATAAAGATATCAACCCTGAGGTAATATTCCAGAACATTTAAAAGCTTGTGATAACTAAATAAAATGTTTCTAATAATTTGATTAAACACTAAAACTAAAGATTCTAAACAGTTTATTAAATGAACTAATTTATTTAAAACTTTAATAAGCATAAAGGAGAACATTGGACAAAAGAAGAAATAATAAATATTATGGGACTAACCAAGATTTACCGTCAGAAAAATATGTGATTATGGTTTGAATTATTTTCTTTACTAATCTAAGTTAAACATTAGTTTTAGATAGCGATAGGAAAACAAAATACATTAATTGTATATAACATTATATGAAATAATATGTTTGTTTTGATTTTAAAATAAAATTGTATGTATGTGAAAATTTGTATATTTCTCTCAAGAGAAAGAAACCTACTATGAACTTGATAGGAAGATAAAGATTTTTTTTGGTAAATTTATAATTATTAATTATATATAAGTGTTTTATTTATTTAGATCAGCTGAGAATCGAATGAATGTAGCGCAAAAGTTTTATTGTTATTATTGTTGTAAAACGCATTTTTGAAAACAACACTCTAAAACACTTTGAGGTGTGATTAGATTTTTAAAAAATATGCATACGATAATCATTTTATGTGTTATTGATATAGTTCAATATAACCGATGGGTATGTGATATTTTCTGTTAATTTTCCGATTGGGATATTTAAATGTTATTTTAACAAAGCGTAGATGTTGAACCTACAGTGTAATAAAGCAAGACAAATTGTTCTTATGGAATAGGGAAATGTTTTTATATTAGCAAATTTGTTTATTGTTTTTAAAAAGTAGTTAGTATTTTATCGATGTTGATACAGTAAAAATCTCGAGAGATAGTTTGGGTAGTGACTTGGTAGTACGTGGTGATTCGGAAACCAAGAGGATGTATTAAAAACTAGGATGCTACAGGGAGTGAAATAATAGGTAGTTTTAGATGTTAATCAGCGTAGTTAACAAAGCCCTATGACTGGTACACATGTTGTCTTGGACAGTGGTGTTTTATATATTTCTTGTGAGTTGTACTAGATGTTTGGTAAAGCTGAGTAAATAGCTGCCACATCATGCTTATCGCCAAGGTTATTAGACAATGAATGTCAGACCTATTCACACTGTTTCATACATTTTTGAAGTATATTGTGGATAAGTTATCTATCTATCTTCCCAATATCCTATACATCTTTCGCTATCTTTATCTGTATTTCTTGCAACTACATCGTTATATGATAAGTCTATTAAAAGGGAAACAATAGATATTTTAGAATGTATGTCATGCTATTATTTGGAATAAGAATAGTTAAGTGTTAACGAAGAGTAGATTATGATTATTGAAAGAAAGATGCAAATATTCTAAGAAGGGAAGGAGTTAGAGAATTATTTTAATTCCTTTTAAGAAATGAACTATAATTTTATAAAAGTATATCCGAATAGAAATATAAAAAAAATATTAAATATAATTTCACGTTTTCTTATTGTTAATTATATTTTAAAAAATATAAGTATTGCATATTTAAAAAATACAATAACATTCGATAATTATAGTATATGTGAAACTGTAACAGGTGATAATTAAACCCATGTTATAGTATTATACATGAGTATGGCTTATGGAATAAACATATTATAGTTTACGAGCATTGGAGAACAAACGTTAAAAGTAATAATAATATTTGAATAATATGCAGAGTGACTTATATAAAGTTACAAGAAAATGTAATTTTCTTTTAAAAACCATATTGATTGTAAAATTATGATGTTATAAATGATGTTTATCCACATAGATAATTTATAATACAGTAACTTTAATATTAAAAGGTAAAGAATGGTGTTACCCATAAAATAATTAAAATAAGTGATATGATAAACCTAATGAGAAATAAATAAATAACTTTCAAAAGGCATAATAAGTTTAATTAACGATAAAAGAAATATAAATGTGTATAATTCAGCTATTGTAGTGTAAAGAAAAATGAGGATATCCCTTGTAAATAGATGTAGATGGATTTGTTTGTTTTATTTATTTTTATTGATGTTAATAAAATTTTAAAATTTGTTTATTAAAACTTGTGTCTGAGTTTGTTTTCTCTACATCATTGCATGAATTCACAGGGTATGTTCACAACCATTAAACTAAGTATATGATTGTTTGCACAAAAGATAAATAGAGAAGTATGTTTAATCTTAAATATTTATTGATGTTCTTATAATTAAATAATTATAAAATTGCATTGTGTTACTGGTCATCAATCCATTATCATAATATTTTGCTAAATTATATGCTATTAGTTGCCACTTGCTTTATTTATCAGATTATCTAAACACTGCCACTTATTAATTTATTTTATTACTTAAAGATAAAAAAGGGGATATTAGATTATTAACTAATTTGCGATGAAAGAAAAGCTGTACTAGTTGGATTAAGCAATGAAGATTGTGATTATTATTGTTTTATTATTAATCTAATTTCAGAGTAGTAGATTATGACATAAAATCTCTTATCATATTTTGCTACCATATGTTTATTAACATATGAATAAATTTAAGAACCTGAGATTATTTCATTTGAGCTAGATGATTACTATTATTATTATTAGAGATAAAAGATTAATAATTTAATTGTTAAATGAGTCTTAGTGATTAGAAGTTGCGGAAGTCATAAGAATACTATGTAGTTATTATGTGTAATAGTAGTATAAGGGAGGATAGTGTTCTTATGCCATTGAGGTGGTATCCTGTGGGATATTGTCTCAATATAATCTACCTTGTCACCCGTATTTCCACTTCTAGTCTCATGAATTCCTGAATATTTATTTGAGTTAGTTTAAAACAGAACCTAAGTTAATTTTAAGAAACTTGAGCTAGTAAGGCATTTAATTGAATACTTCATTAATTATTAGAGCTAGAACCCGGTTAGGTGATTTTCACTATATTATATTTATTTTGGGGGAAGTGGAGATGTGGGAACGGGGCCGTTTGATTATGGCCCTCAACGTGATTGGCCTGATGTGTAGTGGAGTTACACACGATGACAAGGGCAGAATATATATATATATATAACCTTCCTATAAATTATGACAAATAAATGTAATAAATTATAAAGTTGCAACTGATTATAAAATAAAATTTAAAAATTGATCTTTAAAAGTCATTTTACTCACTTGATTAAAAAAAATTGTTAAACACTTAATTAATTATTAATTAATTAGTTTAAAAACTAATTAAAACTTTAGAATTCAATTATTTTCAGCTTTAAACTATCTTTTTTATAACAGGAATGTTTATATTTAAAAGAAAATTACATTTAAAATATTTCATAAATACATTTTTATTAGCCATATAAAAATATTAATATATTACTCATTCATTCATCATCATTACTCATTTACCAAAAAACAATCACTTCATATCAAACCAAACTACCTTCTATCTCTTACTTTTTTATTTTCTAATATTTTAATAATTTACTTCCTTTAAATATTTGTCAATTTTTCTATTTTTTTATTCTTTCTTCATCATAGCTTTTTCAGTTCATTCCATCATGGTTTTAATTACTTTCAAAATAAGTAGCCATTCCTATTTCTCTTCTTAATCTTCTCTAATAATATTTTATGTTACATTTTTATTATTAGTTTTATTTTCTAACTCCTTTGTTAATTCTCTTCCAATAATATTTCTGTCTAAGCAGTTATTTTTTCTCCTCGCTTTTTGTAATTGTCCATTTTTGATATATATAAAATTGTAGTTCAGATTCAACTTTAAATAAGACTTTTTAAAAAAATCTAATTTCAAACCAATTGGAGTATATTTTGTTAAGTAGGAATTTAGGCATCGCATTTTTGTTTCCAATTTTTATTTCTGTTTAATAAGTTCATCATTTTCCATAAACATTTTAATGCACTAACGTTCTCTAAATTTTTGTCCAAAATATACTTTTTTTTTCTCATGGGTCATAGCATCAGCCAGGAAGCGAATCCGCTAACCCAGGACAACTGCTTGTAAAGCAGCTATCGCTGACTTCTCGACCACCAATGCTTGACGGCAAAATATACTTTTATTGTAATTTATCAACAATGAATGCTTACCATAATAATTGTTATTTTCAATCTAAACCTTTAGCTAAACATGACTGGTTAGTTCTCTCTCCAAGATGACTGCAGTACCCTCTCTGAATCATCACATCAGTTACATAGTAACATGGTTTAACTATTCGCCAGAAAAATCTTTAGGTTGTCTACATCATGAATTCCATGTATGTGACTGTGTTAAATTCTTTCTTATATATTCAATGCTCTTCCTGCCATTTTAGAATCATGGAAACCATTTGAAAACATTTTTGTGTTCCAAGGCTTCACTACCATATGCAGTTTGAATCATTTCAATCATTCTAGTAGTAATTTAATTATACATGTGACTGTGTTTCATACTTTTTTATATATTCAATGTTCTTCTTGCCATCTTCGAAACCAGTTGAAAATATTCTTTATGTTTCATGGCTTCACTACCATATACAGTATGAGTCATTTCATACATTCCAATAGTGATTTGGTATTATAGTTGTATTTATATATTGGACTATTTTTATCATATAGTATTGAGTATTGAATGTTTTTAGAAAAATTTAACTCTATTTGAATAGTCCAATTACCTTCAACTGTTAGTAGTAGCACACAGGTTAGTATATGCACAGCATTTCAACAGGTATTATTCTCTTCTCTTCTTCACAAGTTGCTGGCTTGATCAGTGACAGTACTAGCATGGGAATCTAATCTGGTCCATTAGATTTTTGAATATTGAATTTAAAGGTAATGCTCTAACCCACTGCGCAGTCATTAAAAATTACTTATAGTTACTTATGAGGTTCCTTCAAATTTCTCCACTTTTCCTTAAGGTAGCAGATCATGTATGTATCAATAAATATATGTTGAATTGGGAAAATACAAAAATATAGGATAGAGATGAAAAGATACAAAAAACAATTCAAAGAAGCTGCTCACATGACAATGGTTAATAACTCTGTAGGTCAATGTAATGTGACTATACATAATGTATGAAAACCACTAATCAACTTTACCCTCAGGGGAAAGTGGAGAAATCAGGAGGAGTTTCATAGACAAGTATATGAAATGTCTACTGATTGTTGCCTTTCACAGGATGGCTCAGTTGGTTAGAGGGTTATCTCAAAATTCAATATTTAATGATCTAAAAGTCCATGTTTGATTTCCACACTAGTACTGTGACTGGTAAGACCAGGAATGTCTGAAGAAGAGAGGAGAATAATGCTTCTCAAAATGTTGTGCACATACTCACCTGTGTGCTATTAGTAACAGTTGAATGTGCTTTGAAAATTTAAATAAAGTTAAATTTTTCTAAAGACACTCAATACTAGATGAATGGAAATAGTCCAATATATCAATGCATTTAATGTCATCATGTTATGGTGTTACATTTTATAGCTTATGTTTTTATACAAACATGCTGGTAACTCAAAATTTTTGTGGTGAAAAAATAAACTATCATAATACCTGCTATGTTTCACAGATTGCATTTTGGAAAGCTTGGAAGGAAAATTAGTGAACTTGCAGCATTGAAATGTGAAAGTAGATTTTTAAAAATGCAACTGTTATTTGTTTTAACTTTTGTCCATAATTATGTCTTGGTATATTGATTTATGACCAGCAGCTAAACAGCATCATCAATCAATACCCATTTATGCATAACTGAATTATGAAGTTTGTTTCTACCAGAAATAAGATATTCAGTTTCTCATTAAGAATATAAAATTAAAAAATCTGGAAAGTTAGTCATAACCACACCATTTGTTGTAATTATTGCATTATGATTATACAAATGGTCACATGGTCATAGTAATCTATGTCAGGTTTATCCATTTTCAATTCTAGATTTGGAAATCAACACACCATAATCTTTCTTCCTTTTTGAAAGACTATTATCTAAAACACCACATAGCCACCATTTCTTCTGCTCACCCAATCTGTTAAAACAGTAGCATCTTTCTGTATCTAATAGTGCTACCTAGTGCAAAACACGATTAATAGATGCCATTAGGTTTGTGCATCAAATTCCTATCTAGTGTCCACTGACCAAATGTCCCCAGACTAGTATCTATCTTCTGGCATTGAACAATGATGATCTTAAATGTGTGATTGTATAAAGAAAATTGTTATAAATTGTAACAGGCTGTGTAAGCATAAGAAACAGTGGTCCTTTAATGTTTTAGTGATTTAATACCAATTCTAGCCAAAGGATGTTGGTGACTATGATCAATAAAAACCAAAGACACCAAAATTTATAGATACTGAACTGAGTTCAGATCTATATGAGTATACAAATGAATTGGATTGAAAACATTACTGTGCTCTCAGTTTGGGCCTACCAATTTATGGTTAACTAAAATGATAATATATGGTTGCTGGATGGTCACGTTAGATCCAAAGATCTAGGAGCATTGCTCAATCCATGGTTCCTCACTGATGAAATCTATAAGCTAGAAACTTATCTGGCAATATTGGATGAGTAGTCACTAAATATGAATTTTGATGCACAAACTTTCTAGCATCCAGTGATTACTATGACTTGCAGTAGGTGGCACTACTGCATGGAAAATGTTGCTAATGTATTAAAACTATAATCTCTATAACTGAAATATCAGTTAGGGTTTTTGGAAGCCAGAATAAATTATCTTCATGTACAACCATTATTGAGCCATTGTAAGATGAATATCTTCATATTTAACCAATTTCTTCAATCTATAACCTGTCTTCTTTATATTACATACACTTCCCTATTTTAATTATTCAGTTTGTACATGGTCTCCTAAGTTTTTTTAATCTTTTAGAATCCAGTTTATAACTTCAACTGTTTGTTTAATATTTTTTAGCAATATTTCCAACCCATCAGTTTGGGGTTTTTTTTTCAATTTTTTCAGTGAGGTCAATAATATGTATTTGTTCTCTCATCCAAGTATTTTGCTTCCAATTCCTTCTTGTTATTCCTAACATATATTTATCTATAGATATATATTTATGAGAATATTTACTTTCTGTTTTATATTTAATAATCAGAGTAAAAATTTAACTCTTTTTCATTGTCTAAAGGCTATAAACTAAAATTGGAGAATCGGAGTCTTTGGGAACTTGGAAAAATAAAGAAATCATTTAAAAAGTAAACAATGATTTCACTATAGTGCACAAATATTAAAACTAAATTGAATTTATTTAAATAGAAGCTAGAAAAATAACAATGAGAAAATTAATGTTATATCGTACAAAAAGAAAGACTAGTAATTAATCTATTGGAAGATGCCAAAAATATAATTCAAGTTGAAATTCTGAAAATAAATATTTATATAAATATGCAGAAATTTTTTGAAAGGACCAAATAACATTTTTAAATTATTATGAAAAATTTTAATCCGGAAATTATAAAATATTTTTTTAAAAAAATACTATTAGTTAATGTGGATATAAAGATTATACATAATGAATTAATAATATTCAAAAATGAAAATGAATATGGAAATATTAAAATGAAGACGTTATAAATTTGAATAATTTGCCTAATAAAAAAGGCATAAATAGACACTAATTACTGACATAATAAAAGATATTAAAAAAGTCAGAGTCAATCATTAATATTTCTGCTATCCACAAAACCTTCACTAAATATAATCTAGTAATAAAAAAAATCATTTCAAATTATTAAAATGTTTTAAACATGGCTCACCAAAAGATATCAGTAATAAATAACAGATGTGATATCAAAAGCAGGTCTGTGTAAAGAAGGAACAAAAACGAACAATTTAAAAGTACTTTTGTGGCAAGGTAACCCAGTTAATGTTGAATATGTTAATAAAACTAATTTAAAATATACCATTTAAAAGAAAATAGCACTATATTATTATAAACAAGAATTGTGTTTATATGAGCGCCATCTATTGTAAACCTAAGAATATTACCAGATATTCTCATTTTTAGATTATAACTGCATCAATTCAAACTTTGAATACCATTTCTTCTTTGATAAAAACAAAAATCCTTAGATGTATCTGGAAATGGAAGCTAAATTTCACTGTAATCCTGCAACTATTGATTCTTAAGCCCACAATAGGTGGCTTTAAAGTAAATAGCTGCCTCTGTTTAAAAACGGAATATGTAAAATTGGATATAAAAAAGTTAATCTTAATATTAAAAAAATAATTGAATCTTGAGAATGACTATATTAATTAAATGCTTAATTTGATTCTTATATTATTATTCAAAATTTGATAAAGTGTATTCTTAATCCACTAAACATTACAAGCTCATCATTTCCTATGTTTATACAAGCTGTTAAAACAGTGACACACTCTCCTCTCAGTAATGCCATTTAGCGCAAGCTATGGTAATCAATATATGAAAAAAATATTTCTGTATAAAATTTATATTAAGAGCCTATTCATCCAATATCACCAGACTAGTTTCTAGCTTGTGATTCTCATCTGCAAAGAGCCTTGGATCTAAGAGCACTGAATAGGAAATAGTGATCATGTGATATTTGGTGGTTTAATACAATTCCTGTCCATATAATGATGGTGACCATGGTTATTAAAAAAAAACCAAGACACCAAAATGTTTAGATATTAAACTGGGCTCAAGTCTGTATGAATATACTTATGAATGAGCTTGGATTGAAAACATTATTGTATTTTCATTTTAGACTCACAGCTTTATAATTAACCTACTTTAGTGGTTGCCAGATAGTTGCATTTGATTCTAAAATCTACGCAATGATCTCATATCCAAAGCTCCCTACTGATGAAAGCTATCGGGATTTTATGCATAAACCTTCTTGCATCCATTGATTACTATATCTTGCACTGAATTGCACACCAGTATGCAGAGATTGTCAGCTATTTAAAATATATGTACATGGTGAAATTGTAATATATGCTATATCAATATACACAAATTCAGTTATATGCCATCTAAATCAATCTAAACAAGCCCCTAAATAGAACATTAAAATTCACAAGTTTATTAAATTTTACAAAATTTAATATAATATAAGCCATTTTTTTCTTGCTAAGTATTGTTATTAAACAATTCAAAACAAAACAACACTCTCCATATAGTAGTGCCATCTTGTGCTAACAAGAGCAATCAATGGATGCCAGAAGGCTTGTGCATAAAATCCCTATCTAGTGCCTACTCATCCAATATCCCCAGACTAGTTTCTGGCTTGTGGCCTTCATCAGTGAGGAGCCTTGGATCTGAGAGCACTGCACCTAGATCTTAGGATCTTAGTGATCATATGATGTTTAGTGGTCTAAGTATTGTTCTCAAATCTTGAACATGAATTTACATAAACACTTTTTTTTGCAATTTTAAATACAATTCAGTACATAATTTGTTATTGCCATACTTTGTCATTTTAGATATTAATGTAAAATAATACTTATACAGAATTTAAATATGGAGTTTTAATAACAATTGTTCCAGTACTTAAGATTTTCCCATAGTTGGAAAGAATAAATGGATTCATTTTATTCTTTCATAAATACTATATCTTGTGTTGGGAATGAAGGTATTCATTTATTATTAACACTCATAAAAAGTGCATGCACAATAGCTTGAAAAGGCTGATCTTTAATGTATTACAAGTATATTTTTAATGCTTCCATGTTGTATTTATTAACAATATGCTTCAACATGTAATGGTGAAATTATTAAATTCTAAATCTTAATATTGGCTAAGTGCTTTCAGAACATGTTTACTCCATATTCATAGCCTTAAAGAGAATTAAACTCATTGTATGCAAATTTATGCAAAACAATTCTTTTGCAATTTCAAAGAAATAGATGGTCTGAGTTGTTTTGCATAAATTTGCATATGATGAGTTTAATACACATTAAGGCTGTGAAATAGACTAAACAGGCTCTGAAAGCACTTAGCCAATATTAATATTTAGAATTTAGTAATTTCCCCTTTATACGTTGAAGTGTATTGTATTAATTAATGTATAAGAAATCTAAGATTAATCCTGAAACATCTAATGCATCCCACTTTCTCATTCATGGGAGAAAACACAGCCATATCTGTAATCTGAGTACTGTTGGAGTTTATGTGATGATTGCAAATACAAAATACACAAAGCCTGGTTAATTACACAAAATGAAAATGTAATGAACCAAAAAAATAATAGTATTCAATCAGCAAAAAATTAATGTTCTCAGAAGTCTGACCACGAATATGATGTGAAAGCATCAAAAGTATTCTTCGTACAATTATATTAAATTAATGACAAACAGTTTTTTATTTTAAAAACATCCCATTACTTTCATTATCTAAAATAAGTCACATGCAAACTTCTTTATAAATCTTGATTTATTATTTGAATTATTACAAATTACAATAATTTTCCAATGTTTTGACTATATTATTTTATAGTTTTTCTTAAGGAACAACTAAAAAATATAAACTCCAACATCCAAGCAAATGGTAATCCAAATAAATTAAATTAATAGCAAACAAACACAATCTTTTATTTTAAAAATAACCCACTAAGTTCAGTGTATAAAACAGATAACATGTAAACTTCTTTATAAATCTTGGATTTATTATATGAACCATTATATATTACAATAATACTCTGTTTCAACTATATTCTTTTATTGTATTTCTCAAGGAACAATTAAAAATCAGGATTTAAAGAAAAGTTGCATGTAATGTTTTCCTGAAGGTTTGTGATGATGGTGTTCTAGTTGTATTTATGTGTATTGAATGTCTTTAGAAAAAATTAACTTTATTTAAATATTATAAATACATTCAACTTTTAGTAATAGCACATCAAACAGGTTAGTATATGCACAATGTTTTGAGAGGTATTACCTGAAGAAGAGGGGAGAATAATACCTCTCGAAACGTTGTGCATATACTAACCTGTTTGATGTGCTATTACTAACAGTGGAATGTATTTGGAATACTTAAATAAAGTTAAATTTTTCTAATGACATTCAATACACATATTAGTTGATGGAAATAGTTCAATATAAAATCACAAGTTGCATGTAAACTTGGTTTTAAAAGTTAAAATTAATGGGCTATTTTTTAAAATAGAAGTCTGTTTTGTTTGTTATTTATTTAAATTATTTGTACTGCCATTCACTTGGATGTTAGAGTTTATATTTTTTAGTTGTTTCTTGAGAATGACTGTATAAAATATATTTAAAACATTGGAGTATTATTGTAATATATAATAGTTGTTTATAATAAATCAAAATTTATAAAAAAAGTTACATGTCATATATAATATTACATTTACATTATTAAAATTTTATATTTAAACTTTGTATAAATATTATTTTTATGAGATATCATGGATATTTGAGGGTCATGTGAAAGACTGACTTCAAACCCCTAAATATTGCATATTGAAGTGCAGGTATACAAAAGCCTGTACTGTAGAAATAATTCATATATTAATTCAAAACATAATTGTAAGCAAAAGTAAATAAACAAAAAAATATAGTATTAAAATTTTTTATAATTAAAAGTCAGCCATTTTTTCATCTCAGAGCATTGGACACAATCATGCTTATTAACAACATTTCATCAGCTGATGTTGAAAGCTTCACTTTATTTTGTTTAAACATGATTTGCAATATATTGTATACATTCAAATATCAGCCTTTTAAGCTAATTGTGCATACGCTTTGCGAGTGTTAATAATAAATGAATACTTTCTCACCAATACAAGATATAGTATTTATGCAGGAATAAAAGGAATCCTCTTATTCCTACAGCTCAAATGCTTGTATATGAGCAAATCTGAAGTACTGGCAAGTAAAGCATGAGGATGGAACCGTCACTTTAAATTACTATATACGATGTCTGAATGAATGACGCAGGTGAAATTGTCTAGAATTTACTAAACATCATTCCAACTGAAACTTAATCATATGTAAATAAGAGGATTCCTTTTATTCCTGCATAAATACTATATCTTGTATTGATGAGAAAGTATTCATTTATTATTAACACTCACAAAGTGTATGCACAATTAGCTTAAAAGGCTGATATTTGAATGTATATAATTGTAAACATATGCTATATAAAATAAATGCTTATTTACATATGATTAAGTTTCAGTTGGAATGACGTTTAGTAAATTCTAGACAATTTTACCCGCGTCATTCATTCAGACATCGTATATAGTAATTTAAAGTGACGTTTCCATCCTCATGCTTTACTTGCCAGTACTTCAGATTTGCTCATATATAAGCATTTAAGTTGTAGAAATAAGAGGATTCATTTTATTCCTGCATAAATACTATATCTTGTATTAGTGAGAAAGTATTCATTTATTATTAACACTCACAAAGCGTATGCACAATTAGCTTAAAAGGCTGACATTTGAATGTATACAATTGTAAACATACGCTATATAAAATAAATGCTTATTTAAATATATTGGATAATAAAATGTTTTCTAAACATAATGTTAAAAGTTTCATAAAATTTAAAAACACTCATAAAGTTGATACTGACTTTAAAACATCAAAATAACTAGAAAAGAAGTAGCCTCTGGCAATAAGATTGGTATTATGATTTTATAGAAAATAACATCATTGGACAAAAAGTATATCACTAGAGAATATTATGATATAATTTGGAATCTTAATATTCATTTTATTTATAAAAATAAAGACATGATATAAGTTTTTATATTGATTTATTGCATGAGTGTGAATAAATAAATAACACCCTAAATATATACATAAATGTATAGCATCAACTTACTACTAATAACTACATTATTATTATGCTTTGATTTTATTTATACTACCAAATATACAAGCAAATAACCCCACACTGATATATCTTGGATATGTAGATGATGTGTTTATTGCTGCCAAAAGGAGTGCAATCTTAAACATCACCAAAGAATTACAGCTGATGTCTAAACTCACACTAAATACCAAATGGGAAAATGATCAACACCATATAAAATACCTGGACTTAGACATACAAAAAGAAGATAAACAATTAATGTACCACATGACCATCAAACCCCTAAAAATTAGAGGATACATGTATCAGAGTGCAATAGTTCCCAACTCACATAAATATGCTGGACTGGTTGCTTTTATACATAGAAATAATTACTTATGTAAATGTAATTCATACAAAAGAGATAATATATTAAAATACATAAAAAAAACTAAACATTACAAGCATAAAGCTAAACTAGTCAATAAAAAATCAAAACTACCCCAAATCTAAAATTAAACCAGACCAGAATAAAAATAATATTAAAACACAACCTAAGGTTTCACTGCTACAAGCAGACTTCTCAAGTGTAAAGAAATAATAAAAAAACACAACTTATATATACTATTAAAAACTACCCACAAATCCATTCACTTCCCATCCACCCTTAATATTAAAAGAACTCTTAAATAAGTTAATTGCTTCAGAATCATAAATTTTCAATAATAAAGACTCTTTAATTCTTCTTTTGATTTCATTTCTCTCAAAGAAGACAACCTTAGCTTCATCAAAATCAATAGTGTGGCCTGTATCTTTTTCATGGACATACAAAGCAGAACTAAGATATCTATTTTTAACTCTACTTTTATGAACCTTTACTCTTTCATTTAAACTCAAACTACTCTGACCTATGTAAACCTTCTTACAAAATAAACAAGGAATAAAATATACCACACCAGGAATAGTCTTTCTATCAAAAACTTCTTGTATTATTCAATAAATTATTCAATGTAACACCCCTTTTCAAGCAATTTTCTTATTTCCAAACAATTTACTATTTCTACACACAATTTTATAAGAAGACAATTTAAATGGCAAAGAAATAAAATCATATTTTCTTTAACCTTTACATCCTTACAAATATTACTATTAAATAAAATACTTTTAACAAATTTATCAGAGTATCCAACACTTAAATAATCTTTATAAAATTGATATTTCTGAAACAAAGCTACCCCCTAGAATTATTTAATTTAATATTCCTATGACAATAATTCCTTAAAGCAGCTACTTTATGAGATACAGACTGATAGCTATCAGGTTTAATTATAGATCTTAATTCTTTACTTTTAACTAAATGACTGCACAATAAACAATTAGTTTCTATATTTCTAATTACCAAAAGATCTAAAAATTTTAACTTACCAAAATCTAACCCCCCTCCTTCTAACACAAATTTTATAGAAGGATCAAAACAATTAAACTCATTTACAAATTCTTTCAATTTACCATTCTCAACAACAAATAAACAATCATCAACATATCTGACAAATAATTTTACATATAAACAATTCTTTTTAATAATAATTTCCTCTTCCATAAAACTAATATAAACTGAACATACTAAAGGAGAAATAATATAACCTATTATCCACCCTTCCTTAATCTTATAAAAATTACCTTTATAAGTAAAATACATAGAATCTTCCAATAACAAAAGCAAATCTTTAATTACCTTAATTTTATTTTTTGATAAAGAACTTTTCTTAATCAATACAGACAAAAGAACATAATACTGCTTAACCTATTAACAGACTGATACATATTTTCAATATCTAAACTTCCAAATACCCAACTACTTTCCATTTTAAAATTATTAATCTTATCAAAAGCCTCAAAAGAAGAAGAAACTGTGTACTGACCAAAATCAACAAATTGTTTTAAAAAATTATTCAAGAATCTAGAAATACCTTCTACAACACTACCTGTAAAATCAAAAATAAATCTTAAAGGAAAACCATCTTTATGAGTTTTAATATTCACAAACATCTTAGCTGATGTAAAATCGTTAGGATAGCATTTTAAATAATCTACTCTATTAAAAATTTTTAAATTAACCATTTCTTCATAATATCTATCAATTTTCTTTTAATCAAATTACCTGGATCTTTATCTAACAACATATATTTACCATTATTTAATTCTCTATCCATTTTCTCTTTGAAATCATCTCCTTTCATAATAACAAACCTACCAGCTTTGTCTTCACGAGAAATGATTACATCATTAGCAATTAACCTATTTTTAAGATGTTTAATCTCAGCAGGATTAATAACAAATTTTTCTTTCCTTTTTAAACTTTTATTCAAAATCGATTGAATACCAACTTTCTGCTCATCACTCAAATTACTAGATTCAATAGACGAAATTGTATCAAAAACTATATTTTTTGAATGAAATGGAACAAAATTTGGGCCTTTACCAGGGAATATCTAATTCTCTATCATTTAACTTCAAATCCGTAAGATTAACAACTCTATCCTCAGAAACATTATTCTCATAACCTTTATCACTACAATAAACTTTATTAACTTTCCCAAACAACCACTCTAATTTTCTTTCATATTTTTTACAATATAAATTTGACCTAAAAAAACTAATATGTGTTGGCTATAAATATAGACACATAACTAAAAGAATAGCACAGTTCCAAGCAAAAATAAATCAGCAAGGCAGAATCAGAGATAATAAACCATGAATAACTATACCATATATACCTAACAATGCCAAACACTTAGCTAAAACATTATCAAAAGAATTTATTATTGGTTTCCACACTTCAGCCAACACCAATAGACTAATAAACAATTCAAAAGATAAACTTGATCTCAAATCAACATCTCAAGTGGTGTATCAAATACAATGCTCTCAGGCCAGATGCAGAACCTCATATTATGGGGAAACAAAAACTACCATTACAAACAGAGCATCCCAACACATATATATGTATAAAAGGGCACTGAATAACAAGGAGTCTACATCAGCAGTCTTAGAACATGAAAAAGCTACTGGGCACAAATTTGAACCCACCAACCCCAGAATAGTATGTAAAGAGAGAAATGACCATAGGTGCAAAATAAAGGAAGCATATTTCATAAATAAAGACACCCAATCAATTAATAGAAAAGACATCTGTTTCACCATTTCAAAAAGATGGACAAACTAATTCAAACAATATTTTAAATAAAATACTGAAACATCTAATTAACATAAATTTAAATACTCCCCCTCATCGCTATCAACTGCACACAGCTATGAGTATGAAGCCATAGAGCTTTGAAAGCGCTAAGCTTTAAACAAGTTATTAAATATATATATGTAACTTCTTTAACGAGCATTTATAGTGCATAATTATTGATATTATACTATAAATTTAATTTATATATGCTTCTACATTGTAACATTTTTCTTGTTTTGTTCTGGTAGGCCTTTTTTTACACACTATAAAATGAAAGTTAATCAAGCTGTGAAGACAGAAAATATAAATATTTCGTTCATATTTCTAGCTATATTTTCTGATTAACTGGCCTACTAATTATTACGATGTGCACAGCCAATGAAATTGTTTTTTATTTGTTTATTTTAGGGCACCAGAATTCTACATGAATTTGCCAAACCATATCATTGCATCGCACACCGTTATTTAAAAGGAAATTTTTTTATGAAAATCAGGGTCTTAGATTTATTATCATTTTAAAGATGTCTATGAATCTTTTCTGAGGCTAAACTATTAAATGTAATGCCAAGGAAACTTCTTTAATTAAATATTAATAAACTAACTTTAATATCATCTAATATTCAAATTAAGAATGTACAAAGAGAGTGCTAAATCAATACTAAATATTTTATTAAAATCTATTATAAATGATTATATGAGAATTAGTAAAGAAAAAATTGGAAAAGAAAAACATGCACTAATCCAAATACTATTAATCAGATGAACAGTTATTGTTCCATTTAAATTCTTCTAGCTAGTTTTTTGAAACATGGAAAATCAACCACTATTGGAATTATCATTCATGGTTAATGTTAATTGGCATTAAAGTCTCAAGTTGGGGGTAAATAATCTTAACTTACCAGTAAGCTTGTATCACTTCTTATAATATATTTGTCTTTTTTTTGGGATTACATGCTCCTTGAAATTAAATTGATTTCTCCTGCCAGTGTCTTCACCTTTTTGGTCCACTCCATAGCTGGAGCAAGAAGTTTGGATGTGATGACCTCTTCATTATGAAAGACAGTGTTCACAGGGCTTCATTTCCATTCTTGTGTGATGACTTTATTCAGCAAGTTAGTAGTGACCCTGTGCAGATGTATTTTACTGCAATGGATCACTCTCACCGAAACCTCCAACTCTAAAAACACATAACCAGAAGATAAATGAAAGACCTAGATTGAAGTTGTCCTCTTCTTTTTATACCTTGATCCACTTTTGAAACTTCTGTTCATATTATTATTATCATGATACTTAGGTTTATAATCTTATATATTTGTTGTTGTTTTTTCTGGTACAAAGTTCTTTTTTTAGTAAATTATTTCCAACATCTTTAATCAATATCCTAAAGGTTTTCTTGATCATAATCTTTGTACTTTTGGAATTTTTTTTGTTTATATGGATTAGTAATCTGCATGCCTTTTTTATTTTTTCCAAATTCAACTTTTATTAAATTATAGATAAATAATTCAAAACAAAAAAAAACTCTCATTGTATGTTTTAAAAAAGTAAATTATACTAAGAAAATTGCATCTTTTTACGCGATCTTTAAATTCTACCTTTTTTTAGCTTCTAAGTATTTTCAGTTGCCAGTATATTGGGACCATCTATTTGTAGATGGTACAATATATAAAAGCAGCTGTGTTATATATGTATACATCAAAAAATACTATACACATGCAGTTAGATATGCAATATTACCAAAAACATCAGCTATTATATACAATATATGATGTACACAAGGGACACTCAAAACAAAATATACCAGATATTGTGGCTTCACTGTACTTTGTTACACAATAAGTATCATCCAGTGATTTAATTAAATTGTGATATAATTTTTCAGATTTTTATGACACTTTTATCAGGTCAAAAAATTATCTAAAAAGAATACAGAAAATTATTGCATCCAATTCACAGTTTTGGTCCACTATTTAGATTTAAGTCTTTTTGTCAGTCACTGAACTTTTATTTTAAAGTCCTCAAACTATTAATCCTCACACACTGAATCATGGGGAGTTTTAATTGTTTTCCCTCTCTGTAAGCTTCCAATGTTAATTTTAATATTAAATAATTATTATTTATCAGAATATAATAAATTTGACTGTATTTGATAAATACTTTTATTTAGAAATAAAGGATATTCTAAAAAAATCACATTGCACTTTTATAAATGTTTTAATAAATGTAATCAAAATAATAAACATTTAGTGTCATCTACAACAGGAAAGCAATTTTATTTCAGAAAATGAATGAAATCTTTATTACTTGATATTTATATTTAAAATGTGAATGAATAAATATTAATAACTGATAAATATATCAATTTGTTCATTAAAGTTTAAAATTTTTTAATAATTTTTACAGTATTGCAATATATTAATTTTGACAAATGGTTACTGATTATGTTATCAAACAGCTTATAGCTATGTTCCTGTAATTTACATTGTTCAAAAATATAACATTCTCTTGTTAAAAAATAAAACATTTACATACAAAATAAATATGTAATAATTTATATTCTTAATTTTTAATAACTATTACACAATTATTATGCAAAAAAAAACATTACAAAAAAATCAAGTTTTTATTCATTCAAGATATATCCTCAAATAATATTGTAAAGTTACAGACTGTCAACAGAAAATAAGACACCATCAAGGTAGATGTTTCTTTCAATTTGCTAAATTTTCAGTTATCCTGACATATATATATATATTGCATTTAAACTATTAGAATGAAATATAAATGATTTTAATAATATTTTTTTTAAAATATTTGTAATTTCTCTTAATAGATGGTGAATTGACACGCAAAGAAATTGCTTTGGAGAGAAGAAAGGAAAAGTTAATGTTACTTGATGTTTATTTTATTCAAACAAAAAGAAAATGTCAAATAAACAGGAAATAAAAAGTTCCTTCACTGTTACAGTTTTTTTTTGTTTGTTTTTGATTTGTAATGAATTATATAATTTTTTAGATGTAGCTACATCTCGTATTTCATTAGACACAATTTCAATATATGAATAAAGATATCTGAAACAGGTAAATAACATATTTCTCAATAAAATAGCACTCTTCAGTTGGCCCATAATAAATCTCTCATGTTTTTATAATCTTACTTGATATTGATCAATATCAAATTACTATAGTTTAATTTTCTAGGAGTACGATTTTTTTTGCCATCACGCATTTCATAAAGTATAAAAACTAGAAAACTTATAATTAATTACCTAAGAGATTAAAGTAAAAGAAATGATGGATAAAAATTGAATTAATGACAGCATATGGTTATATCTAATAGAAATAGATATATTAATCTTTAATTCAGTTTAAAGTTCAATCTGGGATAAAAATGATATGATAACCTGTAGTCTAATAAATGATTAATAATAATGAACGATGTTAAATAAATGAATGCATGAAAGTTGGTACTTGTAGATTAAATTGTTGTAATCCCTTATATTTTTGTATTTATTCAACTTTTGAACATATTCTATTTCGTATTATTTTTTGAGTTGCTAATAATGTATAAAAAATAATAAAGTTTTATTAAGTGATATTAAAAATGTAATAAATGAATATAGCACTTATAATTTGACAATAATTAAAATGGATGTGGAATCAATTTATATAAATATTAATGTGGAGAACGCAATAGATATAATAATTAATAGATATAAAAAGGATATTAATAAAGAAATAAATATACCTATAAAACAATTAAAGGAAATTATAGAATTATGTTGTAAAGAAGTAACACTTAAATTTAATGATAGATTTTATAAACAAAAACAATGTTTATTAATAGGAGGAGCATTAAGTGGAGTATTAAGTAATGTTTATATGGAAGAATTGGAAAGTTAATGATAATGTTCCTATCTTTATTAGGAGATATGTAGATGATTATTTATTGATATTTAATAAAACACAAAGACAGATAGATTTCTTTATAAAGGATGTTAATAAGATGGATAAAAAGATTAAGTTTGTTATAGAAAAAGAAAAGGACAATATGCTAACACATTTGGATATAAAAATGATGAAGTCATATGAAAAAAGAAATGTAGAATTGAAACATCAATTCATAAGAAAAGTGAAATAGATAATATAACTAATTGGCATTCAAACAAAATGTGAGATATAAAGTAAATACAATACATTAATTATTGTTCAATTGAAAAAGATTATGTTAAACAGGTAACATTAATTTAAAAAGAATTTATAAATAATGATTATCCATATAAATTTATAAATGATAATATTAGATTAATAAAAAGTAAGATACAATCTATAAATAATAATAAAGAAGAAATAAGTAGTAATAAAGTTAATTATATAGGTATAAAGACAGAAAATATTTATGTAGTTAAAAATTTAAATAAAGTTATAGTTAAAATTAATAAAAAGTTTAGTAATGTATTAAACATTAAAGTAGTTAATAAAAGGTGAAAAATATGATTAGTATTTAAAAAAATAAATATATTAGTATTTATAATAAAAATTTAGATAATGAAATAAATTGACTTATATGAGATTAATTGTAAAAAGTGTCAAATTAATAATATAAAAATAAATAATGTTGGAGAAACGAAGAACTCGATATATAGAAGACTGTTACAACATAAATATGATAAAAATTCACTGATATATTTACATAAATTAAAGGCAGGGCATGAGTTTGAAAAGGATTCTATAAGGATGATATAATTTACAGATAATAAAAGGGATAGAAAAATAAAAAAGGCTATTTATATTAATAATATCAAGCCTGCTTTGAATAGACATTTGGGATGGAAAAATTTTTTGATATAAAATAAAAAATTTAGTTAAATAAAAAAAATCGGAAAATGGAGGTGCTAATAATATAAGTGTAAATCTTACATTATTTAGAGAAAAGCTAAGTATATTATATAATTATTGTATAGTATATTATTGGTGTTTGTTTCTTGAGTATATGATTAATCATCTGAAATCATTATTGTGTTTGAAAGTATTAATTATATTCAAGAAAGTATGTTAATTGAAATATGAAAGATTGAAAAAAACATTTTTTAAAAAGACTAGAAAGTTGTTCTATAGAAGTTTTTTAGAAAAAGTTATATTGTTGAATGTATGTTAGTGTAAGAATATTTATAACAAAGTTTTATGTAAGATTATTTGTTTTTTAGTAAGTTTGTAACTAAAGTTTTTTTTTAATTTAAGAGAAGTGATTTATTTTGAGAAAAAAGATAATGTTTTAAAGGTGTAAGATCAGAAAACACATGGTTATAGATTGATCAGTTTTGAAAGAAAGAAAAGTTTGTATCCTTCTGTGAAATGGGGTTTGAAGGATAGGAGAGAAAGTATAAAGTCAAATATAGAATAGGTGTCATGGAAAATAAGGAATATGGATTGCATTCCACAATGCATATATAATCGGCAAAAAGAGACTAGGCATACTATGGTAGAGTGTTCTATGTGTGATGATGTTTTTCACTTGAAATGTTTGGATAAGACTAGGAAAGATGTAACAGGTTTATGGTTATGTAGACAGTGTGTAAATGTGATGAAAGAGGTGAGAAAATGGCTTTTAAGTGTAGATAGTCTAAAGAGAAAGTCAGGGGAAAGGGAGCAAAATGTAGTTGAAGAAGATGTGACAGAATATAGTTTTAGTGGAGTATCAGGAGATATAGATGGAGAAATTAGTAGTGTGCTGGGGATGGTTAGTCAACAAATAAGTAAGGTAGAGGAAGAGGTCAATGATGTTGAAGCAAAATTAAAATCATTAGAAATGAAGTTTTAGCAGATAACAGAATTATTGAGTAGGAATGATAAGGAAGAAGTATATAAGGAGGTTCAGAAGGAGGTAGAAAATGTTATAGTTGGGGCAGAGAAAGTAGACTATGAGACAGTATTGATAGGAGATTCACTAATTAGAGAATGTGGGGATATAATTGCAAAAAAAAATCAAAGTAGGTATGTAAGAGTATGTTTGCCTGGGGATAGAATTAGGGATGTGACAGATAAAGTAAAAAAAGCAGGATAGTAGAGATGTGTATATTATGGTAGGGACTAATAATTTGTCAAAACCATCAGAGAGAGCAATGCGTGAGTGTATAGAATTGATTAGAAATTTGAGTAAGATTAAAGGAGGAGTAGGGATAGTTGGATTATTACCAAGATTTCACAAGAGGCATTTTTTAGATAGATACTGTTCTATAAATGAGTGATTGAAAAAATTGTGTGAGAGAAATGATGTTAAGGTTGTGGATGTATGGGATTGGTTTATTGGAAAGAGGGAGTTATATAGTAAAGACGAATTGCACTTAGAAAAATAAGGAAGTGAAGTTTTAGGGTGTCTGATTTATAATGAATATAATTTGGAAAACTTATAAAGGGGGGTGGGGTTGTAAATTGCAATACTATCAAAAAGAATGGATGGGGTATAAATGTAAGCAAAGGATAGTTGATTTAGATATAAATGTAGATGTGGAAAGGGAATGAATCTGTAAAATTAATGGTAAGCAAGTTATTTATAAATGTAATGGAGAAGAAAGAATCGAAAGAATTTATAAAAGAGTAGTTAGGGAAAAAGAAATCCTTAAAATTGAGTATTTGAATATGCAAAGTGGTAGGAGACCAGAAACATGGCTGAAATTAAACCCAGCATTGAAAATGAAGAGTTTGAGAGTTAGCAGCAGTGGAAACACATCTAAGAAAACAAGAAGAATGTATTTTGGAAGATTTGGTATGGCAGGTTATAAATAGAAAAGAAAAAGGGGTGATAGTATAGGTGTTATATCAAAAAAATATTTAAATACTGTTAAGTGCCAAGAACATTTGTGGTTTAAAATAAGATTGTGAAGACAAGAAGGAATTGTGGTTATAGCTTATACAGCTACTGGAGATAGTCAAACTATAATGGAGTGGAACAGTATCAAATATGAAGGCCTAGTTAAAGATATACAAAGTTTTAAAGAAAAGGGAAAGAGAATAATGTTTATAGGATAAATGAATGGACATATTGAAAAAATTGATGATATAGATAATAAGAATGGACAGCTTTTGAAAAAATTATGTCAGAGAGTGAATTTGAGCATGGGAAATTTATCAAATATTTATGAGAAACAATACACATGGTCTAGAAATAATATATTTCACACAATTGATTATGTATTGGTAGAGAAATAGGGATTGAATAAAGTATGGAAAATTAAGGTGTTTGATAATGAAGAGAGAGTATGTAATAGAGATCATAATTTATTTGTCATCGAAATAGTTAGTAATGTGATGGAGAATAGAAATAAAAGTAGAAACAGTGAAAGATGTGAATAAAAAGTGAATGATAAGAATAAGTGGGAAGAGTATAAAATACAAGTTGAAGAAACCATGGAAGAATTGGTTGGGGCTGAGTATAAGGACTGGTGTGATGAAATAGAAAAAGTGGCAAATAGGGTTTTAGGTGAGAATATTCAGAAGAATAAAAGTAATAAAAAATGAGAGTTAGTAAAAATGTAAAAGAGAGGGAAAAGCGTGCAGAGAATATGTGCTATTAAGAACAAAGTAAGTGAAAAAGATATTAATGTTAAATAAGAAAAGTATTTAGAAAAGAAGTTAGCTAAAATAGATAATTATAGAGAATGAAATTGAATAGTAAATTGTTGGAAGATATTAATAAGAGTGGAAGATATTGGAATAAAAAAATTTGAAATTACATTAAATTGAGAAATGTAGGGGGGAGAGAGATAGTACTATTGGATGATGAAAAATATAAAGTAACTCTAGAGAAGAATTGGAGAGAATCTTGAATAGGTGTGTAATGGATATATAAAAGATGTTAGATATGAAGGACAGAGGGATAGAAAATATGAAAGCATATAGTAATGGAAATATTAGGTTTACAGAAAATGAACTGAATGAGGCAAGGAAGAAATTGAAAAGTGGAAACGCTAGAAATTTAGATGAATGGGCAGTAGAGGTGGTAATGAATTTAGGGCATAGGGCAAAAGTAAAGCTATTATCATGTTTTAATAAGATAATATTGAAGAGAGTTTTTCCAGATAGTTGGAGTAATACAAGAGTAAGATTATTATTTAAAGAAAAGGGTAAGGATAATAGAAAGTTAAACAATTATAGACTGATAGTGATAACATCAGTTTTATATAAAGTTTTTTTGTAAATTATATAATTTTAAATCTTCTCATTCGATAAATTTAATTTATAAAACAAATTAAGCGTATGTCACGCTTGAATGTGAAGCTATAATAAGATACAGGAATTAATATACGCTAAGCGCTTTCGAGGTCCTTTACCTCATATTCATAGCGGTGCTGTGAGCTGCGAAAATAAAAAATGGGGCGGGAGAAGTTGTATGCAAAGCATATGCAAATGGACTAAATAGTCCAGCGTTTAGAGATGTCGAAGCATGTGTCACGTCTATTGATTGAGTTGTTATTGTTGTTGATGTAGTACGCTTCTCTTGTATCAACAAAGACTCATATTTTGTCTCGGCATTTCAGTCAAAACATTGAACAGCGCCTAACATTCTTGTCTGAATGCAAAGATTTAACATCGTTCAAACTCTCAAAATAAAAATAAACGACTCCATTTATAATCGCGACAAAATCATTGACACACTTCAATTACGCCTCTTGACTTTTTATCCATGGATGTAAGAATGCATTATAAAGAAAGAAAAGATGGAGCACAATTACAGCAAACAACACCCTCCCTCAATGGATTATCGATAAACTTAACTTTACAGAAATAAACCTCCCAAACGCTTTTTAAAATTAAATTTTACTAATAAACAAAATATAAATATTGATTTACTACAAACTTCATTTGTCAATAGAACTGCTTCATTCCCCTGACAGAGTAGCAAGATCCTTTCCCTTGACCTAGATTTGTAGGAGGCCAATGGAGACAACCTAGATTAGAACTAACTGAAACAAATTTGATTAATGATCCACATAGAGATAGCATCATAACAAATATAGTTAAATCTATCTCACAAAAAACTACATATAAAAGATCATAGCTGAGTAACGACATTAAAATTACGAAACATTATTGATCATAATAATTTAATTGCCTTAAAGAAGATAAGGTAATAGATTTTCTCTTAAACTCGCAAGACTATACATAAAATAAAAGAACAAATCACAAATCTACAACTCACTCCTGTCACACAATTCAACAATAACTAACCGAGATAGTTTATTGTCATTCTGCCTTATAAAAACAAAGCATTTCTACTGCTGAATACTACCGAGTTTATCCTTCCTCCACCAAAGCTCCTAGAGTGTTTGCCAACATTAAACTCCACAAGCCTGTGAACCTCTGCGTCTAATGATGGATTTTGGGGGCCTTATTTTCAAACCAACAATGGTTAATCAACTATTATCGACACCTGAGCTTTGGGAATTTTTCTGTTAATTCACCTTTCGGTTGTGAAAACAAAAACCACGACTGTAACAACTTCGAAGACTCTTTGATCAAAGATGTATGGACTGTGGGAAAACAATCTATTCACATTATCCAACAAGAACTCACCAATACAAGTCACTGACATTTTTACATTACATTTTTAACTTGGATGGTAGCATATATACACAACATTTGAGCACACTTGGTACAATATGAAAACGGATGGCGATGGGCTCCCCTCAGAATATAACTGATTTTCTTAATTACTACGAAAAACTAATATGCCTAAATACCAAGCTGATAACCCCCACATTTTATACATCCAGTACGTAGACGACATACTTATTCTAGCCAATCAGCACACCACAAACAATATTATACAAGAACTAACGCACAGCACTAAGCTAACCATTAATTCCACATCTGAGGATGTCCCAAAGCCTAAATTACCTGGATCTTGTTAAGGCGAGGAACCATGTATAAATTATTCAATGATTATAAAGCTTTTGAAATCAGGGCTTTATACATCCACATTCTAACTTCCTAACTCCCACAAATTAGAGGACTACAAGCATTCCTACACGAAACATCCTGTGCAAGTTTGAAGCAGATCGAAAGAACAACATACACCTCTATACCAAAGATCTACTACAGGCAGGCTATAAACTCCACACTATCAACAACAAAATCAAGCAGTTTCATACAAAAACACCATTAATAAAAACAATATTAAACTTCCATATATCACTCTTCCCCACAACATAAAATCTCCCACCAACTAATCAAGATTTGGGAATAAATTTAAAATCAGCTTATACACCCCCTTGCACTAACCTCTCATCAATAACTCCAAGGACAAAATAGAACCTTTCAGACCCCCCATGTCGTTTACAGCATCACTTCCCACAACCCGGTTGCAGCATTTATTTTGGAGAAACCAAGGCAGGCACAACCATCCGGACAGCACAACACAGATACACATATAATAGAGCTATGAAAAACAACGATAACTCATCAACATTTTGAACACTCCAAGAAGACTGGACATTATTTGAACCTTCCCACCCTAAAATAGTCTGTATCGAGAAAAACGACATTAAGCGGAAGATCAGAGAAGCATACTACATCAACAACAATAACAACTCAATCAATAGACGTGACACATGCTTCGACATCTCTAAACGCTGGACTATTTAGTCCATTTGCATATGCTTTGCATACAACTTCTCCCGCCCCATTTTTTATTTTCGCAGCTCACAGCACCGCTATGAATATGAGGTAAAGGACCTCGAAAGCGCTTAGCGTATATTAATTCCTGTATCTTATTATAGCTTCACATTTAAGCGTGACATACGCTTAATTTGTTTTATAAAATAAAGTTTTTTTATATATGGTAAGCTGGAAGAGTTGCAAAATGGATGGAACAAAATAATGTAATGGGGAAAATTCAAAGTGGTTTTAGGTTAGATAGGTGTATATGAGATAGTTTATTTGTAGTTACACAACTTATGGATATGAGTAGGAATTCAAGTAGACAGTTACATATGAGTTTTTATAAATATAAAGAAGGCATATGATAGAGTAAATTAATTTTAGAAAATTTGGGAATGGATGAAGCTTTAGTAGATATTATTAAGAAATTATATGAAAATAATTACTTTACATATCAATTAGGGATATAGAATCAGTTAAAGTTAAAAATGGGATGGAACTAAAGCAATGATGGCCTATGTCACCTATTGTGTTTTTGTGATATTTGAATGAAATGGAGAGAGCAATAGAAAGACTGGAAGAAGTATAGAGATACCATTAATAGGTGGCAAGGGAGTATATAATTTGTTGGATCTTTTTTTGCAGATGATGTCTTTTTGTGTGCAGAAAAAAGAGAAGATGTGGCAGTTATGTTGAGGACATGTGCAAGGGTGGGTAAAGAAATGGGGATTAAATTTAGTGAAGAAAAATCAAATATAATGATGGTTAATACTGGGAAAAGAGAAGACAAAGAATTTTTATTGGAGGATATAAAGATAAGTGTGGTGAATAGATATGGTTATTTTGGAATCATCTTGAGTAATCAGAAAAATTGCTTGGATGAATGGGAGAAAAAAAAAGATATATGAAGCAAAGAAAAGAAATGCATTAATAAAGAAATTAACAGTGTTTTAATATAATAAATATAATGTAATTAGAATTGTATGGGAGTGGAAATAGCAGGGTTAACATATGGTAAATATGTTATGTGTTAGTAAAGTGGTATTAGATTACTTACAAAATGTACAAAGGGAAGTAGGAAGACATGTATTAGATGCAGATGTGTGGACAGCAAAGGAGGCAATACAAGAAGAAATGGAATGGTCAAGTTTTTATACGAGAGATGCAAAAATAAAATGAAAATGTTTGGTAGATTGCAATTTATGGATAATAAAAGAATAGCCAAAATAGTATTTAATTGGTTGTGAGTAAAGGGCAGGCAACAAGATGGGTGAGAAAGGTAATGTGGTATGGTGAAAATTTGGATAAAGAATTTATATCAGTATACTTGTACAAGAGATGAGATGGTTGTGTTAGGAGGATTGTTTAGGGTTATAGTGGTAAGGAATGGGATAGAAAAATAGATGCATTAATAAAGAATAGGGAGTTGGAGAGATGAAGAACTAGTATGGAGGGTAAAAAGAGTTTATATATATATATATATATATATATATATATATATATATATATATATATATATATATATATATATATATATATATATATATATATATATATATATATATATATATATTGTGCCCTTTTCTATAGGTCAGTAATAGTCCATCTCAGTCAATTACTAAAAATTTTAAATTTTAGAATATGTTTTTTTTTTAATATGGTAATCCTATTAAGTTAATTATATTATAAAATACAATTTGAAGCTAGAGAAAATACGTGATATATAAAATTATAGCGAATTATTTAAAAGTAGTTAAGTAAAACTTAAAATATTGTTGCATATGGTTGTAAAAGCTGGCCATATTAAGTAACACAGCTATAAATATTAAAAATGTGTTTAATAAGCTCAATTTTAATAGTCTTAAACGTATAGATAAATAAATGTTATACAGTATTTAAATTTATAAACTATGTTTAATAATCAAAATTAATATCGTATATTTTAAAAAATAAACTTTATGATGATGAAAATTGTATTTAGTTCTATATTTTTTAAATTATTCTTCCAAATTTTTATAATTATATTATGTAATATAAAAAGTGTTGCAATTTAATTAATCTGGACAGACATAGATTAAAAATCGTGTGTCTAAATTTTATATTGATCATGTGACTTGTATAATGCATACTTTCACACACACTGCTTGTTTTAATTAATAACAAAGTTGGAAATGTTTTAAAAGATTGCATTATGGAATTAGATATAATGATTACCTATCATAAAACAAATATTAAATATTAAGTTAACTATCGTATAACATGCTTAATGATGTAATAAAGACGAATACACTCATAATATAAAAATTAAATATTTTGTTTAAATAAAACAAGATAAATGGAATATTAAGAATGGAATAAGTTATTAAAATTATTTTAAAAGTTATTTTAAATGATTAAATAATTTTGATAAAGTAATAATTGTTTTAAAAGTGGTATTTTAAATAATATTTTGGGTTTATTACGTCATAAATTTTTATTTTAAAGATTTGATTCTGCTAGTTTGCAAAATATGTAAATTTGTTCTCAAACTAAAAGTGAGAATTGACCAATCAAATGACGTATTTTCTAAAATATAAATACGAATTGCACGGGGGGGGGGAGTATCAGAGGAGATTAATAATGTATTAAAACCAGAAAAAGGTATATTAGCAGCTATCAAAGAGATAGTACTTTAAAATTTTATTTTAGTCAATTTTTTTTAGTACTTTCTTTTAGTTTATTTGCAAAAAAAAAAACTAATTAATATTTTTAAAAGTATTTTGCAAAAGAGAGTTTAAAAAAATGATATATTTGGGAACTTCGTGAAAATAATTTGCTAGTTTTTTAAAGTACTTACCAGGATTATTTTATCTGAAGTTTGACCTAAACTTCACAATGAAAAGATGGATATACTGTAGAATAAAATGCATATAAATTCTAATAATATAAAAAATGTTTTTTGGAATATTTTGATACAGCTTTATTAGTGCTTCACCGGAGAATTATTCTAGTGCATAAAAATTATAGTACAGACATTATACTGATACAATGGAAATCTATTTGCCGTCTAAAAAAAAAAATTGGAGATGCATTATTATTTAGATAAGCTATCCAATATTTATTTTTTAAAAATAGTAATAAGACAATTATATCTCATGAATCGTTTTATATAATATTATATCCAAAGGAGTAAAATGTTATATCCTTTTTGAAGGTAACATTTTTTAAAAATATTTTCAAGAGTTAAAGAAAGAACCCAGGAGAATATGTTACTGAAGCGTTTTTGATATTAAAACATCCAGTCTTAGAATTGTTTAAAATGTATTTAGAAAAGATTTGTTTAAAAGTACTTGTAGTTTTTTTTTTTTTTTAAAACTGATATATAAAAAAAATACCATACAAAAGTTTAAATGTATTAAGAGAGAAACTTATATAAAAAAGTGAACACATAGTTGAATAAAAGATGGATCCATGGAAATATTGTAAAAAAAAAGTTTACCGAATATTTTTAAAGTTAAGATAGATGGAGTGATGCATCGGATATGCCGCAGAGAATATTGGCAGAGAATATTAAGAAGCTTCACGGGATTAATTAATATTATGATTTAATAATTATCATCCTAAATACTAAAACCAAGGATTATTTTCTATAAATTTTACTAAATGGATTAATAATTACTTTTATTTTTAAACTTTAACGTACTTTGAGGAGAACATTTTAAAACTCTAGAGAAAGTAATAAACATTTTTTTGGGACTTATCATGAACTGTTGTCAAGTAAAAAAATTGGTGGAAGAAATACGTAATTAGGTGGAGCTGCTTCTAGAAAGAAAATCACTTGCTTTACAGCTCTCTTGAAAAGACTTTAAAAAGTCAGTTTTCCTGCTATCAAAGGTATTCCTTTTATGTATTTGTCCCTTTAAATAACATTATTTGCTGTTTGTGTGCCTTTTCATTCACAATTATCAGTTTTTAGTGTATTTTATCATTATTGCACTGCATCTACTATCTGATCAGCTACAATAGACAACCATTTTCTTCCCCAAGTTTGATGGGTAGTTTCACTATTCTATGTACCATAGAGGGTTTTATTCCCTCTTAGACTCTTGACTTCATTTCCTCTCCAGCTCACACATCACTCAAAACTTTTTTTATCAAATTTTTTTATGTATTGTTCCAATTATTTAGGTCATTAAAAACGATCTTCTTTTCTCACCCCCCCCCTCTGGGGTAGTAAACTGCCTAAATTCTAATCAATTTTGGTATTAGCCAACTATAATTAACAGTAGCAATCTTTTCAGTGTCTTGTTTTTTTTTTAAATCAAATTCTTTAGCTTTCACTTCAAAATTTTTTCTTTATATAATCTGTAACTCTTCAAACAATTTAAAGATGGCCACCGCCCCTAGCGGCAAAAATGTGAAAAAATGTAATTCACTAAAACAAAAATCTTCAAAACTTCCAAAAATGTTAACTAAATTAAATTCCAAAGAAACTTTCAGCACAGAATCTATTTCAGGATCTCCATCCCCAAACCCTCTGGAATTTCCTCCCCTACAGGGTGAAACTTGCCCCATCAAAGGCAAGAAACAATTCCAAAAAAGTAATCTCACCAATCATAATGTTGCTCCAAGCAAAATTGGGAGCATTAAAAATTCCTCTACTATAAGGGGTAAAAAAACAGCCTGCTACACCTAAGGTTAATACAGAAACCTCAGCCAACTCTGATTTCTCAAAAAATCTAACACACAATAACTACTCCAAAGATGATGCTACTCATAATTCCCCATCGCAATCTATGAGCACAAGCAAGGCTGCCAACATTACTCCACCATTATCAGTCACACTATAGAGCAACCCCTACTTAAAAATACATCACCACATCAAGTCTTTGCTAATTCCTATGCTCAGGCTGCATCCAGCATCACATCAAAAAATCCTAATAGAACCACATCACAAAGACACCAAGCTGAGCTCCTTCAAAATCTGTGGGGCCTTGATGAGGACAATCCGAACAATCATGATTCAGCCACCTCTGCAACCTTCATTCCCACTAAACAACTCACACCAGAGAATCACATGGTTATCTCAGAACAATTTAACCAAACAGTTCCACTGCTTCTCCTCAAGTCACTTCATTGCTACCAGAGTGACAGCTCTGTCATTCTGGCAGTTACAGATCTACAATGTGGACTCCATAAATTTCCAACACAGCAGCTCTATGACCTTATCAAACTCAACAATCTAACTGATAATATACATAAAATCCTCACCCTTCCTAATGACCGATACATGGCAATAGAGTTTCACAACACAATACAAAGACAAGCCTTCAAAAACAGATTCAAATTTTTACACCATATGTTCATGGTTCCAATAGACACCAATAGACCATCCATACTTAAGGGCTTCATCAAAAACTGCCACATAGGTATGCAGAGGCAGCACCTACAGAAATATCTCGAGGCATTCAGACAAGTTACCTCATTTGAGTACCTTAGGGATCCTCTCACCAATGGTCTCACCTTCACCAACACAGCCTTATTTCAATTCATCCTTAAAAAAGGTCTCTCTCCTGAAAGCATTCCCACAACAATAGCAGCCGAACTAGCACCTTTGGTCATCTCAATTAAGGGGATGAGGCCACAATGTTTCACCTGCAAAGACCGCAACCACCTCAATCGGGACTGCCCTCAAAAGAATAAATGCAACTCTTGCCAGAAAAAAAGGGCCTAAATCACATCTGTGCTCTGCACAGCCCCAATAAATATGAACTTCCTTTTTCAGCTAACCTCTCACCTCCACCTCACTTCAATTCACCCTTACAGCATTCGGCCACTCTCTCATCTTTCAGTAAGATTACAGCTTCCTCTAGGCCACATAATTCTGATCTCACTCACAGCCCACCACACTCAGTTACAGCTTGCCCACAGGACCCTCTTTCCTTAATGGACATAAACACTTATTCAAACTCAGAAATCATTCTGTCTGAGTCTACCAACTCTGGCCCTTCCACCACTAACAAGAAACATCAGAAGCGTGCATGCCCTAACCCATCAGATAGTGATACCAACTCTGACAGGCAGATTGCCATTCTTGATCTTCCCTGTAAAACCATAATGGATCCTTTTCCTGAACCAAGGGCAAGTCTCAGAAATTCAGAACGCACAAAGAAAAAAAGAATTCTTTCAGAAAAAAATTCTCTGACTTCAGCCCGGGCCTCATCAGCCTCTTCCCTTCGCACTCTCTCATGTTCCTCTGCTGAAATTTTATCGGACAGTGGTTCATCAAGTGACATCAAGAATGAATCATTGTGCAATTCTGGCAGGAAAAGCAAGAACTGTACTCCTTGTATCTCCCCCAGCACAGCTCATCCTCACTCACCATAAAAATTTCCGAATTCCTACTGTTTTCTGCATTCCTTATCTCCATATCTTGAGGTCACATATGCTTATCTCTGTTGTTGGTTTAAATATTTGGGGCCTTAATTCAATCCCTAGGCTCCTCGCTTTCAAACATTGGTTTGAACTCAACTCTCCCAACATCTTCTTCCTTGCTGAAACTAAACTCTCCACTCACTTCAACCACAGGATTTACTCCACTTTGTCCACCTTTGGTCATTTCAAGTTTTCTACTGCCCTCACTTCTGCTGGAGGAGTCACCATCCTCATTAATAAACGTACCCCTCCTTCTACCTTTTCCATCATACATATTGACACTCATTCTATCATCTTGCAGGTGCAATTTGGGTGATTCAGAAGTTTCATGATTTATTTATATCTGCCCTCCTATGACAATGACACCCTCATTAAATCTATAATTCACCGAATCAACAATATCACAACTTCCTCCTTGCTTCCCATTCTTCTTCTGGGTGACTTCAATATGGGCTACCAGTCCTTCATGAACAAATACCTGCATCTCTTCTCCAGGGGCTTAATGTGTGGCCAGGGCTTTTTCCCAGACCATGCCTACTCTTTTTATATCAGGCCCTCATTGATCTAACATTTTACTCTCCTGATCTCCATTTCATGATTGAATCAGCCCAACTCCACACCATACCTTTTTCAGATCACAAGGCATTACACCTCTCCCTTGACCTTAACTCTGGCCCTCCAATAAACCTTGGCCTCAGAAGAACAATAAGATTCCTCAACAAACAAAATACACCTATAGCATTGATTTCAGAAATTTATATATACCTCCATAAAATCAATATCCTTCAAATGGAGCCCATCTCTGCATGGTTTGCATTTGTGGAAATCCTGCAAGCTGCCATCCACAAATACACCTGGAATTCCTGAGGGCCACTCAAGTTGCTGGCTTTCATGGACAAAATTCCAGAGCAACTAAATGAACAGGAGAGTGGGCCATTAGACATTAGCACCATCATTCAACTGAAACTTCAATACTGCAATGCTCAAAAGGCCTTGGCTGAGTACATCTCAGTCAAACGCACCCAAAGGTATGTGGGAAATCAGCATTGTTGGACCAGAAGTTACCTGGGGTGGGCTCTTGGTTCCCACAGGAAGCAAACCACCCCCTCATCCATCACAATCAGCAACAAATCCTACATAGGTCAGGAATTGCTCCTTCATTTGAGAAACCATTACAAGCACATGCTTTTCAAAGCTGACAACCCTCCTTTCACCATGCCATCAACCTTGAATGTTGGTTCTGATCCTGGCATCACCCAGGCCATGCTACTTAACAAACTGAAAAGCTTTCCTGACCATGTCCACCCTGGTCCTCATGCTATCCCCAAGTTTCTTCTTCTACACCTAAGTCAGTTCACCATCCCCATTACTCTCAACATGATCAACAAGCTGGCCTCAGGTGCTTACATCATCGAGGGTCTCTATCCGATAACATTAGTCCCTTTCCTTAAGAAAGATCGGCCACCTACTGAGCTTAAAAATCTTAGGCCCATATTGATGACCCCTCTGCTCATAAAACTGATTGAGTCTACCATTAAAGAGTCACTAGAACAATCCATACTTCCTGCCCTTTCTGCCTCACAGTTTGCTTGTAAAGGGCACTCCACTCTTGGGGCTGCCACACTCTTTAAAATAACCACTGAGCATGTTAGGCAGTCTCGAAATAGCAGGCCCATTGCTGTCCAACTAGACATCCAGGCAGCCTTTGACTCTGTTAGGGTTGACCTGCTCCTTGGTGTCCTCAGAAACCTGAATATCCCAGAGTCCATTCTGTCTATCCTCCACAATCTCCTGTCCAACAGAGAAATCCTAGTTAGCCTGGATGGGAAAGTTGCCCCTGGCTTTACACCCAACATATCCATCCCTCAGGGCTCTCCACTGAGCACTTTGTTGTTCACTGCATTTCTGAATCCCCTCTTGCTCAGGCTAGAACATGACCTCCCGGGCATCTTCATTCCTGCACTGAGCAAAAGCATCAAATGCCTTGCTTATGTAGATGATGTGGTTGTCTTCCTTCCCTCAACTGATCTCATTCCCAGGCTTCAACAGATCCTCTCCTGGTACTCCAATACATACCGGTTGAAATTTAGCACTGATAAATCAGCAGCCTGGCAACTTTCAACTGGTAAACAAATCCCATCCACCTTCAATGCCAAGCCACACAACTTCCTCAGATTTCCCCTCATGCCGTCTCCTAGGGACATGAGAGTTCGGGTCCAGACCACACTCTATCAAAGCATATCATCAACCCTCAATGCTATCACAGGCATCTACCTCTCCCTTTATGGGAAAGTCACCCTCCTCAATCTTCTAGTGTTTCCTAAAATAGCATACTACCTCCCCATTGTTCTACCTACACATTCCTTTATATCCAAAATCAACTCCCTTTGCACCCGTTTTCTTTGGGGAAGAAAGGTGGTGGCCATTAGCCTAAAAAGAACTTGTTTTCCTAAAAACCTCAATGGCTTGGGCCTGCACTCCATCAACACTCTTCTGATCCAGAAATCTCACAACATTATCCTCACACTCCTTAGTCACTTCCCTGCCAATCTTGTGCATATCATTATCACACCCACTGACACTCCTCCTCCCAATGGCAGGCCTAGGTCATGGACCTCACTTGTTGCCAACATCCTACAAAAGGCTGGCTTTGCTATACCATCCATCAACAGCAAACTAAAGTACTGGGAGGTGTTCAACCAGACTGCAGACTTCTCCATTGTGTCCCCTACCTTTCTCGGACTTACCAATGCCCAACTAATCTGCAAATTCAAAAGATGGTCCCTTGAAGCAAAATTCCTTGATTTTCTCCTCAAAATAAATCTTCACTCCCTTCCCACAAATCAATTTTTGGTGAACCGTAGGGGTTTCACCAAGATCTCTCCCATATGCCAGCTCTGTAAAACTGACAATGAAACCATCCAGCACTTCCTACTTAAATGTCCTTTTCTGCTTGGCATGAGAAATGTCATCAATTCCTACCTTTCCTCGCACAGAAATACCATCTTCAACCTCCAAGAATCCATAGAAACAGGGGTCTTTGCAATCATTAGACTGTCAATTTTTCTCATCTATACTCTCTGGTTGCTCCGATGTGCCATCATCCTTGACCAGAGAGTACTTTCAGTAAATCAAAAGCTCTTGGACTTAATTCACACTCTCAAAACCCGAGATACCAAACTAGCTCCATCTCCACTCCTCACAGACACTTGGGCAATCCTCCAACTCCCATCCTCTCAGCCTCTGCCATAGGACTCAATCACAAAGACATGCTCTTCTAGCCAGCCTGAACTACACACCAATTCCCCTCTCCACATCCCATTCCCTTTTACATGTATCCACCCCTCTTACCATTTTGTTCCTGAAATTTCATTTGTTTCACTGTATCTGTTTTTTTCTTGATGAATAAACATCTCATCACTGAGAAAAAAAATAAATAAGTAATTATAGTTTTAAATTTTTACTAACTTAGCATAATTGTAAATCTTCTATTTTTCTATTTTATAAGATTAGGAAAACATAAAAACATTAATTTATTAATATTAGAACTTTATAATATAATAATCTAATAATTTATATAAGAATATTTTAAGATTAAGTGTATGGATGTATATTTTCGTTTATGTATGCAATGTTTTTATATCCAGTGGATGGAAGAAGCCTACTGAATATGATGAGCAGATAAAGGTTATTTTGGTAATAGTAATGATTCTTAATAACTTATAATGTATATTTTTGTTTTCTTTAGATCATCTATGAATTTTAGAATGAAGTGTAAAAGTTTTTTTTTAATTATATGTAACGCATTTTTATACAACATTTTTTAAAAACATTATGAGATAGGATTGGTTTGAAAATATGCATACAATGATTTTTTTTATATTAGTGATATAATCCAACATAATAACAAATAATTGTGTGATTCTTTTTAAAATTTTCATGTTAGGATATTCAGATATTGTCTGATTAGATTATATATGATTAAGCATACATAATGATGAAGTAGACAAACTTTTCTTGTGGAACAGTGAAATTGTTTAATTATCAATTAATTTTATTTATTGTTTTGTAAATGCAGATAGTTATTTATTGATGTAAGATGTGGAAAATCTTGAGAAATAATGTTGAGATAGTGGCTTGGAAGTACTTAGTGAACAGGAAACCAAGATGATGTTTTTAAGAAATAGGATATGATAAGGAATAGAAATAATATTTAGTCTTTATGTGGATATCAGTATAGTTAACAAAGCCCTATGACTGGTACACATTTTATTTGGACAGTGTTTTATATTTCTTTAAATATTTGATGTTCAAATAAAGCTGAAGAAATAGCTTTAACATCGTTCATGTATTAGAGGTTAGACAGGTAAAGGTCATACCTCTTTGCACTGTGCCATGATGTTGAGATATATTATGAGTGATACTCTAGCTTTCTTCCTTAAATCCTATACATCTGTTTCGCTATCTTTATTTCATGTAACTGCATCGTTCAGTAAGATATTTTAAAAGAAATAATAAATAATTTAGAACTTAGGTTATGCTATTGTTTTGTATAAGATTGGTTTATTTGCTTATAAGGAACAGAATTTTATAACTTAAAATTGAAGGTCCAATGTATCCTAAAGGAAAGGAAAGAATCATAGAATATATTTTGAATTTTATTTCGGAAATGAAATATAAATTTTAAAATAGAGTATCTAAACAAAAAACATTTTCTTTAAAATGTTAATTATTTTTGAATGCTTTATTATTATTTTTGGAGAAAAATAAGTATTGCATATTTTTAAAATACAATAATATACAATAAATGTAAGGAATATGCATAGTATATTTTTTTATTTATTGAATAACAGGAATATATTGATTGTTACACTTATATCATACTAAAGTAAGGCTAAATAAGAATATATTATGATTAGTAAACATCGTGTAATAAAACACTAAAATCTAATACTGAATTTTGGATGAATATTTTATGTAACATCTTTGACCTTGCAAGATGAAATTTTTGCAAATATTTTAAGAAATCCATACTCATTAAAAGTTAATTTTGTTTTTCTGTAGAATGTTTTCCTATGAATGTTTTAAAAAATAAGATAGTTTAATAATATTAAGGATGAAATGTTTTGCTAATAAAATAAATAAATATATTTGCAATAAGTTAACCATAATGAAGAAACCAAATGGTAACATTTTATTTTGGTCTTAAGTCTAAATAAAGACATAACTAAAATATATATATATATAATTTGTTTATATAACTCAGTAGATAAAATTGTAAAGTAGAAGATAAGGATATCCACTGTAAATAGTGTACATAAATTTTTTATTTTATTTGTTGTTGTTAATAAACTTTGTTAAAATTTGTTTTTCAAAATTTTTGTGTCTGGATTATTTATTTCTCCACTTCACTGCATGAAATCACGATATATTCATAACAATTGAAACAAATATATAATTTCGCACAAAAGATAAATAGAGAATTATATTTAAGAATTTAAATATTTTATTGGTATTCTTTTAATTAAATAGTCATAATTTTATATTATTTATTGGTCATAAATCAGTTATCACAATAGTATATTGAATTATATGCTATCAGATGCCACACATATTTTGTTTATCAGATTATCATATGCTACCACGTATTTCTTATATGATTACATGAAGATAAAAAAATCATATTATATTATTTGTTATTTTATCATAGTAATAAAAATATAACGAAAAGAAAAGATATACAGAATTAGTTAAACGATGAAAAATATTATTATTTATTATTATTAGTTTCAGTGTAGTAGATTATGACATAAAATTCCCTTCTCATATTTTACTACCGTAATTTTAAATTTACTTAGAATAAACTTTATGAACCTGAGATTATTTTTATAGAGCTAAATTATTACAAATAGGAGATTAAGACTTAATTATTAGTTTAGTCTTAGTGAGTAGAAGTTATTAAAGTCGTAAGAATACTATGAGTTTGTTATTTGAAAAAGTAATAAGGAGGAATAGTGTTCTTATGCCATTGAGGTAGTATCCTGTAGGATATTGGCTCAATGTAATCTATCTTGTCACCTATATTTTCACTTCAAGTCTCATGAAAATATTAAATATTTATTTAATTTATTTTTATAAACTGAACCTTATTCGAATTTTAAATTTGAGCTAGTGAAATATTTAATTGTAATGCTGAATATTTCATTTATTAATTATTAACTGAGCTAGAACCCGTTTTATTTCATATCATATATTATCTGGAAGTGAGGATGCACAAGACTAAGGTAAGAATATATAAACGGAACATTTGGTGTGAGTTAATTTATGATAATAGCAAGGAAAGTAGTTTACTGTTTAAGGCTCGAACTGTTTCTTTAACAATAGGGGAATATACACGTAAATGGAAAAAATATAAATGATTTAATCAGCAAGTTGTGTAAGGAAGGCATAGAAAATATTAGGTATCTGTTGATTCAATGTAAATGGTTGAAAGCAGAAAGAGTACAAATAATGTAGTTATGAAAGACTAAATATAAACAAAGTGATTATACAGAAAGTGAATTATTGTTTTTGATGCTGGGTTTGGGAACATGTAAAGGGAATTTAGATATGAAGGCCATGGAGTTGACAAAGGTTATGTTGTGGAAATAGGATGGAGCAGGATATGGGAAAACTAATGGTGGGGAAGGGAAAGGCAAGGTAAAGTGTCTATCATGTTTCTCTGGCCATAGTTGCTGAGAGATTCCTGACTTCGTATAAGAAGTCACAGTGCATCATATCACATCACAAAATTTAAAGAGAGGAAATACTAAAAGTTTAAAGGTAAATTTTTAAAATTTGACTGTAACAGTTGGGTTGAGAGAAATAAAGGTCAGTTTAAAAAATGTGTTTAAAATAATAATATTATAGGTTAAAATAGATTATAAATCAACTTAAAGTGCAGTATCATGATATACCGAAATCTCTTGCTCATTATGTGGCTATTAAACAGTTTAAAATTTTTCTTCAAAATCATCATAACTGGACACGAAGTTATATTAGGTGGGCTTTAGGTGCTTATTATAGACCTACTCCATTAATGATTGACACAGGAAATAAAGTATGTTCTGGCCCTATTATGTTGCTTGAACAATGTAATCATTTCAAAAATAAGCTTCAAATGTTGCCTTTTAGAATTGGTGACATCTGCAATGAATCTGAGCTTGATTCTAGTCATAATATAACTGAAACAATGATTATTTAAAAATTAAATTCTTTTCTAGACAATATACATCCTGAGATTCATGGTATTCCTAGGTTTGTCCTTCTTCATCTTTCATTATTTACAGCTTCAATAGTTCGTAATATGGTTGATATTCTAGCTAATGATTTTGTGAATATTCCTGATCTCTATCTGGTGGCGATTGTCCCTTTTCTTAAGAAGAAATTAACTCCTTCTCCATTATCTAATATTCATCCTATTTCTATGACACCTCTTTTAATAAAGACTATTGAATCTATTGTTAAAGATCATATACAAAATGATATTTATCATAATTTATCAAAATTTCAATTTGCAAAGAAGGGTCATTCAACAACTGAAGCTGTTAAGCTTTTTCTTCTTCTTATTGAGTATATTAGGCATCATAATAAATCAAAACCTGTGGTCATTCAACTGACTTCGCATCAGCCTTTGATTGTGTTCTGCCTTCTGTTTTGTTTCAGACTCTTTGGGATTATCAGGTTTCTACTCCATATGTCTGTATTATAGCCAATCTTCTACTTAACAGGTCCATCTTTACTTCATTAGATGGTAAACTTGCAGATGGTTTTTGTCCGCATCTCCCAGTGCCACAGGGATCTCCTCTTGCCACATTATATTTTATTACATATTTAAATCCATTAACTTTACAGATAGAATCTAAACTGCTTGGTATCTATGTTCCTGCTCTTAAACAGACTATTCATCATTATTCTTATGTTGATGATGTCTCTATCTTTCTTTCTGATAATTTTTTCTTCCGGCTTTGTTGCAAATATTGGACTCTTTTCCTAATACTTTTAATCTTCATATTAATGTTACAAAATCCGCAATGTGGAAAATTAAATCTGGTTGTGTCAATTATTTCAACTTTCACAGCCAAGCCTCAGTCTTTCCTTGGCTTTTCAATAGTTTTATCTTGTTCAGTAATTACAAGACAGATTCAAAATATTATTCTTGATAAAACAAAGAGGATAGTTGCATCGCTTGGCAATATAAATATTTCACTTATGGGTAAGGTTACACTCTTGAACTCTTTGGTCTATTCAAGGCTTAGTTATTATTTACCAATTATTAGGTCAACAAAGTGTTTTGAGAGAGCTATAAATTCGCTTTGTTCAAAATTATTTTGGAAAAACAAGGTTGTAGCCATCAGTATTGCTAAAATTCAAATGCTGAAGCTTTTAAATGGTCTAGGTTTGCACTCGGTCTCAACTCTATATTTCCAGAGATCTATATCTTTTCTTTGTGTAACCTGTCTAAAGCTTGCTCACTTATCCCTTTCTTTGGTTATTGATCCTATAAATATGCCACCTCCATTTTCAAGTTATTGGATTGCTGATTTATGGAAGTCAGTTATTAAGTTGATAGTCCAGTTCAAGTTGTGCTTGATGGAAAATTGACATTCTGGGATGTTTATAAATTAAAATTTCCACATTATACTCCTCTTTTGACTTCATTAGGTGTTTCAAATAAAGTTCTCTTGTGTAAAATGAAACTTCTTTTCATTGAAGCAAGACATGTTGATTTTGTATTTAAACTGAATTTAAATGTGCTCCCAACAAGTTATTTTTTAGTGACCAGCAGAGGCTTCATTAGGATTTCATCTCAGTGTCAGTTGTGTAGATTATATGATGAGACAATACTCCATATTTTCTATATTTGTCCTGCTCTTAAGTCGATTAGGGACTTTATTGTTGCGAATGTCTCTTTGGATCTTAGGGATGCTTTTTCTGTTTCTAATACTCTTAAGAAGGGATCATTTGCAGCAATAAGATTATCTATATTTATAACATTTTCTTTATGGTTGACAGGTTGCAGGCTCATCTTTGGTCATTCTCAGGACTCGGCTCTAAGTGTCTTTATTAAGCTTCTTGACCAAGTCGAACAACGAGACTCTCTGCTTTCGCCTGTGAGTCTACATGATGATACTTGGGTGAAAGTTTTATTTTCCTCTTAATCTTATTAAGATACCCTTTTCTCTGCATTGACTTTTTCAAGTTTCATTCTGAATACTATGTAAATTTTTATAAAGTTTAACTGTATATTACTATGTTACTATGTTTAATAAATTTATTTTAAAACAAAATAGATTATAAATTATTGAATGAATAAATTATAAATATTGATAGTTAGTAAAATGAATAATAATAATAATAATAATAATAATAATAATAATAATAATAGTAATAATAATAATAATGATGATGATGATGATGATAATAATAATAATAATAATAATAATAATAATAATAATAAAAACTATAAAAGATATTAAGTTAGAGTTAAGTATTTAAAGAATAATATGAATAAAATAAAGAATTTTTTTTTTAAAATTTAGTTATAAAATCGGAAGAGAGAGCTGCTATTAATATAAGTGTAAATTTAAAGACGGGGGGGATACACAAAGTATAACAGTAAAAAATAATTTCTAATTTGAATTTAGCATTGAAGTTAGAAGATATAAAAGGTATTTAGAATAATATTATAAATTAAAATAGATTATAATTTATTGAATGAATAAATTATAAATAATGATTTTTAGGAAAATGAATAATAATACTGTAAAATATGAAAGATATTAACTTAGAGTCAAATATTATAAGAATAAAATAAAGAATAAAAATAGAATATATATATAGGAAATATTTTGATTAATAAATATAGAATGTAAAAACGGTCAGAAATGAATAATAATAATGTAAAATAAAAAGTTGTTATAAGACGTATAGATAGAATGTAAATTATATGTTTATGTATATTTATATTTACATTCATATGTTTTATTATGTTGTAGTTCTGAAGAAGATTGCTGGGGCAATCGAAACTAAACTGTAAGAAAAGAGTGGTAAATGAAGCATTGCATAACAGTGGTAAAGTGCTTGGACAATTTTGTATTACATGGTATACAATTGGCAATGCAATAAGAAAAAATAGTTATTATATTTCTAGAATCTACTGATTACTATGGCATGCACTAGATAGCATTGCTATATGGAGAAAATTATTATTGTTTTAACACTCATGTAAGCATAAAAAGTGGTTATCATGTAATGTTTATTTTTGTTGTTGTTGTTATTATTATAATTATTATTATTTTTTGTTCTTTTGTTGTTTTATTATTATTATTATTATTATTATTATTATTATTATTATTATTATTATTATTATTATTATTATATTTCAAATAGTTTTATTTGTTTTAAAGGGTTACAAGAGTTTAATATTATTTGTGTTTATGAATCTGTAGTTGGTTATATTATTATTATTATTATTATTATTATTATTATTATTATTATTATTATTATTATTATTATTATTATTATTATTATTATTATTATTATTATTATTATTATTATTATTATTATTATTATTATTATTATTATTATTATTATTATTATTATTATTATTATTATTATTATTATTATTATTATTATTATTATTATTATTATTATTATTATTATTATTATTATTATTATTATTGCTGTTGTTGTTACGTTTCAATAAAGACTTTATTGATCTCAATGGTTTACATAAGTTTACATCTAGAAAATTTGAAATTTAACATACAATGAGTAATATTAGGGTGAACATATATAAAGGAATTTAGTGGTTACACTTTGTGGTTAATGGACTATAGCAATATAAAAAATAAAAAACAAAAATAATCAGTTCTAAAGTTTGATGAGCTTATTTAGTTTTGGCCGCATATCACTTTGAATGTTAGTTGTATGATAGTTCTTTTGCAGCATTCACAGCATTGATGGTTGTCTTAACAATGACCATGTTGCTGCATATAAGTGGGGGTTGGTTATTATTCTGTCTCTATTTCTTATGTGTAACAGTTTGTTGCGAAATGTAGTTGGGTGCCGTCTGGTATTATTGCCAATTAAGAAAGTACATCTGGTGCACCAGTATGCATATAGTACAAACATGGCTGCCCTAATACTAGGTATTGATCTTCCCTAAAAAGCTACCATTATGTGATTAATGATTGTACCCAGTTTTCTGTAGGTGTTACACATTATCTGTCATGTTTGATTAAGTGCTATACATTGATAAATAATGTGGTCCAATGTCTCTTCTGCTCGATGGCAGAGTCCACAGAAATGGTCAATAGATCTATACATTCTTTTATGATAAAGAAAGTGGGTTGTTGGCAAGGCAATGAGATTCCTTTTAATGATAAAATCAAAGTATTTAGGCTCTAGAGCCCATTTTTATATACCTTGAGTCGTCTCTTGTTGTTAATCCTAGCATAGGTTGTATAACATTATTATCTGTTTCTCTGTTCATTAAACCATAAATATCCCAGTATGAATATTTATGCAAATACTGTTCTGCAATCTTGTCTGTGGTTTTGCATTGGTATATAATGTTAGTGAAGAAAGAACCTTTTGGAGGTGGTCTATCTGTTGGAGTAACATCTAGAAAGTGGTTAATTTTTGGATAATTGGCAAGGATTGTAATTATTGAGTTCCTTAACTTTTGTAGATGAAAAATGTTAACGTTGTGCAAGCCAAGTCCATTCTTTATTAGGGGATGGCTAAGGTTTTTTTGTGGAGATTTCTACTGTTTTTCTGGCCCAGAGTAGTTTATTATATATGGTTTTAATTTTTGAAATAAATGCCTTCGAGAATGAAATAACTGGTACATAGTATGTTATTTTGGTTGTGATAAGCTGGTTAATTAACTGTACTTTGGAATACAGTGAAAAATGTGCCTTGGACAAGCAGTTTATAATTTTTGTGGCTTTTTCTTTTAGTTTATTTTGGATGTGGCATCTCATTCCCGTAATTCCCATATGAAATGGGAACCCAAGGAATGAATTTGGTTTTGATTTGTAAATTGATGTACATGGTTTACCAGTGTATAGTGACCAAGCTGTGGTTTTTGCCAGATTAAACTTTAATTCGTATTTCTGTGAATATTCTTGTAATATTTTTTGGAGTTGCGGTATTTGTTTTTTTGATGTTAGGAATATGGTAACATCATCCATATAGGCAATGCATGTAGTGCACTGTGTTGTGTCTGGTATCTTGATCTCAATAAATGCATCTTGTATGCTTTTAATAAGGGGATTGATGTAAAATATAAACAATAATGAACTCAGAGGGGATCCTTGGGATATAGATTTGGTGGGTGTGAAAGATGGAGAGTTTCTTCCATTTAAAGTTATATGGATCTCTCTGTTCAGAAGCAGGTTTGCAATTATATATAGGTGTGTTCTAGGAATTTCTGTGTCTTTTAGCATTTCTAGAAGTTTATATATATTGACTGAGTCAAAGGCAGCTTCTATGTCAAGCTGCACAACAATGGTTCCATATTTTTTCAGCTGTTTTACTGTGGCTAGAACTGCTTTGAAGAATAAGGCTGCTTCTGTTGTTGAAGAGTTATTCTTAGCATATTATGCTTCAGAGATAAGTGGCATTATATATGGTTCAATTTCATCTTTAATAATTTTCTCAATAATTTTGATCGGCAAAGGCCCCATAGATATTGGCCTGAGGTCTGTAATGGGTGGGATAATTGCTTTCTTTTTATTATAGGGTACTATGGCTATTGGATAGACACCCTCCATGGGCTGAATTTGTTGTGCTAGATGGTTTGCTAGCTGACACAAATATTCTGTTGTAAATTTACTTAGGTGCTTTAATATAAACAATGGGACACCAGGACTACCTGGGTGGCAAGCATTTCGAATGGTATTCAGTTTTGTTGTAAATAGATCTTTTGTGAATGGGGTTTTTGTTTCTGGTGGGCCAAACAGATTATGTGGTATTTTATATGGTTGTTTTTCTTGTAATTTCTGCTTAAAATATTCAAAAATTGGCATAATCATATTGTGTCCTACATATGTTCCATTATTTGTATATAGTGCCATTGGGACTTTTATGTCTGGTTGGTTCCCCAGTGCCCATCTTATATAATCTCTTGTCCAAGTGTGTGTCCTGGTTAGGCATATCTTGCTTTTCTTTATCTTCAGATAGCTTTTGATTTCATCACATGCTTTATTGTATGCATGTGTAAGCTTGAATATATACTGCTGAGTGCAGTGTGATGGGTTAATCATGATTATTCTCTGGTGCAACTGATCTACCAGAGATTGTTTTCTTGTTATATGATCAATGTTAAAGGACAACATTCCCATAAATGCTAGATATTTCTAAACTGGGTTCAAAGTCATAATCTTTGATTTTGTTTAGCATTATGTAAGTCTCAGAGAACAGAAATTCAGGGGTTGTTTCTGGGAGTAAAACTCTTATTGTTCTTGTAAGTGGAAAGGGTGATATTTGAATTTGAGAGCAATCAATTGTGACTATTTGAGCTGAGTGATCAGAAAAAGTTGAGGGAGTTAATTTTATTTCGATAAAGTGGTGAAGCATTGGAGAATAAAAGCACAGATCAATAAGAGAAGAGAAGCGACTATTGTGGAAAGAGATGGCATCATGTGGCAAAAAATCTTGGCCACTCATTAGTGGTATGTTTATTCTGTGAAGCCAATGTTGTGTAAATTCCTGATATTTCAAATTAAAATCTCCAATTAACATGGTTGGGTTTGAAGTTGTAGCTAACCTGGAATTAATGTTTGCAATTATGGTATCTATTTTTTTATCCTGTAAAGGCATATATACAAAAACCAGATTTATTGATATGCTTTTTTGGTTGAAGGTTGCAATTAATAAGTTCATGTCAATGTGAATTATTTTGAAAGTTGTGAATGGGCAATTTCTAGCAATTATGAGTCCAGTGCCAGCTGAGGGAGAGAAAGAGTCTCTGGAGCATGCACAGAAACCTTCCATATTTAAATGTTTGGCTGGGTCGGTTTGTGATCCAGCATAATTTTTTGTCTCAAGTATACCAAGCAATTGTGGTTGTATATCCTTGATCCAATGTTTTAACTTATTAATTTTGGAGGTTGAGTTCAAACCCCTGACAATGATTGCCACAATTTTTACTTTCACTGTATGTTGTTTTTTGGTTGAGATTTAAATATTAGGGTTGATCTGGTATTTCTTCCCATTCATTCTCATATTCCATTTCCAGATCTTCATCTGTTTCCACTGTAGTTGTATTTCTGTGGTCAGCAAGGCTAAGGTTGGATTCTGTTTTGATTTTTTTGGTCCCTCTATTTTTCTTTGGTGGGCAGCCTGGTCTTCTTCTTTGTTCTGTGTTAGCTTTGGTGATTTAAGGCATATTTGGGGTGATAGCTTCCATAATTTCCATTGTTGTATTATTTTTAATATTGGGTGTTTGGTGTGTTATATATATATTTTCTTGATCACTATTACTGTGTGAGTTTATTTGTTCTTTTATTATCTCTTTTTCATCAGTATCTTTGGTAGGCTGAGTTAGATTGTGTGCTGTTTTTTTCCATTGGAGCCTCTTGAGGCTGTTGACTTTCTGTTTTTTTATCAGTGGGGGTTTGAATTCTATTAGTTGTTTTTGTTGATAAATCCAGAATTTCAGGTACTGGCAATGTGTGTGCAGTTTTTTAATTATTCAATGGTTGTTGATCTGTTAATTTTTTATTAATTCTTTCTTGTTTATTAGTTGTTTTCGTTTTCTGTTTTGTATTAGTTGATTCCTGTTGGTGAGCTTCTCTTGGTTGATCTTCAGAGCTCGGTCAGTTTTTCTGGTTGATTTTGGTGTTGCAATCGATTGCTAAGTGTCCGGTTTTACTGCACACAAAACATCTCGGCCTTAATCCTTTTATGTGAATGGTCAGTATTGCATTTTGGTCAATTATTTGTGTTGGAATATCCTCCGGGTTTACACTGTCATTCAGCTTTATTTTGAAATGAAAGTTGTTGCTGAAAACCAGGATGGGGGTGTCGGATAGGTAGATTTGTTTTATATAAATAGCTTTGCCATATGACTGTATTAATTTTTGAAAATCCTGAATGGTATATCTGAAGTAAGTGTTTTTAATTATTCCATTACAATAGTTTTGCAAGCTTTGATCGACTATTATTAGTGCATAGCTTCCAAAGTTTTTACTTTAGTTTGAAATCTTGCACGCTGATGTTCATCGAAAAACTGAATTGCAATGTATCGCAAGTTTGGATGTTCTCCAATACTAGAGACTGTATCCCACATTGCTGTTGCTGTCAGCTCTTCGTAAAGAAGCTCTCTGGGGAATTTATAAAGTGTTAAATTCCTATCGGTGACAGCTAACACTAGTGATCTCGGTGAAAAAAATTTTTTGGAAAGTTGCGAATAATTTTTTTGGGGATGGTGCTGTTGAAATTAACATTTATTTCTTGCAGTTCATCTTGATTCCATATGGTTGGGGAGGGCTCTTCATTATTGTTGTCTATGAGGTTTAAATTTTTTATATTGGCTTGATTTACCTTCCTAAATCTTGCTGTCTGTGGTAATGCTGGACTTTTTTCGATGCTGTGAGGCTGCTGGTTTATTTTTGTTACGTTCGCATATGTTTTTGCATTAGTCGCAGTTTTCATTTTATCGCCGTTTGAGCGCAATTTACATCGTTCGCATCTTGACACAATGCCATGCTTGTTTATTACATTAGAATTTATTTTTGGTTATGAACGACTGTATTACTTACTTTTTGCTAGAAAACAACTGTTCAGTAATCAGCCATTGCTGTCTTTATCTATCCCAGTTATATATCACAGTTTTTAAGTGTGAAAACGATTAGAATATGAAAAAAAATTATTAATAAGACCTTCATTCTTGAGGACTTAGGCATACATGTGCATGCGCATCCTGTTTTATTATTATTATTATTATTATTATTATTATTATTATTATTATTATTATTATTATTATTATTATTATTATTATTATTATTATTATTATTATTATTATTAATCTTTATTAATGATTAATCTTTCATCTAGACGAAAGTATAGGGATTTGAAATATTTTTTATAAAATTGTTAATAAACAGGTTATTTTATCAGATATAGTTTCAACTATATCAATTAGGTCTTTGAGTTATCATACTAGGTCTACTTGTGTATATCGGATTCAAACATGTCATTCTAATATTTTTAAATTTTCTCCTTTATTTAGGTTACCCTCTTTATATAATCAAATTGGGAGTAACCTTAATCTGTGTGATATTGATTATAAGAAATTTTGTAATCTTGTTAAACTGAAATGTTATGTTTGATTTTGTCTTTTAATTTTTAATTTATTATGTATACATTTATATTTTCATTTTATGTTATATGTTTTATTTTCACTTTTATTGTAAGTGCAAACTGTAATTGGCTTTATGCTGTTGTTTAGCATTTAAATAAATGAATTGAATTGAATTATTATTATTATTGTTGATTATTATTATTATTATTATTATTATTATTATTATTATTATTATTATTATTATTATTATTATTATTATTATTATTATTATTATTATTATTATTATTATTATTATTATTATTATTATTATTATTATTATTATTATTATTATTATTATTATTATTATTATTATTATTATTATTATTATTATTATTATTATTATTATTATTATTATTATTATTATTATTATTATTATTATTATTATTATTATTATTATTATTATTATTATTATTATTATTATTATTATTGCTGCTCTTCATAAAGATGTTTTTTAAAAGAACTTTATTTTTCTTCTTCTTTTTGTTAATCTACATGGTGTGAAATTACTTTAAATCACAATTTTAAATTTATTTTAGGTAATGTTTACCTCAAACCCACTTTGTCGTTGTTAGAGTTTGATTATTTTTTGACATCTCTTGAAGATTTTCTGATTGGCTATGATAATATTTTTATTACTGGTGATTTAAATATTCCGGATTTATATCAGGGTAGAATTGCTACACACTTTTCTGTTTTGTCTTCTAAGGCTTCTAGAATGTTAAAGTTCTGTAAATTTTTAGGACTTAAGCAATATAACCCATTTGTTAATTCCTATCATCGTACTTTGGATTATATTTTATGTAATTCAACAGTAGTTAGTAATTTTCAAGTTGTTTCTGTTAATTTTCCTATTGATGCTCATCATCCACCTTTTGAGTTTTATATTAACGTTTGTCACTCAAAGATTAATTTTTCTAATATTTCAAGAAAGGATTATGGGAAGGGTAATTATATTGATTTTTGTAGTAACTTTTCTAAGGTTAATTGAAATTTTTTGTATTCTTTTAATGATGTAAATCATTGCTTGGATGGGTTTTTAAAGATTCTTAATAGTTTTATTGATTTGTATATTCCCAATAAGCGGCCTTTTTATAAGGGTTTTCCTCCTTGGTTTTCATGCGATCTTATTAAAATTATTAAAAGGAAGTCTTATCATCGTAGACTTTATTTTAAAACACAGAATATCTTTTTTTATAATAATTTTGTTAACTTCAGAAGATTGGTGAAGCATGTTTATAAAAGAGATTTGCAGAATTATATTAGAAAAATTGAGGTTAATATTTCTTCTAACCCTAAAGAATTTTGGGATTTCATTAATAAGTCTGGTTTGGGTAAGAAAAGGGTTCAAGCTACTCATGGTTTCACTTTAAGTGCAAATGACTTTTCAAAACATTTTGCTGATGTATATTCATCACATGATACAATATCTTCAAATATTGCATTATTTTGTAATTCTTCAACTGTTCATTGTATGATTGACCATATTTCTAAGGATGATGTTGTTATGGCTATTAAGCGACTTAAAATTCATTCTAGTTTGGGAAATGATAATATTCCTTCATTTATTTACAAAGGGCTAGCTGAATTTATTGCAGTACCTCTTGCATTTATTTTTAATTTATCACTTAACTCTTGTGTTTTTCCTAATGTGCTTAAGTGTGCCAAAATGGTCCCAATTTTTAAGAATGGATCACGTGATTGTATTAATAACTATAGACCTATTTCTGTTTTACATACTATTGCTAGAATTTTTGAGAGGTGTGTTTATAATAAAATTATTTTAGATGTTAGTAAACTCATTTCTTCTTCACAGCATGGTTTTATACCTAATAGATCTGTAGAAACTAATTTGTTAACAATTTATGATCATATAGCTCATGCAATTGAAGACCAGCAGAGACTTGATGTTGTTTATTTTGATTTATCAAGAGCTTTTGATAAAGTAGACCACAGTATTCTTCTTCACAAATTATATCAAATGGGTTTTTCTACTAAGCTTGTTTATTGGTTTCAATCCTTTCTTCATGGTCGTACTGCATACATTAAATTTAATAATACTATTTCATCTAATTTTAAATGTAATTTGGGGGTTCCTCAGGGTAGTATTTTAGCACCTATGCTTTTTAACATTTATATGAATGACCTTAAGGATTGCTTAAAATCTTCTTATCTTTTGTGCTATGCAGATGACTGTAAAATCTTTAGAAGAATCACATCTGTGTTTGATTGCACTCTTCTTCAAAATGATATAGATAATTTTAGTGCTTGGTGTGATCTAAATAATATGACTGTTAATTTCAGTAAATGTTCCTTAGTCTCGTATTCTAAAAAAATCTGAAGTTTTGCATTTTTCTTATTTTATTAATTCTCGCAAAATTATTTCTGTTGAATCCCAAAAAGATTTGGGAGTTATATTTTCTAGTAATGGATCCTTTCTTCCTCATTTGGAAATGATTATTGGTAAGGCTTTAAAAATTATAGGTACTATTCTAAGGTTTGGTTATCATTTCAATGGTGATACAAAATTTAAATTATTTTTATCATTGGTTCTTCCCATCATTGAATATTGTTCAGTCATTTGGAATCCTAGCTCTAAACAGGGATGTAATTTATTACAATCAGTGTATAATAAGTTTTCTAAATATGTTTCTTTGGGAAATAAAACTGTTCATCTTTCTTCTAGAAGACAATATAGAGATATTAAATATCTTTATAAACTTGTTAATAAAATAGTTCTTTTATCTAATATAATTTCTACTGTTATAATTAGATCTCATGTGCATGATACTCAGTCTGCTTCTGTTTGTTACATTAAAACTTGTCATCCAATGTTCTTAGATTTTCTCCTTTGTTTAGGCTTCCATCTTTATATAATCAGATTTGTAGCAATATTAATTACTTCAATTTAGATTATAATCAATTTTGTAATGCTATTAAATTTAAATGTCAGATTTGATTGGTTTAACTTGATTTTGTTTATATATATATATATATATATATATATATATATATATATATATATATATTAAATTGTTTTTTGTTTTTTTTATTTTGTTATGTGCTTTATATTTATCCCTTTTATTTATTTGTTAGTATTAATGTCTTAATAATAATTGTTTATATGCTGATATTTAATTTTACTTTAGATTTTTAAATGTGTTAATTATCTTTTATTGAAATATGGCACATAATTATATTAATAATTTGTCATTTAAACTCATTTATGTATTTATATATTTGTTATGGTGCAATACTGTAATTGGCTTTATGCTGTAGTTTTGTACGGTAAATAAATGAATTGAATTGAATTGAATTATTATTATTATTATTATTATTATTATTATTATTATTATTATTATTATTATTATTATTATTATTATTATTATTATTATTATTATTATTATTATTATTATTATTATTATTATTATTATTATTATTATTATTATTATTATTATTATTATTATTATTATTATTATTATTATTATTATTATTATTATTATTATTATTAAGTCAAATAATTTTACTTTTGGGAAATATATGTATTCAAGCACGAGTGTGTGTGCGGCGCAACTGCTCCCAAAAGCTATTAATACAAAATAGCTAACTAAAAATATTAAACTAGCTGAGCACTTTCAAAGGACCTTGCCTTCACAATCATAGCTTGCTAATGCATTTAATGTTACGCAAATATCCTAATTCCATTTTTTTTGATAAAGCAAAGCATGTGTCCTTCCTGTTTATGGCATCATTGTCCTGTGAGATGAATAAAGCCTCTTTGATTTTTCTTTTGAGGTCATGTCTCTCTCTACACATGGTTGTGGGATTGTCCGAAATGCACTCGTGGTGACTTGTGCTCTGGTGCTGATAGAAAACTGAATAGGTAGAAGGATCGTTGAGAGCTCTATTGTATGAATATTTATGTTGTGCTAATCGTGTGGCCAAAGATGCTCTGCTTTCCCCATAATATGTGCCTTTACAATTATTGTTGGAACATGCAATATTGTATACTGTGTGGGGGGGTCTGTAACAGTGGAGTTTGGTCTTTAGTGTTATTAATTAAATTGTTAGAATTTGGAGGGGTTCAAAAACAAAGCTGATATTTGTTGTTAAGGATGGAATGCAATTTCTTGTGTAAATTGGATATATATGGGTTTTGGAACATACACTATCAATTTATCTGCACAGTTCATGTCCTCTGTCAAAGATTTACAACTAAACCCAAACATCAAATTGGCCACTATGGATGTTTCTGAATTATATGGCTCTGTCAATAGAAACAAGTCGATCCAAATAGTCAGAGATGAACTTTTGACACAAAAAATAGCTCAACCTCAAGTAGATTTCATCCATGACTTTCTATGTTGGTTGGACAGCAACATTGTGGCATTTTTCAGAAACCAGTGGTTCTCCATGAAACAAGGCTGGCCTATGGGGTTACCACTGAGTGGGGTAGTCACCAGCATCTTCTTGAACTACTATGAGAAAAAAATCATACCTAGTCTAAACCCATCATGCTTTCTAGTATACACTAGATACGTGGATGACCTATTCATTGCTGCCACCTCTGAGATCATCACATGGATCAAAGCTGAATTAGAAACCAACACAGCACTAGTTGTGAATGTCACAACTGAGACACTCACGAACAAGTTAAATATCTTGATGTCAAAATACAAAGAGAAAACAACCACTGCCATTATAGTATGCCATCAAACCATTAAAAATCAGATGCCATACATACCCCCAATCTCACACACCTATAGCACATAAATTATCCGGTCTAGCATTTTTTTGCATAGAAACAGATTGCTGTGTAAAATTGAGGCAGATGCAAAAGAAAATGTAATAGAATATAGAGATGACCTATTGAATTTAGGGTTCAGGCAATCCATTGTTGACAAAAATTTTTTACATATACAGAATAAATGTCTTAACTCTCACATCACACAGGATAAACCCAGATTATTGCTTCCATATATATCCAATTTACACAAGAAATTGCATTCCATCCTTAACAACAAATATCAGCTTTGTTTTCGAACCCCTCCAAATTCTAACAATTTAATTAATAACACCAAAGATCAAACTTCACTGTTACAGACCCCCCACACAGTATATAATATTGCATGTTCCAACAATATTTGTAAAGGCACATATCATGGGGAAAGCAGAGCATCTTTGGCCACATTATTAGCACAACATAAATATTCATACAATAGAGCTCACAACGATCCTTCTACCTATTCAGTTTTCTATCAGCACCAGAGCACAAGTCACCACGAGTGCATTCTGGACAATCCCACAATTGTATGTAGAGAGAGACATGATCTCAAAAGAAAAATCAAAGAGGCTTTATTCATCTCACGAGACAACAATGCCATAAACAGGAAGGACATGTGCTTTGCTTTATCAAAAAAATGGAATTAGCATATTTGCATAACATTAAATGTATTAGCAAGCTATGATTATGAAGGCAAGATCCTTTGAAAGCGCTCAGCTAGTTTATTATTTTTAGTTAGCTATTTTGTATTAATAGCTTTTGGGAGCAGTTGCACTGCACATGCACTCGTGCTTGAATAATAATATTATTATTATTATTATTATTATTATTATTATTATTATTATTATTATTATTATTATTATTATTATTATTATTATTATTATTATTATTATTATTATTATTATTATTATTATTATTATTATTATTATTATTATTATTATTATTATTATTATTATTATTATTATTATTATTATTATTACTACTACTACTACTACTACTACTACTACTACTACTACTACTACCACCATATTGATCATCTTGAAATTAAGAATGCTATCTACTGTAATCTTACATATTTAGTGGGTATTAAATGGCAGTGTTATGTGCTTAAAAAATCATGGAAAATCAGAAATGTCCAGAAATGTGAATTTATTACTATTACCTCATATCCATTTTTACTCAAGCTCATGCTTCATGATTATATAGCTCTGGGTTTAAATAAATTAGATGGATAGCTGTTCATAATGTTGTAATTTTAAGTTATATTGTTTTATGATCATTTTTTGATACTATGATACACACAGTATGTCCAAGCAATTTCTCTTCAAGTCATTTAAAATACCATCTTCAAATCAAACATCGGCTTTGTAGTGACATACCTGACTTGACCTGAACTTCACCACAAACATTTCAGCATCACAAGTTGTGACATAAATCTTTAATGCTCTGACCTTCTATCATGAAATCTTGTAAATTATTTGTATACATTCTTGCATTCCATTGCTTCACTGACATATACAGATAGAATTCTTTCAGATGTTTAAGTAGCAGTTTTGCTTAATTTAAATGCAATATTTAATGTTAATATGTTTCTTCAACATGGGTTAAGAGCATGAAACACACTGATACATTTCATGTCATTTCTCATGATCCAGGCAAAGTAAACCCTTAAAACTTTTGTAGTAAATAGTAAGCTATATCATTATGTGCACTGATTTAGAGATGACAGCATAGATATATTGGGAAAACATCACCTTTTCGTTGGACCACATTGTGTATGCGTATATGTGTGTTTGACATTACTAAGTGTTTTTTTATCACTCGTTCAAAATAGCAATGGCAGAAATTCTTCACATTGTATAAGTTTGTTTCCAATAGATTGCTTTATATAACATATAGATGCATGTGTGCACGCAAATTTTACAAAGCAATGCTGGTTGAATTAATTTATTTATTCAGCAAAATTATTATCGATTATGTAACTTTAAACGGAAGCCTTAAATGGAAGTAAAGAAAAGACCAATCTAATCACAGAAATTAGAAAACACGTAACAAACAAAGTTACTAATTACTTTCACCTGTTGCTTTTCTTTTCAAAATCAATCATTATAAAACATGAAGCTAGGCCGAATGAGGAAACGAAACAAGAGTTGAATAATTATTTGCAGGGAAAATTCTCCGTGAAGCTGTGATTTACATTGAAAAGCTAAAGAGCTTTGTTAATTTGAAACATAATTAAAAAAGAACTTAACCTGCGGACTCAGTACTGAAAGAGACTAGTAATTTAAGAATTAATCTTTAATTAAGGTTTTGTAATGAAACAACAATAACAAGGAGTCTCAAAGCGTATTGATAACGTATTTATCAGTCGTGCCTTTGATAGAGTTCGAATCCTGGTCAGATATAACTTTCGTTTTTTTTTTAAATTTCTATCAGATAGCTAACTTATAAGCAACTAATTAACCATCTAATATTGGTCAGTAAATGGGAAAATGCACAACCCTCATCATATTCAATCTTTCTAATCATCCAATATTGATCCATAAAGTGGAATCTAATTAATCATAGCTATAAGTATAAATAAGGGTAGGAGACTGCTTAAACAATCATTACCCACCAGTTATTGATAAAAAAAAGCCTTATTCTCATCACTCTTTCTCATTGGGGAAGAAAACTTCTGGACTATTGTTCTGCAGTTAGTAAATAAATAAATCGATGATTTATTGTTTATTCCTAAGAAGAACAAGTTCTTAAAGTGACAGATTTGGTTTACAGTTCACAGAATTGGCATTCAGAGTACACAACCCTACTGGTTTAGTAGATTGCAATTTATGGATAAATAGAAAATAGTCAAAATAATATTTAATTGGGTTATGAGTAAAGGGTAGGCAACAAGTTGGTGAGAAAGGTAGTATGTTATGCAGAAGATTTACATAAACAATTTATGTCAGTGTACTTATATAAAAGGTGGGATGATTGTGTTAGGAGAATTGTTGAATGTTATAGTGTTAAGGAATAGGATAGAAGAATAGATGCATTAATAAAAAATAAGGAGTTGGAGAGATGGAAAATTAATATGGAGAGTAAAAAGAGTTTAAATATATAAAGAAGTAAGCAGAATGTTGGGTGTGAGTTAATTTATGATAATAGAAAGGAAAGTAGTTTACTCTTTAAGACTAGATCTTTAGCAACAAGGGAATATACACATAAATGGCAAAATATGGATGATTTAGTCTGCAAGTTATGTAAGTAAGGCATAAAAAATATTACGCAATTGCTAATTGAATGTAAATGCCCTCAAGCAGAAAGGGTGCAAATAATGAAGTTGTGGGAGAATAAATATAAACATAGTGATTATACAAAAAGTGGGTTCTTGATTTGTATGTTGGGTTTGGGAAAAGATAAAGGGGGATTTAGATATAAAAGCCACAAAATTAACAAAGATTATGTTGTAGAAATAGGATGGAGCAGGATAGAGAAGAATGTGGACAAAACATAGGATGGGGAATGGAAAGGAAAGGTAAGGTGGCTGAGAGGTTTCTCTTGACATAGTGACTGAGAGATTTTTGACTCCAAAAAAGGAGAAGCTACAATGCATCACATCACATCACATTGCATATCACAGGGTAGTGAGTTTTTGTAGTGTACAACAACATTTTAGTCTACAGTAACATTATCATCACACATTGTAAAAAGAATGGAAGTATAGTTAGTAAGGATCACTTTGACCCACAAATATATAAAGAAAAAGAAAAAGTACACTTCAGAGCAAAATAAACAACAGATCAAAATGTTTATTTGCCTAAAAATTTTGAAAGTTGTTTTATTTTAAAAAGTTGTTTTAAAAAATCAGAAAAACACTAAAATTCAGGTGTTAGAAAAAAGTATAATTTGGATTTTCTCTTGAAGTTGATCAACCAAAATAAATAAAATACAGATTTTGAATCTTTTGATGCTAAACATTAAAAAAAAGTACAAATATAATATTAAAAATATTAGAATCTTTTACAAAAATAAAAAATATATAATAGATTATTTAAAAAAAAACAGATTTGAAAAATAAAAAAATATAAATAAAACATCACATTTTTTGACTTTAAAAACAGAATATATATTGATAAGATGTGATATGTTGAACTATTGATATTAAAAGCTTTTAACACGGATGAACCCGCAAAATATGTATTTTATATATATATAATTCTTATTCCCATACTTATTAAAGAATATCCCATCCTTAGAATAAAAACAGCAGATGTGGATGTACAAATTTATATTTTCACAGTTTATTGAATAGGTATTTATTTTTTCATACACAATTACATTAATTAGTAAGTCTAAATGTGCTAAAACAGGCAATAGTGAAACTAAGTTCAAATTGTAATATTTATTGGCTGAGCACTTTAAAAAGTTTTGTTTTTTCAAAATCATAGCAAGTGGGTTGTGTGCTCATAATAGAAAATGTGTGTGACAAATTATTATACTCCATTATATTATCTTACACTCATTATGGTATTTTTATCTATTTATAAAAGTGAGATGTGGTTATGCAAAATGTCATTCTTACCCTCTTTAAAAAAACAAAAGCAAAAACTGTAACTTATGATATATCCCTAATGCAAGTATATAATCATTATAATAAGTTTTATTGTGTATAATTAGAATAATTAATGAAATATTGTGGTTATTACTATTAGCTTACTTTGTATTATATTTAAAATTAAAGATATTCTGGTTATTTATATATATATATATATATATATATATATATATATAAAAATAATATATATCGGAAGAGCAATATATATATATATATATATATAAATTATTAATCAATGTCTGTATTCCAATTATAATAAAATATATATAATTATTCAAAACAATACAATAATTAATACAGTAACAATATTTTAAACAAATATATACCAATTTAATAGAAGTACTTTCAACTATCTATGTAGTCGTTGTCAACTAGACTCAAATTGTATTAGAAAAAACCGTTACAAATGTATGACGTATTGCTTTTGTTTACATTTGTAACGGTTTTTTCTAATACAATTTGAGTCTAGTTGACAACGACTACATAGATAGTTGAAAGTACTTCTATTAAATTGGTATATATTTGTTTAAAATATTGTTACTGTATTAATTATTGTATTGTTTTGAATAATTATATATATATATATATATATATATATATATATATATATAAATATATATATATATATATATATATATATCTTTCCTTTACAAAAACCACAACTAAGAGACTTAATATATTTTTAATTTTATTTTTTATTTGTTTATAATGTTGTAAGTTTTAAATTCATTAACTAAATTATTCAATAATTTAGAAACAGAAGTTTATTATAAGATTTTGCTGCAATGTGTGAATGTGTTTTTCAAAGGTATATTTCAAAGGTATATTTTTTACTAACTATTTATAGTCTTTGTTCTAAGTCTTAAGTGATGTTATATTGCTAAGACTACAAATATATGGTTTGGTTGAAGATCTCTCAGCCCCATAGAGCTATTTAGTTTAGATAGCTGGGTTTGAAGACATTTAAGTATCTGAAAAGTTCAGATTTTCTATTCAATAGTTAACTCTTAGATAAATACTGGCTTTTGGTTGGTATTTTTAGATCTAGAGTCTGAAACTACCCTAGTGTCTCTCTGAGGAGTGCCAAAGCATGAAACTTTTGGTCAGGGTTTTGGTGTGGTTATCTGATAGATATATTTTAAATGCTTTCTCTGGCTAAGCATTTATCACAAAGCTTGTTCAGCAATTAGCAAAGCTCTTTGTTTATATTTTACAAGCTTAAAAGAAATGCGGTCATGTGATATATGACTCCATTTTTTTTTTTTTTACATTTCAAAATGTTTTGCAAAAAGTTGTTTAAACATACCATCCTTTTTGTTTCTCTAAGTTTATTAAATAATAAATTATTTCTATAACCAATGCTTTCTCACAATGTATTCCAAATAAAAACAATGGCTGGTTCTCTCTCCACACTGCCTGCAATACTATCTCCATGTTAGCCATGGTTTAACTATTCATAATAATGGAACAATATTCTAATATTAAATTATATATAAAATCAAAACTGCTGTCAAACCTTTTAAATGGTTCAATCTGTGTATGGTAGTGAAATCATAATGCATAAAGATGTTTTCAAATGATTTTTAAGATTTCATAATGGCAGGAACAGCCATGAAGATGACCCATGATGGTATAAATGACACTGTCATGCTTTATAATGTAATTCATGATTCAGGCATACAAAAGCTTTAAAAGTTTGTGGTAAATAGCTAAATTGAGTCACTACATAACACCTGAGTTGCTTCAGATATTGTGTTGTAGATGGATTGGAGTGAGAACCAATCATAGTATGCACATAAAATTATCTTTTATTAAACTAACTACAAAAGATTTACTATGAAATAAATTCACTTCTATTTCAAACATTGTAAATTATGCTGGTGATCTCCAAATTTTTGAAACCATTGAAAAAAATTATAATATTAAACAAGTTCAAAATGAATAAATCTAAATATATCCTAGATAAATATATACTCATTATTCAATAATGCATTTTACATATAGCAACAAATCTTAACTATAATACTTTATATTTTATTTCTTTTTTTGGACAATATTTGCATTTTTCTGTGTCAACCATTTTAACAAGACAGCTGTTTGAAACAAATCTGATTGGCTGTCTGAGAGACAATCGCACATGTGAAGGACTAGCAAACTTTTAATTATCACTTTTTTTTTTATAAATGTTACTTACTTTTGAAGTTCAAAAAAAAATATTTTTAACATACATATTTACTTTATTTATCATATAACGTTGGGCACTATTAGCTCTTATCTAAGTAATACATAGTTGGAGTGTAGTGTGAACATTATGACTGACTATTTACGGTCTATTTTCAGAACAGATTATATTTACCTGTTTCAATTAACGAGGATTATTTAAACTTCTTTGTATTAATATTTTCACTTGCTATAATCCAGTTGCAATATTTAGTATCTATATAAATATTTTAAACCATAGATGAAGTTGGATTTCCATCTTTATAGATTAAAAATGTTGCCTTGACAACAGGTTGAGATTATTGATGATATTGACATTGTGTAATTGTTGACTGTGCTTATGTATTTGTATTGAATACCTATCTATCCTTGAGTATTATTAGGTTTATATTGTTGAAATGCAATTTATAATTGCAATTTGAAAGTTATAATTGACTATTGATTAGTCTGCTTTCAGAACAGATTATATTTATTTGTTTAATGAGGTTTATTTAAACTTTTCTGAATTAATAATTTCACTCTATACAGTCAAGTTACAAGCTTTAGTGTCTATATGAACATATTAGACCATAGATACATGTGAATATATATCTTTATTGTATAATGGAGGTTGTCTTGACAACATATTGAGATTGTTCTTTGTTATTGATATTGCTATTGTTTAAGTGTTTACTGTTTTCATGTAAATAAACACACACACTTATCCTGATTTTAATGTCATTTCTAAATCAGTGCTAGTGTTGCATAATAAGATGGTTTAGTTAATCACCATGAAAATGTTAAAATGCTAGCATATATGAGTTATGATACAAAATATAAAGATGTGTTTTATACTTAATCCATAATGGGACACTACACTATCATTAAATTTTGTTTAAATTGGATAAAAGTTCTAGTAAATATTTAAAATGATTCAAACTGTCTACAGATGTGGAAATGTGAGTTACATGACCATTTTAAAATGTTTTATGAGACTGCATGACTGTAGGGAGAGCATTGAAGACTATCCACAAAGATATAAAACACTCCATCATATTTTTTGACATAAACCATGATGCTAAACTATATCACTATGGAACATAAGCATTTATTCATAATAGTGCTACAGAAATCTGGGGAATGAAATCAATCACATTTTTACAGGAAAATACTGTGTAAATACATAACACCCACCTAATTATCTTAAAAGATGTATGTATAGTAAAATGTCTACAGCATTTGATGCATACCATAAATACTTTTCATTATCTACTAGATATTATTAAAATTAATATCACTCCTACTAATATGCCTCCACCCAGCAAAGTTAATTTTTTTCAGTCCTTAATCAAAATCTTTGCTGTTTATAATGATCTTAATAATCACACATTTTTCTTGAAAAATACTCTTTTGAGAGAATTACAACATGAGAGCTAGTCTACCATAACCACCACCACCCCCCATCTCTCTTTACTATAGTCAATAAACAGATAATCAAAAAATTCAAATTTTGGTATCTGGAACCAAAATACTTTCATTTTATTATCAAAATCAATTTAGAAGCTCTCTTTACTAACCATTTCTTATCACAGAGAATGGTGCACGCTAACATTGACTCCCTTTGTTCTCTTTGCCCTAAGTCTAAAGAAACAATACATCATTTTCTGTTCCAGTGTCCGGTTCTTTCTATCTATAGAAATATCACTGAGTCACTTATTAAATTGCTCACTTTCTCTATTTCTACTCTCACTGATAACACGAAATGCGGTCTTTTTCTTCCAGTTAAGACTACTATTTTCTTTATGTTTACCTTTTGGTTTCTAAGATGCCATTTTTGCTTCAAACCTACATCTAGGAAATTATCATCCTTGCTTTACAATAAAACTTCAAAATTAAAAATATGAACTGTAATTTATACACTATTATACTTGTCTGTTATTTGATGATAAATTTTAAAATATCCAATTGAATTTCAAATCATGTTTTTCAATTTGTAAAAAAAAAAATTTGCCTAATAAAAATTGTTTGTTTTAAAAAAAAAACAACTGTTATATAAATTTTATGCATATATAAATCACGTAATAACTTTCCAAACTTATCTACATTATCATCTTTAATCCATTGTTAAAGCCACCCATAATATATATACGTACACACAAAATTAATTGTAATAGGATATTTGATAATAACGAGTCATTTAAATAAATGTTTACTCTTTCACAAATCTCATTTATTCTAAAATACATATTGCGTTATAATTTATACATTTTATTTAATAAAAAGTATTTGAAAATAATATTGAATATGATGAATTAAATTTTATCTGATATATTAATGTTTATTTAATAGGTAGTATGATAAATTATTTACATTATAAAAATTAAGCTACATTAAAATTAAATGTACTAGATATTTTCATATATCATTTTAAAATTATGATTGACTGAATTCGTAAATTATATAATAGAAAAAAAATATTTTTTGCTACACATTTTATTTAATATCATTTATGAAGAACCTTAGGGTAAATAGTTAATTAATAATTAATATTGGTCTTGAGATATACATTTAAAAATAAAATAAACATTTGAAATGACGTAATATAATCAATATATGACCTTATTTCTTTGTAGATAAAATCTATAAACAAAATCAATGTCATTATTCATATGCAATGGATTTCTTTATTTGAAGTTGTTAATTAAAACATGATTGATATCTTATTATAAAGTATTAATATTTGTTACCATTTCTTTCTTTCTTCTTTGAAAAGTTACATTGTTGAATGAGTAGATAAATATAACGCATTTTCCTTTTATTCGGATTTAATCATCTTTCACCTTGATTTTTTTATCTTCAGGCTCCTTTTAATAGCAATTCCTCCATTGAGATTAATACCCAAATGTATACCTATAATAGGATTACTGGAGGCTGGTTTTTTTCGGGCTTCTTGCAGCCTTATCTCTGAATCAATGCATGTGTCATGCATGTGTTATGTAGGATTATATTCAAGCTATTCACCATAAAAAAATTTAAGACAGAAGCATGCCTGGATTATGAGTTATACCATAAAATGGCACAATCATACTTGAACTCATGATGGACTAATAGGCTAACTTTAGATTTTGTTTTAAATTGAACAAAAGGGCTACTGAAATGGAAATGATTCAAATTGCATAAGGTAGAGAAGTCATGGGTTGCAAAAATATTTTGAAGTGGTTTGCAAAATTTCATGATGGCTGACAAATTATTGAAAATGATCAACAAATATACAAAACACAATGGCATATTTTATGCTATAATTCATGATCTAAACATATTAATGCCTTAATATTTTTGTGGTGAATAATTAAACTATATTGCTACATAAAATATGCATTTGGTTCAGAAATGGCACTACATGCAGTTTGGTGAGTGAACCAGTTACCTTTCCACTGGAACTGAGTCATTTATTGCAGTTTATAATTGCAAAAATGCCTTATGTGGTTTGGAACAACTGATAGAGGGTCCAACTAAGGATCAGATAGTTCCAGGATTGATTTTGGCATTCATGGTCCTGATGCTTGAACTTTTTATGAACTCCCAAATAATGAAGCCATATGTGTTTTTATTGCATATAATTATGTTCATATGAATGAATAATTTAGTGATCATCAATTTTGGGTGTCTGGGGTAATCTTGGAACTGATGATTGAAATTTCTAAATTGTTGCTTTTATTCTTTTTGGTGATTGATAATTTAAAATAAAACAAACCAATAAGTGTATCGAATGCTGGATCATAAGGCACCAAGATTGATTTTGGAACTTGCATTTCTGGACTCAAACTTTTTATGAACTCCTGAGTAATAAAGCCATTAGCCTTTTTTTAACTGAAGTTTTGTACAGAGGGTAGAGCATCCTATGTGGACCCAGAAGATTCTAAAATTGATTCTGGTGTTTGCAGTTTTGGCACTCAAACTGCTTATAAATTTCTGAGCAATAAATCCATATGTATGTTTTTTCACCATGCATGAGTTGGTACAATTTTTAGGATGTTTGATGTGGAATTGGGAGATTCCAGGATTAATTCTGATGCTTGCAGTTTTGGTGCTTGGAATTTTTAAGAACTCCAAAACAATAGCATAATCTGCATGTGTTTTTTAATACCTACAAACAATATTTTTACTAATATTTTTGTCTCATGTATTATTCCAAGCTTTTGAATCAGTCACCAAAAAAATATACAGATTAAATTAAATCATCATCCTCAACAACCATTATCAATCCACTGCAGGATGAAGATCTCTCAAAGTTCAATCCATCTTTTCCGATCTTTAGCTTCTCTTCTCCACATCACGCCTGCACACTTTCTTCTTTCATCCATCCATCTCACATGTGGTCTCTTTCTGGGTCTTTTACAATCTCTTGGAATCCAGTTTAAAATTTCAATTGTCCATCTATTATCATCTCTTCTAGTAATATGTCCAGCCCAACTCCACTTCAATCTTTTAATTTTTTCAAGGAGATCAGTAACACCTGATTGTTCTCTTACCAATACATTGCATTTTCGATCTCTTCTTGTTACTCCCAACATGCATCTCTCCATACTGTATTTTAATATTATTTACATAAAAACTGAAATATATAAAATGAATCAATATATTAGAATTTTTCAAAAATTGATCTGAGATATATATATATGTGTGTGTGTGTGTGTGAAAAACAAAAACAAGTTATAATCACGCAACTTGCTATCCTTGTATTTATGATCAATAGATGGAGTTTTACCAAAACCACTGAACAAGTGCATATTTGTTTACATAAACATCAAAAGAGTCAGAATTCACTATCTCTTTCATTTGCCCACCCTCAGATCAGCTGATTTCAAGCTAATTTGCTATCATCAGTGAAGGCTAGAGCTAGAAACTAGATCTAAACACTGACTCCAAGCGTTTATGCAAAAAGTTTCTATCAGTTTGCAAGCATGAATTTTTCAGATCTTTAAAGTCTTCAAACTCAGCCTAACAAGCCAGATAGCTACATGGGTCTGATATCAGTTCAGTTTCACCACATAGTCAAAGCCTCTGCAATATATATCATTATAACTTGTTTTTGTTTTTCATAAATGTATCTTTAAAGGTTTTTGCAATGATATATATTGCAGAAGCTTTGACTATGTGGTGAAACTTAACTGATATCAGACCCATGTAGCTATTTGGCTTCTTAGGCTGAGTTTGAAGACTTTACGGGTCTGAAAAATTCATGCTTGCAAACTGATAGAAACTTTTTGCATAAACGCTTGGAGTCAGTGTTTAGATCTAGTTTCTAGCTCTATACTTCACTGATGATAGCAAATTAGCTTGAAATCAGCTGATCTGAGGGTGGGCAAATGAAAGAGATAGTGAATTCTGACTCTTTTGATGTTTATATATACAAATATATGCTTGTTCAGTGGTTTTGGTAAAACACCATCTATTGATCATAAATACAAGTGATAGCAAGTTGCGTGATTATAACTTGTTTTTGTTTTTCATAAATGTACCTTTAAAGGTTTTTGCAATGATATATATTGCAGAGGCTTTGACTATGTGCTGAAACTGAACTGATATCAGACTCATGTAGCTATCTGGCTTGTTAGGCTGAGTTTGAAGACTTTACGGGTCTGAAAAATTCATGCTTGCAAACTGATAGAAACTTTTTATATAAACACTTGGAGTCAGTGTTTAGATCTAGTTTCTAGCTCTATCCTTCACTGATGATAGCAAATTAGCTTGAAATCAGCTGATCTGAGGGTGGGCAAAGAGATAGTGAATTCTGACTCTTTTGATGTTTATGTAAACAAATATACGCTTGCTCGGTGGTTTTGGTAAAACGCCATATATTGATCATATATGTATATATAGTGAGAACTGATTGTTAACATCTCTGTGGAACTGAAAATGATGATCGGGTAAAACCAATCATTTTCCTGACCCTTGCTGGGTCATTTTACCCGCTAATTACCATCTAACTGCTGCCCTGAAAGAAAGTAAAAGCCTAGAGAAGGAACTCTGGAGTGCTAAATAGAAGTGTTCTGTCACATAAAAACTGCCATGCACAAGCTGGACTTTTTAATATGAACTCTTAAAATGGTGCAAGGTAAATTATTTCAAACTGCCACCATTGAAACTAAATCTAGCTTGCCTAATGTATAATTTAACTTTGTAACTTTTCTAATATGTTAGTTGCTCTTAAATAATTTTTATAAATTTAATTCTCTCTCATATGCTCTAACTTTCTTTAACCTTGGTACAGTCAATAATTTCTATTACTTATTACTTGATTTTATATGTATGCTTTTATTATTAAAATGCCAATCCCAAACAATCTGACAAGTTGATTTTTTCAAATCTTTTCTTTTAGTAAACCTTCCTGAATTAAAATTATTAATGTCCCCTTAAAACAATGCATTATTAATTAATACACTTGCCAAATTGTTTTACGAGTCAACACTTTATTTATGTTATAGTATAAAAAAATTATTTGTTTAACTCTGGATTATCTACCCGGGGTGAATCCAGAACTTAGGCTAATTAACTCTTTGAAATTTTAAAATATTATTTACTCATTTCTGAAAAGGTGACCTATTATTTGTTTTCTATAACCACTAATCTTAACTTTATTTTTCATACTCTTAAATTATCAAATGCTTAAATATTCTCAGTTATCTAAATCTATGAATGTGGGATTGAATTGTTTTAAAGAGCAGAAGAAAAGATGGGGTCAAATTTTAACGTATATTTTATTAAAGAAAATCTTCTTTATATATATATTATAGTGGCATAATGTATTATTTGTATAATTATGGCATTCAAATTAGGATCATTTATTTTTAAAGCAGTAAAACTTACTCAATGTCGTTAGTGACATTTATCATTTCTGCGTTACTGACTTTTGGCATATCTTCATATATATATATATATATATTATGTGCTTCAAATCTGGGGGTTGCGACAAGTTCGAACCCATAGATTTCTTTTCACACCTTGTCCTGAGGATAGGTGATCTTCCCAGGACCACTTATTTCATATAAAAAGACCTCTGACAGTGATTCCCGTAAGTCTGGTACATGCTATGCCTATCCACTGTCTTCGTAAAAAAGGCCTGCACATCGGTGATGTCCACGGCATGCCTTATTCACTTCTCTCTGAGCACTGCCCAAGAAGAGAGTCTTAGACTTCATTTTGTCCAGAAGCATGACCTTTTCCTCTTAGTTATTTTCAATTATGTCAGTACCACCAAATTTTGTAGTATTATTTCTTTTGATTATGACCTAATTTTAGTGCCATAATATAAAAATTGCACTCTGCTCAAAATATATATTTAAATGCCAAATATTACTAGCTAGATTAATTACTAATATTATTTTAGATTTATTATAAAATACCATCATCGTAATTTGTTATTTATCTATTTAAGAGTAGTTGCCTTGGGGAAAATAAAGCATTCTTCTTACAAGCACTAATTAAAAGAATTTTCATTAAGTATTGTAACGTTTATTTATATACGTTACAAATATATTGGCATTGGGTAAAAAAAAAAAAAAACTAAAAGATAAAAGTGGATTTAAAATTTTGTTGAGTAATTTTTTTTAAAAAAAACGTACAATGAGGGTTGAATTATTCTTCTTATTTTTTTTTATGTGATTAGTAATAACAGTAATTGGAGAGAACAAAAGAATTCCAAAAGCAAGAAAAAAAAGATAAGCTGAAAGTAGAAATACTCAAATTAATTAAAGATGGCCGAAAACTTGAAGAAAATAAAGACTTTATTACATAAAATTTATAAAGACTGGATAAAATTAAAAAGGCATGGTACTAGCATGCACAGAAGTCCTGAAAACTGGATATAAAAAGGAGGGATCCGGTTGAAGGAACGTCTTGTTCGTTTTGTTTCTCTAGTTGGTCTTGGATAACATTAATATATCCAAGATCGCTCTTCGCTGAAGGAATTCGGCATGTTGCAGTGAACCGGAGCTTCTGAAGACATCGGACCTAATGATGTACACTAGGAAAAGCCTTCGTGACCGACTGGGGAAATGGACCACAAGATCAAGCAATAACCAAAAGGCCAAGCTCATTATAACCAAAAAACTATGCATAGTTATCTACTACTGAATTCATGAAACTTACCGGTAAGAATAATTATCCTGATTGTGACAAAGTTAACTATTTAAAACTACTCGTAAAAATATACGTATAAAAGAATCCCGATAGTGACTTTAATTTTTCTATATGAGAGACTCTTATTTAACCAAGAACTTTTTGTTTATTTTAACTGATATTTATATTTTCTGGATATTTCCCACCTGAATTAAATGTGTTCTCTCCAAGGTATTAATTAGCTACTTAACATGAAGTATTTTAGTTTGTCAAAATTAAAAATATTTCTAATATCAATTCTCATTTGTGCGTTATTAATAATAGTTATTATTTTTTATTATTAAATTTATTTTTAGTGTAATAAGATTTAAACGTAAGTTACCTTTGCTAATATGTTTCAATACGCCCAGGACTAATAATCGTAAAAATCATTAATTCTCATTACGGTAGAATTACCGCCCCTTAAAAAAAAAATATAATAAAAATCTTTTTATTTTTTTTTGTTTTACAACTTGTGAGAGGTGCTGGCGACATATTTCAGTGGATTCTTAGGAATTCTGGCGCCCATAGTAAATAAAATTAAAAGTTGATTTTGTCAATAGCACAATTCGTAACAATTAATAGGCTGAAGTTGATCAGGAAAAATAGCTGTGTTTTTAGAATAGAAATACAACTTTCTTCTTTTTTGACATAGCTTGATCAACTCACGCGCAGTTTATATTAGCGTGTAAAGGCCAAGTAATACGAACAATGTAGCAATGGCGCCCAACGTGGGGCTTCGATTTAACAACTACAACCTGAGATGAGTTGTAATGATAAAGAACATTACAATGATGACTCAAAGAAACTCACAGCCGGAAAATAAATTATGATTTTTTTGAAAAAAGAAAAAAATTATAAAAAAAAAACTAACTAATTAAACCCTGATTATTAAAATATGAAAGAAGATATTTTTTTAATATGACTTCTAGAAAGAAAAAATATATATGTATATTTTTTTATATATGTCTAAAAACATGATCGTGGCTGATGTAGATGTAAGTCACAAGTATTTGAAAGGGTAGGTGGTTACTGAAGAGGGGAATAACATAGCCCCGAGTCCTTATCCGCAGTATATGAACATAAGACCATCTTTAAATGCTCATCAGACTATTTCTAGCAGAGATCCCAATAAAGGGGAAGGCGGATCAAGTTGGACCAAGTTGCCACGAGCCCTTAAGACTCAGAACGATGAGCAATGCTCGTTTGTGCTTATAACTTGGGCTTCTTATCGTTAATATTACACTAAAGCGGATAGGACACAGATGAATGTTGAAATATTTTCCATTCCCGCCATGTTAGACCTAAAAGTGGGTGTTAAAGCCAAACGTCGCTTGTGAATGAGTCTACCCAATATATCAGCACGCTACTACAGAAAAAAAAATACAAATATGAATTTAAAAACTTAAGAATAAAATTAGTGTAAACCCCTATTTTATTCTCATCTCCTGGCACTGGTGGTATTGTAACGTTTATTTATATACGTTACAAATATATTGGCATTGGGTAAAAAAAAAAAAACTAAAAGATAAAAGTGGATTTAAAATTTTGTTGAGTAATTTTTTTTAAAAAAAAAAACGTACAATGAGGGTTGAATTATTCTTCTTATTTTTTTTATGTGATTAGTAATAACAGTAATTGGAGAGAACAAAAGAATTCCAAAAGCAAGAAAAAAAAGATAAGCTGAAAGTAGAAATACTCAAATTAATTAAAGATGGCCGAAAACTTGAAGAAAATAAGGACTTTATTACATAAAATTTATAAAGACTGGATAAGATTAAAAAGGCATGGTACTAGCATGCGCAGAAGTCCTGAAAACTGGATATAAAAAGGACAGATCCGGTTGAAGGAACGTCTTGTTCGTTTTGTTTCTCTAGTTGGTCTTGGATAACATTAATATAGCCAAGATCGCTCTTCGCTGAAGGAATTCGGCATGTCGCAGTGAACTGGAGCTTCTGAAGACATCGGACCTAATGATGTACACCAGGAAAAGCCTTCGTGACCGACTGGGGAAATGGACCACAAGATCAAGCAATAACCAAAAGGCCAAGCTCATTATAACCAAAAAACTATGCATAGTTATCTACTACTGAATTCATGAAACTTACCGGTAAGAATAATTATCCTGATTGTGACAAAGTTAACTATTTAAAACTACTCGTAAAAATATACGTATAAAAGAATCCCGATAGTGACTTTAATTTTTCTATATGAGAGACTCTTATTTAACCAAGAACTTTTTGTTTATTTTAACTGATATTTATATTTTCTGGATATTTCCCACCTGAATTAAATGTGTTCTCTCCAAGGTATTAATTAGCTACTTAACATGAAGTATTTTAGTTTGTCAAAATTAAAAATATTTCTAATATCAATTCTCATTTGTGCTTTATTAATAATAGTTATTATTTTTTATTATTAAATTTATTTTTAGTGTAATAAGATTTAAACGTAAGTTACCTTTGCTAATATGTTTCAATACGCCCAGGACTAATAATCGTAAAAATCATTAATTCTCATTACGGTAGAATTACCGCCCCTTAAAAAAAATATAATAAAAATCTTTTTATTTTTTTTTTGTTTTACAACTTGCGAGAGGTGCTGGCGACATATTTCAGTGGATTCTTAGGAATTCTGGCGCCCATAGTAAATAAAATTAAAAGTTGATTTTGTCAATAGCACAATTCGTAACAATTAATAGGCTGAAGTTGATCAGGAAAAATAGCTGTGTTTTTAGAATAGAAATACAACTTTCTTCTTTTTTGACATAGCTTGATCAACTCACGCGCAGTTTATATTAGCGTGTAAAGGCCAAGTAATATGAAAAATGTTGCAGTATTTTATCATATAATCAAATATGTTTTCAAATGTATTTTATTTATTTTCACGATAATAATGGTGTGAAAAAGGTTTATATTATATCTGTAAAGAATCTCGGAATGCTCCACAAAATAATGTTAGTCACCATGTTTCAGAACCATAACCCAAAGCATTAATAGCAATTTTATGTAAATTCTTTTTAATAATCGATTGGCATCTTAATATTGGACCCACCAAACATGTGTTTATTTATAATATATTATTTAGCTAATAAAAGAGCATATGATAAATATAGCAAGAATGACAATATATAATTATCTACTGTTTGGTAGACTGCTTTCTCATTTACGCACATACTAATGTGTGCAGTTAATTCATATATGTAAATAAATAATTTGTCACTATATTAAACTATATATTTTTTATTATCAAACTTGTGAGTAGTTCAAATTCCTTTTTCTTCATTTCCACACGTACAAATGTGTATACGCACATTTTAATCTAGTTAATAGATGTCTCATTGTCTTCTCCACTTTGCTAGTGGACTGGATTAAGAATTAATTCTCATGTGCCATCACCATTATGTTATTCATTAGATGTTAGATCTGGAGGTTAGGGAATGGATTCAAATTCAGCTTGGTCCCTGACATAAATCTCGGGCTTGACTGAGTTTGAAGTACATTTTTGAGTTCCAGCTTATGTTAGATGGATAAACATGTTTTGACTGATACATAGATAAAAATATTAAAATAGGATAGTCAAACAGTAAAAATCTTGATATATTAGTAGGGAATTATAAAATAAAAGTTGATATAAAATATTAAAAGGGTTTAGTATATAAAATTACTTGTGGGTTTTGCAGTATGGTTTATTATGGACATATGGCAAAACAATTAGGGAGAAAGAGCTATTAATAGGAGAGATGACAGATCTGCATTATATGTTCACTACTTAAAATATGGACATAGAATAGATTGTGTTAAGAAAATAAGTCCATTAAATTATATTAAAGAATTAATAGAAGGAAGATATATGAAACTAATTACATTAATTATAACAGAAATAATTGTATGAACATTTATAAAATGTCAATTAATTTAACTAATAATTGGATAATGAAAAATAAATGGAGGGTTATATAATATGTGTTATTATAAAGATATTAGAGCATAAATTATAGGCTTGTGTTAATTTTATATATAGCCAATAGATGTCACTATGTATGCAAATATAGGTTATTTTTGTAATTAAGACATATTGAAAAGTGCAAAAATTTAAAAATTGCAGAAAAGAGCTTTTATATGTTATAATTATATGATTATATTACAAATATTGTCATATATTATTTTGTTGTTAGATAAAAGATATTTATTTTATTATATATATATATATATATATATATATATATATATAATAAAATATTTATATATATATATATATATATATATATATAAAAGTGTAATAATGCTTAAGGTTAAATGGCTTTATAAGTAATCATTAAATAGCAGTCAACACATAGACGATCCCCATATTGGTAACAATCCACAATTTCAAACTGTTGTCAAGACAACCTCCTTTTAACCTAAACCATAATCATTAAATACCAGTCAATACTTAGACAATTCCAATATCAATAATAATCCACAATTTTAAACTGTTGATTATTATTGATATTGGGATTGTGTAAGTATTGACTGGTATTTAATGATTACTTACAAATCCATTTAGCTTTGAGCATTATTACAATTATTATTTAAGTAGTACATTGGGTGCAATTTGAAATTTATAATTGCAGTTTGTAATGTTATAATTGATTATTTTTTAGTCTGCATTCAGCATAGGTTATATTAATCTGTTTAAAGAGTTTTATTTAAACTTCTTTGTATCAATAATTTCAATATCTGTGGTCAAATTTTAATCTTTAGGGTTTACTTAAGTATATTGGGCCATTATTAAAGATGGGATTCCATCTTCAGAAGGGCTTCCACTTTTATTGTTAAAAGGTTGCCTTGACAACTGCTTGAAATTGTTGATTGTTATTGATATTGGGATTGTCTAAGTGTTGACTGGTTTTTAATTATATATATATATATATATTTCCATTTTACATTGCGTTTTAGGTTTTAGTATAGCAAATAACTCAAGAGAAGATTGAATTAAATTTTTTCACATCAACGACATACATAAATATTATTAAGACTATCTTTGATATATGTATGTGCCATTAAATTAAAAAAAATTAAATTTTAATACAGCAATTGTTCCAATAGTCGAGGGACTACATTTTAATTTGTTGTATATATGTATATAATATTGATTAATTAGTTAGCTAAAGCACGTGATCATCCATACATATACAAACAGTTTCTATATATGAGTAAATACATTTCGTTCATAACTCGTAAAATGAGTAATGTAAAATGCTTTTATCTATTTTAAAAATAAAAATCTAAATTATTCTTACTATCGCCTCTTTCTCCCCGCCCAATGCCTTTTTTGAAACTATAAATTAATTCCAATTTTCAGCCAGGATATAACTAATATAAATATATCTCGATAATTTCGATATATATGTGAGTCTGTGTCTATGTGTATCTTTATCATTTTAATACAACTTGCGAAGTAATAGTCGGAAAAATTTTAAAATACAGGATTTTCATCTCAATGCAAACTTAGTTTGTTCATCTTTTGAATCCGTATATTTCAGTGATAAATATTAAAAGCTTTTCAAATAATATAATACTTTCAAAATTTATCAATAAAAAACAAACATTTTTCATTTTATAAAAAGTCTGTTTACTAGAGTAGAGATAAATTAAAAGTTTGAAAAATCTTTTTAGAATGTAAAAAAGTAACAAATTTGAATTCTAGAAATAAGTCGATTTTGCATAAATAAATAGTTTCTTTGAAAGGATTGTATAAATATAAAAGATCTATATAACTAAGCAAGCAGATTGATTTGGGTTCAAACCTTTAGGTTTTTTTTTTAATTTTCAGGCATTTAGCTTGATAGCAGCGATAAATTAGAGCTAACTGCCAAAGACATAGCTACATTGTTTCTAACTTCGAATTGTAGAACCTCATTAATAAAATCAAAGGTTGAAGCTGAAGATTAAAGTGCACTGCCATTTGGTAATCAACAATTACAGAAGCTTCATAGAGATGGCGCTAAAATAAAAATCTCTTTTGTTACATGTATACTATATATATAATAACTATCACAAAAACAATGAAATTGCATCTATGAATACCAAACAGTATTATAAATTATATTTCACAAGTTTCTAATCCATACTTATATATAATGTTTAATAGAATAGCGATTTATATATGTGTAATATTGTGGAAGGAACTATTTTTCGCACATATGCTAGAAATGGCAAGTACTCTCTTCAATCAACAATTATTTTAAAACCATATGTAGTTTACCTGAAATATATAAACTGAATTTGTACAAGAAATATCATGATCATCATCAATCATTATCAATCCACTGCAGGATGAAGGTCTCTCCAAGTTCAATCCATTTTTTCTGATCTTTAGCTTCTCTTCTTCACATCACTCCCTGCACATTTTCTTATTTCATCCATCCATCTCAATGTGGTCTCTGTCTGGGTCTTTTACAATCTCTTGGAATCCGGGTTAAGATTTCAATTGTCCATCTATGGACAAGTAATATATAGATGTAATAATCAGAATAATAATAAGAACAACCCCTAATTAAGACCCAGTCAATTATTGTTAGTTTTTTTTTAAGAATAAGTTTTAACCATAGATGGATTACCTATGATTTTAGAACAATTCTAGTGTATATATGATAAATAGTTACTTCCACAAAATTATATATATATTAATATTATTTATTACACACTCTAAAAATGTACAGAAATTTCTTATCTTATACATAGCAATGTTTCATAGAAATCAGGTAAATCTTTTGCAGAGATGTATGCTTCTGTCTATCAAACCTGACTGCATGAACTGCACTGACATTTCAGATCTAATAATGTACGTTTCATTTAATTGGATTCATAATGCCCAATTTTATATCAAAGTAGGTGTATGAATAGTAGAAGAAATGTAACTATAGCCTGTTCTGCATCAGTTTGTCAAATGGCATGGTACAGCTGACAATTAAATCATTATTACTAATCTTGTCTTCAGATAAACATCTTTAAATGTATAAATAATACCTGACTAAATGTCACATAAATAGATAATCTATTAACATTACTTACTTGCATTCTTTATAAATAAGTATAGTAACCCACAATTTTGCTTATCACAATGATTGATGAGAACCCATTGAATTTTTTGCAGGACCCCACAATTTTGCTTATCACAATGATTGATGAGAACCCAATTGAATATTTTGCAGGACGTGAAATTTCCTAACATTATTGTATACAAGATTATAAATTTTGATACAGGGTATATAAATAAATAACATTAATAGATTGTGACATTTAATTAATTAATATTCACAGATTTTAAAATGTTTATTTAAAGGAAAGATTATTTAAAATGAACTATATTAAAGACTTTGCCATATCATTTAACATTATGGCAATAAAAAATAGGCTCTAATTAAATTACCACTAAAATTTACAATCAATCTTTAATATAAATTAAGTTGGAACAATTGATTTGATCTCAATTGATCTTCTGAGCAGTTGATGACATCACATTTGATTGACTGAAACATGTGTCTGCAAAACATTTCATTGATTTTTCATCAAACATTGCTGCATATAAGATCATAAGTAGATAATGTTTATGCAGCATTTAATATATATATATATATATATATATATATATATATATATATATATATATATATATATATCAATATATCAAAATACAGTACAATTTATATAAATTATATTCTTTTAGAAGTTCTTTCAACTATACACTTTGTAGTCTTTATCAACTATATAACGTTGAATAATCAATGTTGAATAATCAATGTTATATAGTTGATAAAGACTACAAAGTGTATAGTCAAAAGTACTTCTAAAAGAATATAATTTATATAAATTGTACTGTATTTTGATATATATATATATATTGATTTGTATATTACATATATTGTGAAACGAATACAGATATCAAACTTTATTTATTATATATATATATATATTGTACCATCAGAAGTATATTCTCTTATTCTTTTCTTTCACTTTCTTTGCATATATTCATATAATCATATATATATATATATTGCTTATAACACTTCTTTCATATACACTTCAATGCAAACAAATTTTCTTAAAAACTTCTCTATTTTCCTTACAGTTTCGACTGTCCAGCAGTCTTCATCAGAGCTACAGTATTTAAATAATATAAATACATAGCCATCATTTCATATATATAATACATAACCATCATTTCACATATATAATATATATATATCAAAATATACACATATTTCCTTCATACATATATATATAGATCTACTTCACCACTATACATCTATATATACATATCCATATATAAACACATACCTCTTTTAAACAAACATATATATTGACAGATATACATACATCCATAGACATATATATATAAATCCACATATACATTTATAAATACACATCCATATGTATACTCAACTTACATATAAATTACATATATATAAAATATACAAAACATATCCAATACACCTTTTTTTTTTTAAGTTTCTACCTTTTAAAACTATTTTATTTTTACTTTTTTTTAATTTTAAAAAAATCTTTTTAAATATTATTTTTTATTAATATTATTTTATAATTTTCCTTTCACCTTTTCTTATTGTCTATATTGTTTAATATTATCTAATATCTAATATCTTTTACTTTAATGTGTCTAATTTTAATTTTTACAAACTTTTATCTTTATATCACTAATTAATATTTTTTTTTAATACCTCTAATCTTCTTCTCTGCTTTAATTAAAATGACGGTTTTTTCAAATTTTCTATCTTCTTTATTCCTTTAAACCAACTCCCTCTGTTGTCAATTTTATAAAACTTGTAATTCTATTTTAAACTTATAACTTTTACATTTATATTTTGTAACTATATTCAAACAATATAAATACAACTACATAACTATCATTTCACATATATATATATATATGAATATCAAATATCCATACATCCCCTACATACAGATATATATATATATATATTCACATCACCTCTACATATATATATATATATATATATATATAAAATAAACAATAAAAAATAAAAAATTCCATACCTACATCTATATATACTTATGGATATCCAAATATATACTTACATCCTTTAAACATACTCATATATACACTGATACACATAACCAATATACATATATATACCAATCTTCATATACATTTATAAATACCCACCCAAAAATAGACTCAACCTACTTATAAATTACATATACAAACTATATCCAATACACCATTTTTTATATATTACCTTTTAAAAAACTATTTTATTTTTACTGTTAGTTTTTTTTTAAAAAGTTCTTAAAAATTCCTTAAAAAAATTTCCCAAAAACTTATCTTTAAAAATTCTTTAAAACATTCTTTTAAGCATTACTGTTCTATTATTCATTATTAATATTATTTTATTATATTAATATTATTCTATAATCTTCCTTTCATCATTTCTTATTATCTATCTTGTTTAATATTATCTAATATCTAATATCTTTTACTTTAATATCTCTAATTTTAATTTTTAAAAACTTTTATCTTTATATCACTAATTAATATTTTTCATCAATACCTCTAATCTTCTTCACTGCTTTAATTAAAATGACGTTTTTTTTCAAATTTTCTATCTTGTTTATTCCTTTAAATAAACTCCCTCTGTTGTCAATTTTATAAAACTTATAATTCTATTTTAAAGTTATATTTTACATTTATATTTATTAACTATATTCAAACAACATAAATACAACTACATAACCATCATTTTGCATATAAATATACATATGAATATCAAATATCCATACACCCCCTACATACAGATATATATATATATATTGTAACAAACGGGGTTCGAATACAAGCGTATGTAATATATTACTAAGTGCGAGTGTTAATGTTGAGCGACTATATACGAAAAGATATATATGTAAATAGTCATTTGAACCCTGTTACAAAGAGTGTGAATGTTAGGTGGGTATGCTTATATAAATATATTTGTATATGTGAGTATAAAATGTGTGTATGTATTAACAGTGATGGTTACAAGCAATTATATACGGAGCTGTATAAGTTGTAATTGATTATTCGTATATATTTTATCCGTTAAAATTTTTTCTTTAAGTCTGGTTAATAATATTGTCGGTAACACATGTTTTCTTTTGCTAATTAATCTTTTGAACATATGAAGATAGAAATAGAAATAAATCAGTTGCTGTAGGCGGTTTAGTAATAACTGGCGTCAAGAAGTCTGAAAACGGGTCAGGTGGGTATCTTTAAAAAACAATAGAAGAACGGGACAGTGGCATAGGGATATTGGAAGAAAATTTTACAAAGTTAAAGAGTGAAAACAAAAGAACTTTTTGTGGGCTCGAGAGCAGAAAAAAAAAAAAAAAAAAATGCGGCTTGGACTACGGAGTGTGTGGACGTATAAAATTTTCTTAAGAAGTTTATTAATATTTCTCACCCAAAATGTCGGGGTAATTCAATAGCGCTAGTTTCGTTAACCGATCCAGTGGACAGTTGTCGTGGAACCCATCTGAAGTGGACCTACGAATTTCGCTATACAAAAGAATTCTTGTTCATCAAGTGCAATGGCGACGAAAGATCTAGGAAATGGGACCCTTTCATAAAGTGAGTGAATCATCTACTCCACCTCATTGGATATACCATATTGGAAATCCTTGCCATCCGTTATATCAACCAGACCAGTATTCATGGAGAATTATAAATGCGGACTTGTCTTTGACCGTGTGAACGGTCGACGGTACTTAAGGTAATTGACGTTTACACTAAATATATGTTCAATGAATGCGTCTTGGTAAAGAAACTAGTGTTACCTCAATATTAATTCCTATAATAAATCTCTTTTAAATTAAATAAAATAACAACTTTAAATAAACAGCTCTGATGTATAATTGCACTATTTTGATGCGTATATGAATTATATATATGTGTGTGTATCAGGGTAAATGGGCTGTGCGCTTGAATATTGATATATTTATATGCGTGGATAAATGAGATTTTATTGGTATTAAGTATGGTAATAAATAGAGTAAATGGTATGATGACATTCGGGTTGGGTTATTAGATTTATAACGGATAAATTATCGGACAGAATAGATAGACACATAAGACTTAGTTGGGTAGTGTTTAGCTTTGTTCTCTAGTTAGACTATAGTCCCCAAACCCTGAGATTGAGCTGGTAGGGATGCGCTACCATAAATAGAGGTATATATATATATATACCCGAACCCTTATTTACGTTTTCGATGAGATAATTCTTATCCATGTGTAAGATTGGTGCGTGAGATGGAATCAGACCATGCTCACAAATATCCTCACTCGAAGCTACGGGTAGAAGCGTACAATGGCGATATAAAATATAATGGGTGGTATTATAATGGCGTCCCAACTAACGGGGCTGCGAATGTTAGAGAACAGGCATTTAAAAGGGCATCCTAACGTAATGTAAAAAGAGCATACAAACGAGAGTTGGAGATTTTTTTCTTTTTTTTTAAAAAAAAAAAAAAAAGGAAAAAAGAGAAAAAGGGAAAAATAAAAGCGATAGTTTGTTATAAATCAGAAAGATTTTAAATACATATTGGTAATATAGTAGATGGGCATATTTGGCGGTGTGAATATACAGATAGAAAAGTCTCGAGTGGTCAAGGGGAAAATAGCGTTGAGGTATGTCCTGTGTATATATATAAAGTCATGGTTTATAAATCGAGGTTGAAGAATTTATCTAACATTGGGATATTATAAAACAATATCGCTCAATATGATAATAAGGAGGGGCAAAGGTCTATTGGGTGGGTCATGCAGTGGACCACTGGAAACCGGGGTGACGAACCTGGCACGTAATTAAAATAGTAATAGAGAGAAAATGAAGCCAAAAAATAAACAGAATGGGGAAAAGCAGAAGGCGACAGAAGAGAAGGAAGTAAATGTATTGGAGATGATTTTAGAAAGATTAGAAGGTCTAGAACTCTGATTTCAGGAAATGCACGAGAGGTTCGAATGGAGATTTCAGGAGATAGAATGGAGACTAGGGATAGAAAGCAAGGAAAGGGCGGAGAAGTCTGATGATAAAGAAGTAGAAGGAAGTTTAGATGAAGGAGAGAAGAATATAAAACAGGGGTCGAAGTCTAGTGAGACGGAAAGACCAGAGCATATGGGTAAATGTAGGGGTGTGGCGGTACACACCCACGTGAACCATTTTTTAAAGATACGACAGTTTGAAGGCCAAATGGGGGAAGCTCCCGTGGAACATCTACAAAGCCTACAAAGATACTTTGGCATAAATCCCATGCCAGAGGAAGGTAAATTGGGGGTAGCGTACAGCCATCTAAGTGGGAATGCCCAAGAGTGGTGGGACTCATTGTCCCAACAGCCCACAACCTTCGAGAAGTACCAGAAGAAGATACGAGAGACTTTCTGGTCGGAAGACTGCCAGGAACTCATGCAGTACCAAGTGATGCGAGAGAAATATGAGGAAGGAAAGGAAGAAAATTTCTCTCAATTTTTTCATCGCCAAGTGGCGAGACTAAGGACACTGGACGCATGTCACCTATCTGAAAGCCACATCCTTCGAATTGTAAGGCACAATATGCCTATGAATGTGGAAAGAATGATGTTGGGGGTGAGGAAGGCATCCATCGGAGAAGTGAAAGAGCTGCTTAATGCTCTGAATATGAGTATATATGACCATAACACACCGTTGGAGCGAGGGAAGGAAGTTAAAGATATGCCAAATATTAAATTTGGGATGGAAGAAGGACACACCAGCGGGAATGCCACACATAGAAAAGGTGGTGATGATAGTCACAGACCGAGATGGCAATACAAACCGGAAGCTTGACATCCGCCAGATAAGCCAAAGTTCGTCCAAGGAAAAAGACCGTGGTCACCGAAACAGAAAGGTGATACCGAGGGGAACAAAGGATGAGGAAAAGTCGTTTAAGAAGCCGTTCAAATACACAGAAGGTATTTGAAGGCTATCGCACCAGGGGGTATGTAACAAACGGGGTTCGAATACAAGCGTATGTAATATATTACTAAGTGCGAGTGTTAATGTTGAGCGACTATATACGAAAAGATATATATGTAAATAGTCATTCGAACCCTGTTACAAAGAGTGTGAATGTTAGGTGGGTATGCTTATATAAATATATTTGTATATGTGAATATAAAATGTGTGTATGTATTAACAGTGATGGTTACAAGCAATTATATACGGAGCTGTATAAGTTGTAATTGATTATTCGTATATATTTTATCCATTAAAATTTTTTCTTTAAGTCTGGTTAATAATATTGTCGGTAACACGTGTTTTCTTTTGCTAATTAATCTTTTGAACATATGAAGATAGAAATAGAAATAAATCAGTTGCTGTAGGTGGTTTAGTAATAACTGGCATCAAGAAGTCCGAAAACGGGTCAGGTGGGTATCTTTGGAAAACAATAGAAGAATGGGACAGTGGCGTAGGAATATTGGAAGAAAATTTTACAAAGTTAAAGAGTGAAAACAAAAGAACTTTTTGTGGGCTCGAGAGCAGAAAAAAAGAAAAAAAACGCGGCTTGGACTACGGAGTGTGTGGACGTATAAAATTTTCTTAAGAAGTTTATTAATATTTCTCACCCAAAATGTTGGGGTAATTCAATAGCGCTAGTTTCATTAACCGATCCAGTGGACAGTTGTCGTGGAACCCATCTGAAGTGGACCTACGAATTTCGCTATACAAAAGAATTCTTGTTCATCAAGTGCAATGGCGACGAAAGATCTAGGAAATGGGACCCTTTCATAAAGTGAGTGAATCATCTACTCCACCTCTGGAATAAACTATTCGATATACCATATTGGAAATCCTTGCCATCCGTTATATCAACCAGACCAGTATTCGTGGAGAATTATAAATGCAGACTTGTCTTTGACCGTGTGAACGGTCGACGGTACTTAAGGTAATTGACGTTTACACTAAATATATGTTCAATGAATGCGTCTTGGTAAAGAAACTAGTGTTACCTCAATATTAATTCCTATAATAAATCTCTTTTAAATTAAATAAAATAACAACTTTAAATAAACAGCTCTGATGTATAATTGCACTATTTTGATGCATATATGAATTATATATATATGTGTGTATCAGGGTAAATGGGCTGTGTGCTTGAATATTGATATATTTATATGCATGGATAAATGAGATTTTATTGGTATTAAGTATGGTAATAAATAGACTAAATGGTATGATGACATTCGGGTTGGGTTATTAGATGTATAAAGGATAAATTATCGGACAGAATAGATAGACACATAAGACTTAGTTGGGTAGTGTTTAGCTTTGTTCTCTAGTTAGACTATAGTCCCCAAACCCTGAGATTAAGCTGGTAAGGATGCGCTACCATAAATAGAGGTATATATATATACCCGAACCCTTATTTACATTTTCGATGAGATAATTCTTATCCATGTGTAAGATTGGGGCATGAGATGGAATCAGACCGTGCTCACAAATATCCTCACTCGAAGCTATGGGTAGAAGCGTACAAATGGCGATATAAAATATAATGGTTGGCATTATAATATATACATATATATATATTCACATCACCTCTAGACATATATATATATATGTAAATAAAAAATAAACAATAAAAAATAAAAAGTAAAAAATTCTATACCTACATCTATATCATCATCATCAACCATTATCAATCCACTGCAGGATGAATGTCTCTCCAAGTTCAATCCACCTTTTCCTATCTTTAGCTTCTCTTCTCCACATTACCCCTGCACACTTTCTTATTCCATCCATCCATCTCACATGTGGTCTCTTTCTGGGTCTTTTACAATCTCTTGGAATCCAGTTTAAAATTTCAAAAGTCCATCTATTATCATCTCTTCTAGGATATGTCCAGCCCAACTCCACTTCAGTCTTTTAATTTTTTCAATGAGGTCAGTAACACTTGTTTGTTCTCTCATCCATACATTGCATTTCAGTCTCTTTTTTTTACTCCCAGAATGCATCTCTCCATACTTCTTTGACTGGTCTGAAGTCTCTGTATTGCTCTTCTATTAAGTGTTCAAGTCTCAGATCCATAAGTAAGAACTGGCAAAACACATTTATTAAAAACCTTCCTTTTCAAACACATAGGCATATTTCCTTTTAGTATCAAGTTATTTCTACCAAAAGCGCTCCAACCAAGTTTAATTCTATGATTAATTTCATCCATTATGTTTCCATCTGTATTAATAATCTGACCAAAGTAATTGTAACTGTTAACTTCTTCTAACTCATTATAATCAATCATTATTTTCATATTTTGAGAAAATCTATTAAACATTACTTTAGTCTTTTTAACATTTATTTTTAGTCTTACTTTCCTACTTTCATCTGATAACACCTGCAACATTTCCTGTAACACTAAAGCATTATTTGCAAAAACAACTACATCATCTGCAAAATCTAAATGACTTAAATAATCTCCATTTAATTTCACTACTTTAGCTTCCCATGTTAATCCACAAAATAGTTCTTATAGCACAGCAGTAAAAAGTTTTGGAGATATGGAATCACCCTGTCTTACACCCTTTTCAATGTTGATTTTCCTACTATCATTATGTAATCTAATTGTTGCTGTTGCATTTTTATAAATATTCTTTAAAATATGACAATATCCTGGATCTACACCTTGATGATCCAATGCTTTAATCACTGAAGAAATGTTTATAGAATCAAATGCCTTTTTATAATCTACAAATCCTAAGTATAATAGCAACTGTTATTCATTTGTCCTTTCTATAACTTCTATCAATACCTGGATATGATCTACTGTACTAAAACAACTTTTAAATCCAGCTTGTTCTCTTGGTTGGTGGAAATCCAATGTTTTCTGTAGACGAATTGTAATTATCTTAGTAAAAATTTTGTATAAACTGATAAAAGACTGATAGGTCTGTAATTTCTAATATCTTCTTTATCACCTTTTTTAAAAATTAACATTAATACTGCATTCTTCCAATCATCTGGTACATCTTTATCATTTAGACATTTGGTATACAACTTTGCTAAAATTTCTTCACCTGCTTCTTTAATATATCAATTATAATTCCATCATTACCTGGAACATTCCATTTCTTCATAAATTTAATTGCATATCTCACTTCCTCATTCAAAATTATGGGCAATTCGGAAGACATAATAGGTATAGGAGCCAATTGTTCTTTATTACTATATAATTCTTGATAGAAGACCTCTACACATTTTATGATGACATCTCTCTTTTTAATAATAATGCCATCTTTTTTTCTTATTGTAGAAATAAATTTCCTACCAATACCAAAATGTTGTTTTACACTCTTTAGGCTTTTATTCTATTCTACAGATTTCCTTGCTAGTTCACAATTCTACTTTCTTATATCATTTTCAACTCTTTTCCACACCATTTTACAAAATTTGAGATATTCAATTTTTTTTAATGCATCATTGTTGTATATCTTCATATTCTTTCTTTTCTTTATAAATTCTCTAGTTTCAGTAGAAATTTTATTGCTCAATTGCTGCTTTTTTCTACTAGCTATCTTTGTTGCAGTTTTTAAAAATGTATCAGTTATTTTCCTATTAATGTCATTCAAATCTGAATCATGTTCAAAATCTACTCATACTTGAAACCGATTTGTAAGTTCTAATTTAAATTCATTAGAATGTTTCTGAAGATTAGAAATATCAACTGTAAATATTGTTTTCCTTAATAATTTTTGTCTCTTTAGTTTTGCATTAACATGTATCTTACATCTTACTAATCGATGATCACTTCCTGTGTTAAATTTATTAAGAACATTACAATCTTGAAATATATTTTCTGTTAGTCAAAATATAATCCAATTCTGCTGTACCTTCATTTGGATGCTTCCATGTCCATTTCCTTTTAACATTTTTCTCAAAAAAGGATTTCATAATATAAAGTTTTTTCTTTTTCTGCAAACTCCACAAGTCTATGTCCTCTCTTATTTTTATTACCATAACCAAAATTACCTACAGCATTTTCATCTTTCATTTGTTTACCAATTGTAGCATTAAAGTCTCCCATAACAATTTTAAAATGTTGTTTACTCAGATCAAAAGCCTTTTGTACATCCATATAAAAATCTTCTACTACTTCATCAATATGAGAACTTGTTGGGGCATAAACCTGAATTATCTGCATTTGGTATCTGCTATTAAGTTGTAAAACTATTCTTGCCACTCTGTCTGGTACACCATCAATCTCCACAATGTTATTTTTCCATCTTTTATTTATAATAAATCCTACTCCACATGTATTTCCAGTATTTGTGCCTTTACAGTAGAGTATATGTCCACTTTTTAACTCAATTGTTTCTTCACCTTTCCTTCTAACTTCACAAAGACTAATAATGTCCCATTTAATATAAGATAGTTATTCTTCTAACTCTTGCAATCTTCCTTCACTTGAAAGTGGCTTGCAGTTGTAAGTACCTAAATAAAAAGTCATCATCAAATGGCAGCCTGAGTTCACTGCAATCAGGGGATTATTAGCACCCTCTGCCTTCGGCCACCAACCACTGCTTTGGTTGGTGACTTTACAGCCACCTGGGAATAATGGCCATGATTTACTTTTGTCTGTCATAATTGTATATATTGGAAAAAAATATTCTTAAACTCAGCAGTAAAAAGCCAATAAACTCACCATGCTGGCTAATGCATGTTGATGAGCAGCCCATCCATATTTATATACTATATGAATAATCACATAGTAATAACAGCTGCCATGACAAGAACATATGGAGAGGACATTTGGAATTTACCCTGCTCGGTTCCTTTAAGGCCTCCAAGAGAAATCAAAGGGTCTACTTTCAGTTAATAGCAAACTTCTTTCTGCAGCCACATCTATATATACTTATGGATATACATATATCCTTTAAACATACTCATTTATACCCCGATACACATAACCCATATACATACATATACCAATCCTCATATACATTTATAAATACCCACCCATATATAGACTCAACCTACTTATAAATTACAGCATATGTGTGTGTATGTGCATGAATAGAAAAAAATACGTTTAACCAATAATAAAAATAAATGTAAAACTAACGGATCGCTAATTGTGTTTGTAAATAATTAAATGATATATTAGCACTAAACTATAAAGTAATTTATCAAGAAGGATTGGATAATGTAAACAAAGCCATTGCTTAGAATAGACAATGTTAAAGGCATGACATTATCTAATCAGGGATCCTATAAGAACTAAAGAGATGACCACCACGTGGACAGCGGATGGCCAATGAAGGGAGGCTACTCCAAAATAAAGGCATGACAAGTAATGGATCTAATATTGAACTGAGAGAGGACACTTGCTAAGTGAAGCGCTTGAAAGGTAGATGTGCCATTTCCTCGGGTGCTCCAGTCAGCTCCTTTGCTTCACCTAGCCTTGCGGAGAGGTTTACCTCCGGACGTGCCAAAGTAAGCCTAGGGAACTATAACAGGTCGTACCGATCTTTTTATTATTTTACTCTGCCTTCGGGCCCCTTATTTATATATAATAATATTAGCGTGTATATATTATTCGTACTTTGTATATATTAATAGTGATTAACATATATATAAACCTTTAAATAAATCTTCGTTATTTAAACCTACTTGCCGGGCTGCCTCATTAATTATTTTATATTGTGTTATTGATAGTTGCAATCCAGCGAGCAATAGAGTGCCGCTGGACACTGAAATATACAAACCATATCCAATACACCATTTTTTATATATTACCTTTTAAAAAACTATTTTATTTTTACTGTTAGTTTTTTTTTTTATAAATTCCTAAAAAAATTTTTTTAAAATTTCCCAAAAAATTCTCTTTAAAAATTCTTTAAAACATTCTTTTAAGCATTACCCTTTTATTATTCATTATTAATATTATTTTATTATATTAATATTATTCTATGATCTTTCTTTCATTATTTCTTAATATCTATCTTGTTTAATTATTATCTAATACAAAATATCTTTTGTACTTTAACATCTCTAATACAAACCATATCCAATACACCATGTTTTATAATAGCTTTTAAAAACCATTTTATTTTTACTGTTAGTTTTTTTTAAAAATATTTAAAAAATTCTTATAAACATTACCCTTTTATTATTTATACTATTTTATTATATTAATATTATTCCATAATTTTCTTTCATCATTTCTTACTATCTTGTTTAATTATTATCTAATACATAATATCTTTTGTACTTTAATATGTATAATTTTAATTTTTAATTTCTTACAACTGTTACCTTTTTATCACTAATTTATATTTTTCTCTTTAATAATATTACCTTTATTCTCTGCTGTTTTAAAGTCACTATCTTTTTATTTCTTTAAAACAACACCCTCTTTTATCACTTTTATAAAACTTATAACTTTATTTTTTAAAACCTATATTTATTAACAATATTTACAAGTCTTTATCTATCTCCACCTATTATAACTTTTACTACTTTATTATTATTATTATTATTATTATTATTATTATTATTATTATTATTATTATTATTATTATTATTATTATTATTATTATTATTATTATTATTATTATTATTATTATTATTATTATTATTATTATTATTATTATTATTAATCAATAACAATAATGCTATATAACCAATATTATTTTCAAAACAATTTTATTTTTATACTCATTATTTCCTTACACATATATATACATACCTACACATAATACATATGCATATATACACTTATTTTTTATTACTAATAACCCTATAAATCCAATACTAAACTTACCAACACAAGGTCCTTAGTCCCTCATCCCTATTTAAACTACATTTTATCCTCTTAATTAATTATGCTTTTATTTTTTTATCTCTTCTTTTATTAATATATCCTAGCATTTTAATACTCTCTTTTTCAAATACATGCCCTGTTTCCATAGTATGCAAATAAATTGGTGAATTTTTGTCATATCTATGTTGATTTAACCTCATAAAAATAGAATTATTAGTCTCACCTACATATTTGTCCTTATCATATTCTTCCTACAATATCTACAATCTATCTGATATACTCCATTTATACATTTTCCTATATCTTTAAATTAATGATAAAAAGGTAAAAGTTGTAAAAAATTTATTAAGAACATTACAATCTTGAAATATGTATTTTCCGTTAGTCAAAATATAATCCAATTCTGCTGCACCTTCATTTGGATGCTTCCATATCCATTTCCTTTTAACATTTTTCTCAAAAAAAATTCATAATATAAAGTTCTTCTTCTTCTGAAAATTCCACAAGTCTATGACCTCTCTCATTCCTATTACCATAACCAAAATTACATATAGCACTTTCATCTTTCATTTGTTTACCAATTCTAGCATTAAAGTCTCCCATAACAATTTTAAAATGTTGTTTACTCTGGTCAAAAGCCTTTTGTACATCCATATAAAAATCTTTTACTACTTCATCACTATGAGAACTTGTTAGGACATAAACCTGAATTATCTGCATTTGGTATCTAATTTTAAGTTGTATAACTAATCTTGCCACTCTGTCCAATACACCATAGATCTCAACAATGTTGTTCTTCCACTTTTTATTTATAATGAATCCTACTCCACTTGTATTTCCAATATTTCTGTCTTCATACTAGCATACATGTCCACTTTTTAAATCATCTTTTCACTTTTTCTTCTAACTTCACAAAGTCCAATAATGTCCCATTTAATATAGGCCAACTATTCTAATTCTTACAATCTTTCTTCACTTGAAAGTGATCTGCAATTGTAAGTACCTAATTAAAAAGTCATCATCAAATGGCAGCCTGGGTCTGTAACCTTCTGATTAGGCATCAGAAATATTATTTGTAATTAAGTAGCACTGTATCAGTAGCAGTTGATTGCATCTAACTAAAAAAATGAAATAATCTGAAATTTTAATTTTTTCATTATTAATAACCTAAAACTATATTTATAAGCACTTGCAGGTATTATTTGAAAGTTCTGAAATATTCAATATTTTTATTTAATGAGTATTTAATGATAGAAAGGGAGATGGATTGTCACAGAAATTGTCAATATAGTTTAGATTGATCCAAACTTTGTTTTATTTGTCTGTAGGATAGTGATTGATATTTGTTTAGGTAATTTTCTGGTTTATTTTCTTCTAATACTTCAATCCATAGTGTAATTGGTGCAATATGTTTGACTCATCATCATAGAAACTTCCATTTTAATTAGACTAGTTTAGGACCTGTACTATAGCATTTATGGATGTGCATATATGTTTGTGCCATCCTTCAACTTCATTTTCATTCATGTACTTCATTAAACTACCAAATATCATGTTTCCCAGCAACATATTTAATTATACAACCAATACCTTGGATAACCAGCTTAAATACATTTCAAATGAATTAATAGATCAATGGACCAGTGAATTGTGAAATAGACAAATATACTATCAATTATTTTATTTGCTAAAATAATTATTTTTTTTATTTTGTTACTTCAAAAATACAGAATATTTTATTCTTGATTTAATTTAATTAATTTTTTTTTTTTAAGACAAAATGATTTTTTACTTTCTTACTTTCTTTTTCAAGAGAAAAGTTCTTACATATTTGTAACTAATTATACCAGTACAATGGGATGAATAACCTTTGTTTTTTCTAGAATTGAACTTTTGAATGATCTTGGATTGGTGGAAGAAACAAATGCTTAAATAATAAAAAATCTTGTTTACATATTGGTAAATGCAAGCTATATATAAGTCATCTGACTTTTTATTATTACTATTATTATTTTGCTATTGGGGCTTTGGCTAAATTATATAGCTAGGCTTATTAATATATAGAATATCTGAATTAAGTTCAGGCCCATATAATTTTTTCAGTTGAGGAGGTGACTTTAAAGACATGCAGTTGTTTAAAGGTTTAGATCTTCTTCTTGAGAATTACTTTTAGATAAATGCTTAGCTTGAGTTGGTTTTTTGAATCTAATGTCCCAACTCCTCACTGAAGAGACCCATAGGTCGAAACCAGTCTGGGGATGGGGACAATCTAAGATATATATATATGAAATTCATCGTATTATTTCCAAGGGCTTCCATGTAATAGAAATAGATATTTCAGTGCAATAATAAGTACTTTCCTCGGAGCTTCTTCTTTTTCAAATCATAAGAATGTGTGTGGTGAGATTTAAAATCATTATATTTTCCTTTATTACTTTCTATTCATTCTCACATTCTATTGATTGAGAAGTTCTAAAAAATATTTTATCCTCCAATGACTTTTTCAAAATATTGTTAATTTTCATTAATTCACACTTTAATTCACTCTTAGGCCTTTTTAAAAATCACTATAGCTTCTCTTAGTAGTCTTTGGTCATATTGTTCGATTTTTGCCAAAATGTGTGTTTTATTAAAATTGATGTCATGGTTTGGAATTTAATGTATCAATAAATGGCTGATGAATTAGATTTATTTCTAACTGCCAAAATGTGTTTTTCCTTTCTTACCTTTATTCTATGATTGGTCTGTGCAATTTATGAATGTAAACAAACTCCACATGGAATTTCATATACACCATGACACTCCAAACGAATTTTATCTTTAGAACGTGAAAAAAATAAAGATTTTAACTCTCACCACATACATTCTTATGATTTGAGAAAAAAGAAGCTCTTAGAAAAGTAATTGTTATTGTATTTAATATCTAACATACAGGCTATATATATACTTTTACAAACAATGTAATATATAGGATATTTTGAGCTCAGACTTTGACATGATCCTCAATTCTCCACACTATCTCATACTACTGATACACTTGACCACATATGTCTAAAAGATAAATAATCAACAATATATGTATTTTGTGCTAAACCAGCACTTTTCAGTAGGTCCAGATTATCATCTCTACACATATATACAATAAGTGCTCATATTTATATTAAGATAGCCAATCTTCATACTTTAATAAACAGGTTTCAATCCACTCCACCCTTGAACTCTTCAGCTGTCCATCCTATTGAAAATCTGATGATGAAATGCTCAAATCCCACACTATTATTGTATTGAAATGTCTATTTTTATTACACAGAAGCTCCGGGGAAATAATACTATGAATTCATCATTTATCCATAAAAATATTTGAATTAATATATATCAAATAAACTTAAGATGGCAAAAGCTAACTGGTTATTTATATAAATATTTGAAAACCAGGCACTCTTCACAAATCTTCTATACTGGTTATTTATATGTAAATTACATCACTATAATCCTCATGCATAGATTTCAATCAATAAACATTTTAACAATGGTGGTTTCTAAGACAACACTATGAACAGAAAAAAATGGAAACTTCATTTCATAGTCATGTTTTGAATCTAGCCAAAATGTCAGAATAATTATACTAACGACAAACAACTGCACAGATAAGTAAATGAAAAATGATATCTGCATCTTTTACCCATAAAACTAGGTTAACCCTCACATATGCATATATATATATATATAAAGGCCAAAGCAGCATTTTCTTTTCTAGACGATGATACTGAAACAAACTTTTATAGATTAAAACAATTAAACTAACATTTTAGTCAATCTGATCTCTCATAGGAATTAAATAAATTGAATTATCTTTGTTTATATTTTTCTCGTTTTGGTAAATTATTTTTATAATGTCCCAGTAGAACACCAGTTTCTGTAGATAATATCAGATTTCATTTGCTGTAAGCTTTAAGGTGTGTGCGTATATATATATAAATTTTGAAACTACTACTAATATTATTAATTGATATGCCCTCTATCATATTTCTATGTAAAGGAATATCTGAAAGACTTTAGTCAAAGGAAAAAGTTTTAAATCAAAGGAGGGTCATTTTTTGCTGCTAAATATATTGTCTTATACCTTAGCTAAAGGACATATTAATTACTGTAGTAACAATCACTTGGAAATTTAATCTTGAATTTTATATTAAATGTGTTAGTGTTAAACTATAATGGTGTGTAATCAAATTATCCTTTAAAGTTTAAATTATATCAGCCAATAAATTTATATACAAGTTCTTACTAATTTTGATGTCCAATCAACTTCGCACAAGAGTCATTTTATAATTAAAATTCTCACTCAATTATTTGCGAGACATTTGGTAGCATCCCAATGCAATGTTCAAAGCTGTTTACTTTTGCATATTAAACTTCAGATCAATTAATAAATTAAAATATGAAGCTAGCACATTTGATTCTTATTGCAGTGATTCATCATGGCCCTCCAAAGAGCTATGAGAACGCAAGGGAACCATGAACAACAAAATATTTTTATTAAACAAATTACAATGGGTTTATTGTGATAGGGAAAAAAACTGAAAATTAAAAATGATCACACGAATGAAATAACTGTAATATTTAAAAAAAATAAATAAATAAATGTATTTTCAAAATAATTATACATACCAACAAAAATTATATGGATATTTAAAGAACTGATTTAGTACACTTTTTCTTTTCAAATCTTGTTTTTTTTTATTTTATAAACCATTTTTAATCAATTTTCACCCAGTATTTTAATCATATTATCAGGTCATTGTCAAGAATTATTCTTATAGATACAAATAAATGTTTACAACGACTTTTAAATAAAAAATACTTTATCACATAAATTATAATTTTTAAAATATATATATAAATTATAATTTATGTGATAAAATAATTATGTTTTGAAAATTCGTTGTAAACACACATATATACATATATATATATAGAAAGAGTTTCTGATAATGACATTATAATGACACTAGAATATTGTTGAAACGTTGGAAGAAAAACAAATAAAAAATGGTTTATAAAATAAAAAAATTAAGATTTGAAAAAAAAGTATGTTAAATGATTAAATATTTTAAAATTCATTATTTTTAACCACTGTATGATGAAAATCATTCCAAGCTAAAAATCCAACTTAGCCTCTCTTCTCCATATCTACTCAGCACACTTTATTTCATCCATCCATCTCACATGTGGTCTCTTTCTGGGTCTTTTACAATCTCTTGGAATTCAGTTTAAAATTTCAAATGTTCATCTATTATCATCTCTTCTAGCAATATATCCAGTTCAACTCCAATTCAGTCTCTTAATCCTTTCAATGACATCAGTAACACCTGTTTGTTTTCTCACCCATGTATTTTGTCTTTGAGATTTTTTTATTATTCTTAACATGCACCTCTCTATAATTCATTAAGTGATCTGAAGTCTCAGTAGTGTTCTTTTGTTAAGTGCCCAAGAATCAGATTCATAAGCAAGAACTGGTAAAACATATATATTAAAAACCTTCCTTTTCAAATACAAACCTAGTTTCTTTTAATATTACGTTATTTCTACCAGAAACACTCCAATCAAGTTTAATTAAATATAATTTATCCAAACTTCAAACACTTTTTAGCAAAACTCTTTATTTGTACATACACATATACCTACGTTTCGACTGACCAAGTCAGGTCAGTCGAAACGTAGGTGTATGTGTAGGTCAGTTAAAACGTAATTGTATGTGTATGTACAAATAAAGAGTTTTGCTAAAAAGTGTTTGAAGTTTGGATAAATTATATTTATAGGATATTACAGCAAACATAAAGAAAAGTGGGATTTTGGTAATATTTATCAAGTTTAATTCTCTGATTAAATTTATTCATTATGTTTCCATCCATGTTAATAATATGACCACATTATTTTAGTCTTTTTATTATTTATCAATGCTTGCAACATTACCTGAAGCTCCAGAGCATTATCTCCAAAATCTAAATGACTTAAATAATCTCCATTTTCTTTTAATCCTTTAGCTTTCCATTTTTAATACTTCTTACAAAACTGCTGCAAAAAGTTTTGGAGATATGGATTCACCTTGTCATACCTGCCTCTCAGTGTTGCTTTCTAGTATCATTATGCAGCATAATTGTTGCTGTTGCATTTTTATAAATATTCTTCAGAATATAATATCATGGCTCAATATCTTGATGTTCCAATGCTTTAATCACTGCAGAAATGCTTATAAAATCAAATACCTTTTCATAATCTACAAATCCAAAGCATAATGGCAACTAATACTTTTCTCAATGCTTGGCTATAATCCACTGTACTAAAACCACTTTTAAATCCAGCTTGTTTTTGTGCTTAGTTAAAATTCAAAGTTTGCTATAGACAAATTGAATTTAATGGGACATATTTGTAAGGATAATAGTGAAATATTTATTATTGATTTTATTAAATAATATTTTAAAAACCTTTCATAACAATTGTTATTTTAAAAAAAAATTTATACACAATTTAAAAAATTTCAATAGATTAAAAATTTTCTGTATTAAAAATTATGTTTTTAGTATAACAAAAAACAATTATAATTTTCAAATACTTGAGTATTCTTAGTAAAAGTCTAATACAATCTCTTGCTACTTTACTAACATCTACAAAAAATATTTAATTATTTTTATTAATTAAAAAGAACTAAATACTTTTATTATTATTCATTTTTTTCTTTATGATTTAGTTACTTTTTATGTAAAAATGACTAAAATTCCTCAAAGGAATTTTGCTAACTCATACATTTTCCAAAGTTTTGATAAACGAGTGCTTTCTAAAGTGACTCCATTTTTCATTCCCCAGTTGTTAACTGTGGATGCAAAATTAAATAATAATTCAATAGCAATTAGCTAAAAGTCAAATATATTTATAATTCAATTGCTTTTGAATTTATTTTATGATTTTCAGCTCCTAAACATGGAGAAGCAGTTAAAACGAGAATATAATAATGAAAAAAAAAACTAAAAGCTTCAAGACTGATACAGAAACATTACAACCTGTAAAGACCCAAAACCATGCAGAAAACTTCTTTGGAAAGTGAAAAAATATCAAAAAAAGATTTCCATTTCTGCATTATCAGAACTTCCATGGTTAATAACTAATCTTTCTTATTGCATTGCCAAATGTATATTATATAATACTAAATCATCCATGCACTTTACAACTGTTACACAATGCTTTATTTACCACCCACTTTTACAGTTTACAGTTTCGATTAGCCCAGCAACCTTCTTCAGATCTTTTATATCTCCTAACTAGTTCTGAAGAAGGTTGCTGGGGCAATCTAAACTGGAAACTGTAAAACATTGTGGTAAATAAAGCATTGTGTAACAGTAGTAAAGTGCATGGACGATTTAGTATTATATGACTTCCAATGTTATTTTTAGCACTATAAAGTAAAAAAATTAAATTAGAGGAATTAATAAAACTCATAAGTACGAACCATTTACTTAAAATATAGATTTTTTATCATGAAGTGGTGATTCAGAATGTATTTATGTTTAATTTAAAGAGTTAAAATGTATCAGGTGAAATAGTTATTATCTTAAATATTTGCATATTAATAAGTGGTACTGCCATATAGATAATAGGTGCCTTTGTGCAAGGTAAATTTTAGTCCCCATCCCCCCTTCTATAAAATATAATTTGTAAATTAAAAAACATATTTCCAAAATGCTGTCACAAAAAAAAGAACTTGAAAATATGACTTTTGTTCTTTAACATGATTGGTAAATATCTTTCATGTTTTATTTATGTAATTCTATAAAATAAATGTGGAGAATAAAACACATATTAAAATGAAACAAATAATTAAATAATACCTTAAAACGAAAATATTTATTTAGTCAATTTTTATTTTTTAATATTTTTTGCAACAATTTTTGAATTATTTTTTGGACACACATCCAAAAATGCTAGTAGAGGTAGGAGATATCTGCATTCAAAATAATTTGCTTAAATATCCAAGTGTTTTTATCATATTTAAAAAACCGCAACATCCCCACCTATAAAAAATATTGTACTACCCCCCTCTCTTTTTCAGGTTTACTCTGATATTATATAAATAATTCTATGAGCAAAAAGTTTAAACTTTGTCACTAATCATTCTAAATATAAAATGCACTAAAACACATAAACCCACAAAGCTGAAAAGAAAGAAATATTAATACAGATAGATACAAACTAAATATCTGTATCTACACATGTGGCTAAGGGCTTTCAAGGGCCAGAGTCCTTATATTCATGGCCATCTTGTAAATAAATAAATTAAGATCGATACAAATTTGTGCAAATAAGATAGTTATGTATTCCATTTCCTGTAAATCTTATAACAAGAGTCTTTTCTGTTTATCAAGTTTTTATCTTTAGCAATAAAGTAAGCCTCTTTTATCTTTCTCTTAAGACAATCAATGGGTCCTTAGGTTGGCAATCATGACCAGCTGAGTTGTGGTTCTGTGTGAAAACCGAACTACAAGAGTGTCTTTTAGTGCTTTATTATAGGAGTATGTGTGTTGGGATAGCCTAGTGGAGAGAGAGAGGCCCTGGTCATATCATAATATAATGCCATACAATGTGTTTCAGGGCAGGCAATATTATAATCCAACTGAAATAGCAGTGAAGGTGATAAGCAATCTTTGATATTATTTATTAGTTTTTTGGAGTTGGGGGGGAGGGTGAAAGCATAAATGATACTTATTATTGAAAATGTTATAAAAAATTTATGCACATTAGTAAGATAAGATAGTAGAAGCCTTTGTTTGTCCATGTTAGTGGTGTGATTATTTATTTTGGAGCAAAATTGCCTTATTTTCTTCTCAATTAAATTAGGACTAAAACCAACCTTTATTAAGTCATTCCTATATGACATTAGGTTAGCTTTTTTGTCTGCCTCCAAATTACTTAGCTGGTTATTAAAAATATCTACAGCTAGGGTATAATTCTTTGAAAGGCTTCACTGCTAATCCCTATCCTATATAGTGAGGATAAAAGAAAATCCAGCTCTTATTCTGAATCAATATTTAGATCAACTTGAACCAGTAGGTCAGGAATTCATTGAAAATTGTTCTTGTTTGCTTGAAAACTCATCCAAAATCTTTCATGCATAATCTCATTCATGTTTGCTATTAACAATTTACACTATTATTTAATTTTTAAGTGATGTTATTATACTATTAAAATTATAATTTATTATATATATAGTCCAATATTTTAAATTTGTATACTTATATTGTTTATTGATATAACTTTTGTATCATTAGGACAATCAAATTAGGTCAATTTTAAAGAACATGGCTGATATAACTCTTACATTCCATTAGTATTTTTTTGTTAAGAAGTTCTTTGTTTTAAAAATCTATTAGTTACTCTTAATTCAGAACCTCTCAGACTCATAATTTTTTCTGTTTTCTATTAACAAAAATAGTTTCACTTGTTTTCATTCAATATTAAAATATTTACACTATTATATTATTTTATGTTTTAACACTTATTAATAACGAAGGCTTATTATATATATTATATTTTATTATAGAGTTCAATAATTACAGATTTATCCAAGATTTATTTATGGAAAAATAAATAAATTTTCAAACTTAGATTGTTTAGTCAATATATTTTTAGAAACAATTAAAATTTCTTATATTTATTTTGTTTATTCATAAGTTATGTTGCATAACTATAAAAAATATTTAGTTTGTTTGACTTGATGCATTTTTTAGACTTTGTCAATAGTGCAATCCCATAGGAGTTTGAATTAAATATATTGTTACCATGAATTTTGTTAAGAATTAAATACTTTAGTGTGCAATAATACATTTTTAAAATTTGTTTTTTATTCATTCTGCTTCCCTTAAATTTTAACTATGGTATAAATTATGGATGAATTATGAATTTTTAGCTAGAAAACTAACCAGAGTCATCAAGTATTAGTGGCCTAGTGGTTTCCATAGCTGCCTTTCAAGCAGTTGGCCTGGGTTTACTTCCCAATTGACATTTTGATATAGGAGAAAAAAAAACCAGAGTCCATATCCAAAATAAACTTGTTTAGTTAAACATGAAAAAAATATAGTAAGGAATATAAAAAATATAATATCATTATTAAAACTAGAAATTGATATTAGTAAAATATGTAAAAATAATGATATGATATAATAAAAAGGCAGATAACATTGTTATTAAAAACGTTTTGCACAAAACAACATTGGAATCAGTACTAAGACCTTACACTACAGAATCAGAGCCATTCTACCAGTACTTAAAACTGATTAATATGCTTAAATTCCATGAAATATCAATGATAATCATTACTTCATTACATGCAGAATTACTGTAATAATGAGGCAATGTTTTTAAAATAAGTTTTATTTTAAATAAATTATTTCCAGTAATATGTTAGTGTTTATATAAATTAGGATATATAGCTAAAAGTAAATGGAAAAATTTTAAATTTTTTATTTACATATAAATTTTATTAATTGTAGCAACAAAAACATGTCAATCTGTTCAGGAGTAGAGTAAGCATGAAATATATTTTAAGACTCGAGCAATGGTCACAATAAGTTTAAGTAAAGAAATATTTCTCATATATTTAAAAAATATTTACAATTAGAAAGTGTTTCTAACAATAAAGTGATTTACAAATCTAAACATTTACAAATAAGTTGCATTAATTATCACAACAAAGTGGCATTGACCTGTTTAGTTTAGCATAATGATGAATATATTGTACTGGGTCCACCCATTATTCCTTTTTTCATTTTCATGCAGAAATGGATGAATGGACACTTCCATTTATAAGCATCCATTATGAAAATTATTTATTTATTAATATATTTTAATATTTATCATTTTTTATTATTTATTTTTAATTATTTTGATCTATTATATTATTTGTCATTATTTTTTCTTTATGTGATTAATTAATTTTATCTGGATCTGTACATTCAAGCAGAGAGGTAGAATACCATTGATAGATTAACCATCAATGATACCTACAGCCAGATTGGGGCTAGACAAAAGCACAACCATGACTATATTTCCTGGATATAACATCCCTAAGACTGCTGAAACAATATGCTACATCTGAATCATTTTATTTGTTTTGAAAACAAAGTCTCAGGCATTGCAAATATGTTATATATAGCCGGCAAACTCAGACAACAGGTAAATGAATCCAGTGCTTGACATTTTCCAGACTAATTCCTACTCTTTATTAGAGGGTTCAGTGCATTTTACTTAACATATACAAATATTTATACCCTTGAATGAATTGTGATCCAGTGAAAAGTGAGACTATAGACAAAATAACAATTAAGCAAACATTATTACTTATTTAGACACACATATATTTAATATAACATAACATAATCAAACTTTAACATAAAGAAAATATAAATGATTATGTTTAGGCTAAATTTTATGCTTGTTCTTCATTAAAGTTTTCACCACTTAAAAATAATAAGTAGCATGTCTAAACAGATTATTTAAAATATATTTACCTAGGTTTTCATTAGTGTTAATTTCCAATTGGTTGGTCTTTTTTGGTCTTTATTGATGGCTTCATGCCATTCCTTTTATTGTTCATATCAACAATGGGAGAGAGAGAGAGAAGTATGCAGCAGTGGGTTATTTCACAGTTTAAAAATTGGTTTTAGGTGTTGGTTAAAGGTGAAGACAGTTGATGGAGCTGAGGACTTAGGGCATGAAACCCAGTTGAACACTCCTATGGTTTTCTACCAATGCATATTGTTAATTCTACAACTTCTGCATTAATATTGTCCACAGCAGTAATGACTGGCTCACTGATGAATGATATGATGAACTGTAACAGACACGAATAAAACTCAAACATAGATTTTTTTAACTCAAACATAGATTTGACTTGAAACTTGAATGAACTTGAACAGAAAGACTTGGAGAAAACTCTAATGAATACAAAACTGGAAACAATAGATAAGCTGCTCATTTTATATCTAACTCTCCCATTGTTTATTTCCTTATCATAGTCTTAATTTTTATCATAACTTAAATCTAATTTTAATTACTTTTTACATTTTATTTTATCTAATGTTTATTTCTAGATTAATCTACTATCTTATTGTATCCATGATGATGAGATAGTTTACAAGAGTTTTTTTTATTAATTAATCTTATTGACATTTTTTAAATTAAAATATTTCACATTTATTCTTTTAAAATTTTTTTTTTTAATTTAATTTATAAAAAGAAGAGGAATGGGTTTTAATATCCTTTTCCACCCCACTCTTCAGAAATAGTTTGATTCTATTCTAAAAGAAAAAATGAAGTAATCTTTTATTTTTACACAATTATATTTTAAAATGTACTTTTTAAATATATTTTTTCTTTTACTATTCTCATTTTTCTTAATAATTTGTTAATTTATTTTTAAAATTATAATAAATGTAATGCATCCCATAGGGCCATAAAATATTTAATGCCTCTATAGTAGTATATATCATATATATATATATAAAGCTTGTATAGAGTTATATATACTCTATTATATATATATATATATATGTTTTAGAACATATATCTCACTAGCATTACAATATATATATATATTAGGGTCAAATTTCAAAATTAAAGGCTCAGGCAATTATCATAATAGATTTAAGTAAAAAGTATTTAAATAAAAATATTTATTCTCAGAACATATTTCTAATAATGAAGTGATTCAAATATGTAAACAATTTTATTTGCATATAAATTTTATTAATTATCTTGGTGTTTTGGCAATCCTGTGATGAAGTGCTTTTGTGCACTACACAGCCTGAACACTCACACATGGCACCCTTGTTAATATGCACAGTCTTAAAAAGGAAATAAGATTATACTTTCTTACTAACAATATTTTTATTATTTATAAACGTCTACTATTACGGCCATCAATATTTTATTTAAATAGATTCTTCTCTTTTTCCACTCTTTTCAAAAACACAGCTTTAACATAGTTAAAAAAAGTTTATGGCTTGTATATTTCTCATGAACATAAAATGCGGAATTAATATATATATATATATATATATTATTTTTTAATAATGGTATATGACCTGGAATGCTTATGTAGCATTTTGAAATCTTTCATAATGAATACAAAATAAAACAATAGAATTTTTCTAAAAAAAAAGGCTCATGGATTAAAACTACAATTTTTTTTTCCCAAACACACTGACAGCCATTGAAAAATTTACCTGAAAGCTTCTTTTGAAATTACTATATTAATTGTAAATGCAAATATTATATATCAGAGTTGGCCAAGAGGTTGACCACAGTTGACCAGTCATCTGCAAAGTTTCTAAAAGTCAACCATGAAACTGACATGAACATTGACAAATTATAGTGATAAATTCAGAGCTGATTTGAATATAAAAAATAATAAAACATAAAAAAATAAAAATTCTATATTATTCTCATTTAAAAATAGTTAAAGGTAAAATAACACCTGTTATTATTGACAATCTCAAAAATAAGCCTATGATGGAAAAAGCTGGAAAGAATTAAATTATTTTTGTGTAAAACTAGAGCTAAAATTCTTAGAACATATTTAATTGCCATTTCCCCAAGTAGAAATACAAATAACTTGTCCTGGAGAAACAAGGATTTGAATGAACTGATTTTAAAACAAAAAAGGTGTGAATTTTTTAAAACACTTCATATAGTAATTTAATTATTGAAATTTAATAAATACTTTATAAATTGAAAGGGACAACTTGTAATACTAGAGGGAGCTGAGGTAATTTAATAGTAGTCATATTAAAAGTCCTCAACAGTTCGTATCTTAGAGAGAAAAAATTATCAGTCTGTAAATTCTAAAAATGTCACCAATATTTGTGAGTGCCTAAAAAGCCTTTATAAAAAAACACCAATTTGTAATTACATTCTTAAAAAACCAGGACTTAGAACTGTTATTTTTTCCATTCTAACAAAAGTAATGTTTTTTTTTTCTGGTTTCCAATTGCATGCCCTGAAAAAAATGTAATCGCCTTCAGGTACACTTTCACCAAAAAAATTGCCACCAATTTCTAAAGGTTTAGCCACTCCTGCTATATACTGTAGTTGTAAATCTTATTTTATCAGCACCCATTCAAATTTGGGAACAATCTACAATTCAGATCTAGCTGAGACTTTTAACATATTCTTGTTTCTAATAAAATGGTGTTTAAAAGATGTGCTGGGAAGAATAATAGAGCTACATGAGTATCTTGTATTAGATAGAGTGAACAATTCAGCTCTAGAAGGAAATTCATTAATAGTTAACAGGATGCTAATTTAATGATTTTTGTAAACAATGTATAAGATGCTGCCCTTCACAAAAGATTTCTTAATTAGGTAAATGAATTCTTTTGAAGAAAATGTACTTAATTGGCTAAATTGTACTAATATTTGTATTGATAGTTCTATGGTTATGACTGAAAATTTTTTGATATTTATATCAGATTCTTCCATATGTCAAAGCATTGACCAGGAAGTGAACCCAGGCCAGCTGCTTGGAAGGCAGCTATGCTAACCATGAGGCCACCAATGCTTGACATATTATTCATTGAGAATATTCATCTTTCAAAAAATGGGAGATGAACTAAATATAATTTTATCGATAATTCTAACATCACCATTTTTAACCATTACCATTTGATTGCAGAAAGGAGATTTCTCAAACTTTAATCCAGTTTCTTTTATTTCTCTTCTCCCTTCTTCACTTTATCCCATCATATTTTCTTATTCATCCATCCATCTCACATATGGTATCATGTTATGTCTTCTACAATTTTTTGCAATCCAGTTTGATTTCAGTTGTTCATCTACTCTCTAACATTCTTCATTTTATACAGTATCAACCAGCTGGAAAAACTCTCCATACAGTAGTGCCACCCTGTGCTAACCAGAGTAATCAATGGATGCCAGAAGTCTTGTGCATAAAATCCCTATCTAGTGCCTACTCATCCAATATCCCCAGACTAGTTTCTGAATTGTGGCCTTCATCAGTGATGAGCCTTGGATCTGAAAGCACTGCACCTACATCTTAGGATCTAATGCAACCCTCCAGAAGCCACCTTTTTTTCTTTACTTAACTACAAAACTATAAGAATGAAATTGAAAGCACAATAATATTTTCAATCTAAGCTCAATAGCTTATATAGTCATATAAGAGTTGGTGATCATGTGATGTTTAGTGGTTTATCAACCAACTGCATAAGATTTTTGTATTTTATGTTAAGTTCCCAAGATGCAGTTCAGGAAGAATTAGTTATTATAACTGCTACATGTAAATACTGAACTATGATGATAAAGACAGCTGTAGGATCTACATAAACTACTAATAACTGGTTCTTCCAAAAATGCCTCTTGGGGACCAATTGTTTTTTGCATATGTTTTTATTCCTAAATTTAAACAATGTGCTAAATATAGATTTTTTATTAGATATTATATATATATATATAAAAGTACTTTACCCATTACAAAAATATTATATATAAAACATAAATAATTAACATTAAATGCAATATTATAGTTTAAATTCTTTCCAAGTGCTGACGAGGATTACTATGTAATTGAAAGTGCTTCAAAAGAATTTAAACTATAATATTGCATTTACCATTAATTATTTATGTTATATATATATATATATATATATATATATATATATATATATATATATATATATATATATATATATATATATATATATATATATATATATATATATATATATACTGCAATATATTCAGTGTATATAATTACTGGCAAGCATAATATGAGGAAACAGAAATGCAGGATTCTCAATTCATTACTGTTTTGTGCATATTTGCATCTTCACATACCTTCATTACCCATTATTTAGGAAATTGTTTTTCTGTTGACAAGTAATGTTAATAAAAATAAAATAAAATTTTAAGATGCTAAAAAGAATATTTAAAAAAAAACATGTTCCATATTTGTTTATATTAAATGAATACAGTTTAAAAAATTTCTTTAAATTGAAATCTGTTAGAATTTTATGTATATAATAACAAATGATTTCATTATTTATTTTACACAATATGTGATTTAAAAAAAGCCACTCTCTACTATAGTGCCACCTATAATAATCTTGAGTAATAAATAATTACCAGAAGAGATTTTATTTAAATCCCCATAGCTATACTAGGTACTGGTTTTTGCTTTTATAAATGAGATTTGAAATTTTAAGATGGTAGTAATGCAACTGTGCATTAGCAGTCAGCTTTAATTCTATTTTATTATTTGAGATAAAAACTTGAAAATTCAAAAGATTTTAAACTTTTGAACCTAAGACAACTTGCTTGAATAAATCTATAGATCTGATTTCAGATAACTAACTGTATATTTTAGTGTTGCCAAATTTTTAGACCTTTAGATATTTATATACTTGGATACTAGTGTTAATTATAATAAATTACTTAATCTTTTCCCTTATATAATATATAGTAAAGCAAATCTCCACTCTAGTGCCGTCTATATTAAGATTGGATAATTAGTAATTATCAGATGTTAATGCATTTAAATTCCCATTGCCAGACCAATTAATTGCTTTTGTTGTATTAGTGAAACTTTTAAAGCAATAAATAATGTGATTATGCATTTAGTAACCACCTTTAATTGTATTTTACTAATCGAGCTAAAAGACTGAAAATTTATAAGATGCTAATAATTTGAACCCAAGTCAACCTGCTTGAACAGTTTTTTAAATCTTACATCAAGCCAATAACTATATATTTTAGTACTCTCATTTTTTTATTGACTGTAGGCACCTATATTAATTTTTTACCTTACTTTATACATGTTGAAGCAAAGCTCTCTACTCTACTGCCACCTATATTAAGAATAAATAATCAGAGATTATAAAATGATAGCGCATTTATTTCTCCAAATTAGTTTCTAGCTTTTATCTTCCCCATGAAGCTTGCAATTCAAAGCTGGAAGTAAAGCATATTATATATCTAGCAACCACCTGTTACCCAATTTTACTATTCAAAATAAATGCCTAAAAATTCAAAACACCCCAAGGTTTTGAATCTATGTCAAACTTCTTGAACAGTTATATAGCTCTAAGTCCTGGGTAGAAATTGCATATTTTAATACTCTCAATTCTTTATTGGTTGCAGGAAGTTGGATCCCTGGCTAGGAATATTAAAAGAAACAAAATACCAATTCCTTACCTTCCATAATTGCATTATTTGCAGCTGTGTTCCCCAAGTTTCATTAGTAAAAGTAAAGATCAGAAATGGCTCCAGGGTTTAAATGCAACTACCTGATAACTAAATCTTACTATATAGAGAGTTAGAGTGGAAAGTCATTCTTATATGATCATTGTGTGTATGATTCCATACATTCACACAAAACTTTGAGAACATCTGAATATTCATTGTTTTTGATGAAGTAGAAAATGTTTTGTATACATAATTATTTAACAGTATATTTTTTAAAGATTAGGTGTGAATTTAATAAAATGAAATTATTATTTTCATTATATTCAATGTCAAAACTCTCTATACGGTAGTGCCACCCTGTGCCAACCAGAGTAATCAATGGTTGCAAGAAGGTTTGTGCATAAAATTCCTATCTAGTGCCTACTCATCCAATATCCCAAACTATTTCTAGCTTGTGGCTCTCAGATCCAAGGCTCCTCACTGATGAAAGCCACAAGATATAAACTAATCTGGGAATATTAGATGAGTAGTCACTCAATAGGAATTTTAAGCACAAATCTTATTGCATTCATTGATTACTCTGGCTTGCACTGAATGGCACTACTATGTGGAGAATTTTGCCAGTTTTTAACAGCTTGAGAAAGCATAAGAAATGATGATCATGTGACATATACAATGTCCTCTGTGTTCTAATTGTAGAAGTCCTATATAAATCAGCATTGCCTTTCCAAGTTTAGTTGACATATCTCAAGATGTCAGTGGTAAAAGATGTCCACTATAAAATAATAATCAAAAATGACCATGAGGTTTATCTAGTGCTTTCTTCTGCTCACAGTTTTTGTTAAATGCTAATCCTTTCAAATTCTTATGTTCTATTGCTTTTCCTAGTGGAAGTTTTTGAAAATACACAACCTTTCATTTCTGTATAAAATCATTATTTTATACTAAAACTTGATAAATTGAACTTGATTTTTTTAAAATTTAATTTTATAAATAAATAAAATATATTCTAAAAACATAATATTTGATTTTTATAAATATTTAAAAATGGACTTGTGAATAAGAACAATAGATTTTTAAATATCACAGTATTTATTACAACATATTTAATATATCATCATCAAACATTATCAATCCACTGCAGGATGAAGGTCTCTTTAATTTCAATCCACCTTCTCCGATCTTTAGCTACTCTTCTCCACATCATCCCTGCACACTTTCTTATTTCATCCATCCATCTCACATGTGGTCTTTTTTTAGGTCTTTTGCAATCTCTTGGAATCCGGTTTAAGATTTCAATTGTCAATCTATTATCATCTCTTCTAGCAATATGTCCAGCCCAACTCCACTTCAGTCTTTTAATTTTTTCAATGAAATCAGTAACACCTGTTTGTTCTCTTATCTATATATTGCATTTTCGTTTTCTTCTTGTTACTCCCAACATGCATCTCTCCATACTTCTTTGAGTAGTCTGAAGTCTCTGTATTGCTCTTCTATTAAATGTCCAAGTCTCAGATCCATATTAAAACTTTTCCTTTTCAAACACATAGGCATATTTCCTTTTAGTATCAAGTTATTTTTTTAGTATCAAGTTGTTGTTTTTTTTTTTTTTTTTTTTTTTTTTGTGGATTTGAGATATGCTCATATTTAATTACAGTTTTTACTTGTCAATTTTAGCACCACTTAAGGGATGTTCTCCACGTGATACTCCATGCATTTGCCATAATAAATTAACACTCTTTATTGCCTATTAATCATAATCAACATTTAGTTAAAGAAATTAACTTTATACAGTCTTAGTAGTTGTTTTTAAGTCAGTTATGTAAACTACCTCATAAAATTATATTTCATTTACACTCTATTTGTCGAGCCAAAAATAGACTGAGCTATTTATATTTAAATAATAAATTAAAAAAATAATCATACGGTTTCTTGCTAAGGAATTCATAAAAAGGTTGTGTATTGGAAATAGTAGAAATGGTTTGCCATCCATGGGCTTTGACCTTCAGTGTTTTTTTATTTTTACCACTACAACAAACTACGTAGAACATTTAAATAATTATTTTTTAGTAAGATTTGTTCTCATTTACGAGAACAAACTGCTTTATAATTTATAATGAAGTATATAATAACTATATAACATCAAAGAAGTAAATAGAAACACATGACTAATAATACCCATGCTAAACATATTAGGTTTTACCAATTAAATTTCTTATTAAAAATACATACATTCTTAGACAAGTAAAGGACATTAATAATAACAGAATATACTAATTTCTACTTTTTAAACATAAGAAATATTTGTAAATATATTTATTTTTAAAATAAACAATAGTTAAAAATTAGGAAAGCTAAAACCGAAAGACGGAATCACAGTATTCAGAGATGCAAAACGCACAATGAAAATTATGCTCTATCGCAATAAATTGCAGTCTGTGGTTAATGCCTCACTTTATAGATGTAAAATATTTCAACTGTGTTAGGCCATCAGCTACAGTTATCAACAGATATATTCTTCAATCAAAATTGGAAGGTCAGAGATAGCAACCCATATCAGCTATGATCCAGCTATCTGAAAACGACTCTAAGTGTAACACAAATTTAAACTATGAAAGGAAATTGCAAGTAAACAAGATAACTAGTCTATAGATAGGTTCTGATAAAAAGTAAACTAATTATGTTAATGAAATAATTTTCACGATCAAATAAATTTTATATTACCTGTATGTTTTTTTTTTTTTCAAAAAATTCTGCAGTTACGTAGATGAAAAGTAAAATTATTTTTTTTAACAAATATAAAAGATTCTCTGAATTATCTTTTAAAATGTATTCTATTGTCAAACTGATTTGAGTTTATTTATTTATTGAGGTTATTTTGTAAGTGCTACATCTGGAATCGCAGGATAAAAGAAGTCAAGCAAAAAATTTGTCTCATATTATACGAGTTATTACATTCTTTGTAAAATATTAGATACTATCATGTTTCTTGCTAGCTAAACAAAAAAGATAGATAATAACATAGTGCATATCTACGAAGTGTTGTGTGCATAAGGGGGGGGGGTGCAATTTGGGTTTAAATAATTCTTTCTATTTCCTACATAATTCTATTAATTTTGTTTAAATAAAATAAATAAATAATCGCACAGCATTTAACATATCACTTTTTCAATAAAATAACTGAAAAGTAAATTCGTATAGGACAAAAAATCCTATTTGCAATAATCATTGCAATATTTTCTGCACTTGATTTCACACCTTCTCTGCGGATGTCTAAACCTTTATAAAATATATGTCTACTAAATTAATTAAGTGCGTAAAGCTAAACTAGAGATAAATAAAAAATAAATTAAAGCTATTAATGCATATTCTAGTTGAATATTTGATGTATAAATCCCCAAAAATATCTAATTACTTATAATAGAGCAAACAATAAAGCAGAGAAATATCTTACTATTACACATTACAAAAGTTTAGATTTGCAATTTCAAGAGATTTAAGCGTTTCTTTCTTAAAATTTAAGCTATCGTACATTTCTAATTTATATATTTCTTATTATTGCCTCTGAAAATATTTGGAAGTAAAAAAAAATTAATTCCCCGGACAGTTTGATCAACACTTGTTCAAGTCAAAATACATATTACGATAAGATATTTGCCTATTATTTGCATTAAAATGTTGCTTAAATATTTAAGGGGAAGGTTTTTAACCCAAAAATTTGAGTGAAATATTTAGCATTAGTAGATGTCATCAAAATCTTGTAACATCTATACATAACTACAATGCAATTTAATTTTATAAATAAGCACATTAAAACATCAGTTAAGATAATTGTCAAAAATTATGGAATACAGTTGTGAAAAAGATATTTTGGAGGAAATGGAGACAGAAAAAATGAGAGTAATCACATAATAATTTTAGTATATGCTATATGCAACTTGACAGTATAAGGTGAGAAAATATCTGATTAAAAATTATTAATTACAAACTTTAAATTTATTTTAAAACTTCAAAATGGTGAATAATTGAAAACATGGATTTGAATGCACGAATAGACAGGGGGTATTATATAACATCATCATCATCATTTCAAACTACGATCAATCAACAGTAGATTTAAAGTGGCTTTTTTAAGTTTAATCCAGTTTCTTCAATGAATAGCCAGCAAAATTTCTTATTTTATTCAAATATCTCATGTTTTTTTCTAGGTTTTTCACAATTTCTTTGCATCCATTAACACGTCAACTGCCCATCTAGTATCACCTCTTCATTTCAGTCTTTTAATTCTTTCACTCAATAATTTTGCTTATGATCCTTTTTTGTTACTGCCAAAGTACATCTCCATACTTTGTGGAGCAATTTAAAGGTTCTGTATTACTATCTTGATAAATGTCCAATTCTCAGATCTGTAAATAAGCACTAAAGGACCATGTATATTAAAAACTTTCTTATTCAAGTACAGAGACGAATTAATTACATCCATTATGTTTCCTTCTGGATTAATAATCTGATTAAAGTATATTGTTGTTAATTTCTAACTTATAAAGCTTTGTTTTCTTATGAGAAAATCCATTAAATATTATCTTAGTTTTCAGTATTTAACTTTAGATCTATTTCTACATTTCATATATATATTGTACCCTCACTTCTCGATATATACATAAGGGCACAATATATATATATATATATATATATATATTGTAACAGGATGGGGGTATTAGGAAAAAGAAGTTGGTGGAACGTAGAATTGAACTGGGGTGATGGAAACATCATCATCACTCCCAGTCCATTTAAAATGAAATAATATTAAATTTAAGTACAAAGTATATTTAAGAATAGCATGAGATCAAAATCTCTGTGAACATTGAGAGATCAGGCAGCTAACTCAGAAGAGCAACTAAAAGCATAATTATAAATTTGACCAGCATTATAAAGTAAAAGTAAGTATAAATAAATACTCAAGAGAAATAAATAATCACTCATCATGAATGATCCACAATGTAATAAATCAACAGTCCATCTTGTGACTGGATCGGAAAATGGGTCTTCTTTAGACCAGGCTAACAATTGAGCCTTTGCCAGCTTGGGCAATTATTTAAACATAACTTGGATGCACCAGCTTAGTGTCCATCCATTAAAATACACAATAATCATAAAATCTAAACAATAATGCTGGGACATTAAAACATGCTGATCATAATCAATGCTCTGGCCATTTAGTAACATTAATGTACTGGCCAACTAAAACTTAAATTTTTAACAAGACTGAACTAAAATAAAATATAGTGCATGGGCTTTAAAGAGTATCCTCTTTTGTGCCAACCAGGATGATGATTTATCATCTCTGGATGCCCAAAGCACTAAACACATCCCCATTTATCCATGCACGAATCTAGCCCAGAGAACATGAAGCTCTATTACTGTATGTGAACAAGAGATGATGAAATCAATTTTTAACAATTAAATACAAGTTTATTAATAACAAAAAAAAGATATTATAGGTTAAGGGTTCTGATTTTGAATGGTATACAAAATTATATACACAACTAAAATTATTACATTGTTTTACAATATTTCTCAATTAATTTCTACAAATGCATATATATATATATATATTCGTACACAGACATGTGTTTATAACATATGATGAAATCATTTCAATTAAACATAAAATAATTATTACATTTGTAATTTACATAATTACTATTCAACATTTAAATTGTTACATTGATAATATTTAAAAAAAAAATGAATTGACATTTAATCAAAAAAAAATATTAAAATTTTACATATATGAATGTGCATGCATATACACACACTGACTTTTATTAATTCATTTGAAAAACACATAAATTTCACACATATGTGTGTATCAATATTTAAAAAAAATCACTTTAACAAATTCTATTATAGCTTTCTTTTATTCTTTTACAAAAAATATATAGGCAATTTTCCAGAGGTTAGAAAGCTTTTATTAGGTTACCTCTTAACAAATTATCAATGTCTTTCAATTTAAAAATATAGATTTAAAAATGTCCATCAAATAAATTATTGAAAAACAACTCACTTTTGTATGCAAGTTTATCTGTGCTTCTCTTCATATATGTACACACATCAGTATACGTATAACTACTTCTTTATTCATCTGGTGTTTTCTCTTGGGCAAGTTGTTTTTTTTTTGTTTTGTCATTCCAGATAATTGTCATCATCAGGTAAAAGTACATAATTCATGTAAAATCTTGGTCAGAAGTTGGTTTCTTTCTGTCTAAGATTGTTCCTGGAAAGCAGCTGTTTTGATTTAATAAATTTTAGACAAGCAACTATCCTCTCTGTTTAAGGCTATGAATTACAGCACAAAGAAGTGGGTCATTTTCTCCAAGTGAATTCAAACTCCTGAGAAGGAAATATTAGTAGCTTCTAAATTTAATGTCCTGCCTTCAGCTGTATCAATTCATGGTAGCTATTCTGCCAACTCTCTGCTACAGACAACAACATACTGCTCTCTTCAAAATCATTATCCAAACTGTTCTCTTCAAAAATCACTCTCCAGTCGAGCTAATTTTTGTTATCAGCCCTTTTATAAAATCATCTAAAGTGATAACATCTTGATTAAAAACAGAGTTTTTATTTTTAGCTCTCTAATCCCTTTGAAAACATATACATGTTTTAATTAATTAAAAAATTTCGAAAACAATATTGTGTTTTTACATTTCACAATCAGAATAATAATGATAATAATACAATATTTATATTTATTCAGCCCTTTTAAAAGTTTAATTTATAATAAAATATTATTTTAAACCCAGTTGTTTAACCCTTTACTTATCATTATTTTATTTTAGGAAATATAGAAAAATATCTACAAAAACATATTCTATGTTTATTTCTACTTTTCCTTTATTTTACTTATATATTTATGCGCACACACTATATTAGTGTATGCTACATAAACCAACTGGTTACATGGCACCAGTTTGAGGGAAAATAAAAATAGAAATGAAACACCTATCTAACAATATTTTATTACATGCATAATCAAAACAAAGTTTATATCTAAAACTATGTACTAATCAATTTTTTTAGAGATCTGACAGACATCTGACAGTTAACAGAATGATTAGTGATTTTCAATTTTGAGATAGCTAAAGAATTCAGCCAGTGGACTGTAAGTACACAATGCACCATGAACACCAAGATTGCTACCTCAAATGAGACACCATAAGCTATTCCAACCCATGATAAAGATAATGCAAAATTATTACAAAGCCCTCTTGCATGGACGGTCTGGAAAATACAAAACTATGCCCTGCTTGTTTTGAGTCTTGTGGGCTGGGAAATACAATTAATGCCTTGCTCCTTTTCTTTGGAGATTTAGAGGCTGAAATCATGGCAGGACTATGTTAACTGCTGTATGACAAACAATATAAAGTACAAAAACTAGGTTGGAGCAAATAGTGGTGATAGAACACCCTTGGAGTTGCATGAAAACATTGCATCCTCAAGTCAATGACAAAAAATCTCCATCCATCATCAAAACTAAAAATACAGCTAAACAAACGTCAACAATCAAACACCAAAGCCAATCTCCAAAATCATTGATTTTTTATTTAACTCCAAACATACATGAAAATTACTGTTTTATAATCATCATCAATACTCTTGTCACATATTTCACAGTAATTTTTAAAATTAATTCTGCATAAAATGCATATTTTTTCTTTCTCATCATGGTTTGAGATCAAGTTAATAATTTTGAAGTGATGATCACCAGTATGTAATTATCATCAGCCCCACATTGGGCAGCCATCTATAATGATTGCCACAGTACATGATCATCATTGGCCCTCAGTCAGGTAACCATTTGTAATGAGATGGGAGTATTAGGAAAATGAAGTCGGTAGAAAGTAGAATTGAACTGGGGTGAGGAAACATCATCATCACTCCCAGACCATTTAAAATGAAATAATATTAAATTTAAGTACAAAGTATATTTAAGAATAGCATGAGATCAAAATCTCTGTGAACATTGAGAGATCTGCCAGCTAACTCAGAAGAGCAACTAAAAGCATAATTATAAATTCGACCAGCATTATAAAGTAAAAGTAAGTATAAATAAATACTCAAGAGAAATAAATAATCACTCATCATGGATGATCCACAATATAATAAATCAACAGTCCGTTTTATGACTGGATCGGAAAATGGGTCTTCTTTAGACCAGGCTAACAATTGAGCCTTTGCCAGCTTAGGCAATTATTTAAACATAACTTGGATGCACCAGCTTAGTGCCCATCCATTAAAATACACAATAATCATAAAATCTAAACAATAATGCTGGGACATTAAAACATGCTGATCATCATCAATGCTCTGGCCACTTAGTAACATTAATGTACTGGCCAACTAAAACTTAAATTTTTAACAAAACTGAACTAAAGTAAAATATAGTGCATGGACTTTAAAGAGTATCCTCTTTTGTGCCAACCAGGATGATGATTGATCATCTCTGGATGCCCAAAGCACTAAATACATCCCCATTTATCCATGCACGAATCTAGCCCAGAGAACATGAAGCTCTATTACTGTATGTGAACAAGAGATGATGGAATCAATTTTTAACAATTAAATACAAGTTTATTAATAACAAAAAAAAAGTATTATAGGGTAAGGGTTCTGATTTTGAATGGTATACAAAATTATATACACAACTAAAATTATTACATTGTTTTACAATATTTCTCAATTAATTTCTACAAATGCATATATATATATATATATATTCGTACACAGACATGTGTTTATAACATATGATGAAATCATTTCAATTAAACATAAAATAATATTACATTTGTAATTTACATAATTACTATTCAACATTTAAATTGTTACATTGATAATATTTAAAAAAAATGAATTGACATTTAATCAAAAAAAATATTAAAATTTTACATATATGAATGTGCATGCATATACACACACTGACGTTTATCTATTTCAACTCATTACTATAATATTATATTTTTTTCATACTTAATTCATTTGGAAAACACATAAATTTCACACTTATACGTGTCTATCAATATTTTAAAAAAATCAGTTTAACAAATTCTATTATAGCTTTCTTTTATTCTTTTACAAAAAATATATAGGCAATTTTCCAGAGGTTAGAAAGCTTTTATTAGGTTACCTCTTAACAAATTATCAATGTCTTTTAATTTAAAAATATAGATTTAAAAATGCCCATCAAATAAATTATTGAAAAACAACTCACTTTTGTATGCAAGTTTATCTGTGCTTCTCTTCATATATGTACACACATCAGTATACATATAACTACTTCTTTATTCATCTGGTGTTTTCTCTTGGGCAAGTTGTTTTTTTTTTTGTTTTGTCATTCCAGATAATTGTCATCATCAGGTAAAAGTACATAATTCATGTAAAGTCTTGGTCTGAAGTTGGTTTCTTTCTGTCTAGGATTGTTCCTGGAAAGCAGCTGTTTTGATTTAATAAATTTTAGACAAGCAACTATCCTCTCTGTTTAAGGCTATGAATTACAGCACAAAGAAGTGGGTCCTTTTCTCCAAGTGAATTCAAACTTCTGAGAACAAAATGTTAGTAACTTCTAAATCTAATGTCCTGCCTTCAGCTGTATCAATTCATGGTAGCTATTCTGACAACTCTCTGCTACAGCCAACAAACTACTGCTTTCTTCAAAATCATTATCCAAACTGTTCTCTTCAAAAATCACTCTCCAGACTGGAGCTAATTTTTGTTATCAGCCCTTTTATAAAATCATCTAAGGTGATAACATCTTGATTAAAAACAGAGTTTTTATTTTTAGCTCTCTAATCCCTTTGAAAACATATACATGTTTTAATTAATTAAAAAATTTTGAAAACAATATTGTGTTTTTACATTTCACAATCAGAATAATAATAATAATAATAATAATAATAATAATAATAATAATAATAATAATAATAATAATAATAATAATAATAATAATAATAATAATAATAATAATAATAATAATAATAATAATAATAATAATAATAATAATAATAATAATAATAATAATAATAATAATAATAATTCAAAATTTATATTTATTCAGACCTTTTAAAAGTTTAATTTATAAAACAATTTTTATTTTAAATCAGAGTTATTATTTAACACTTTACTTATTACTATTTTATTTTAGGAAATATTAAAAAAAATATCTACAAAAATTTATGTTGTGTTTATTTCTACTTTTCCTTTATTTTACTTATATATTTATGCACACACACTATATTAGTGTATGCTATGTAAGCCAACTGGTTACAATATATATATATATATATTGTAACGATATATAAATATGTCGTTACATTAATTTAAAATATAAACTTAAAAGTTTGCAAATAAAAGTAAAAAAAAACTAAACGCTAAAATTAAAAATGTTTGTTATACGTATATACATTCGCACAGATGCTAAACTTTAAAAATATTTTTTTCATAAACAAAAAAAAAAAAAGTATTTGAACGTATTTTTTTTAATAAAAAAAAAAAAAATACAAGATTGAAATAATAAAAATATTTTAATAAAAAAATAACGTAAGTTAAAATAAAAACAGGTATTAATTAATTCCTGTAATCTATAAATGGAAATGATTGTTTATTAATTATCTAAAAGCTGTTTAATTAAAAAGTCAGATGAAAAGTTAGATAAGAGAAGAAAGAGATTTTAGCTTGACCAATGGAAGCACTAAGCCTTGGCTCGGACCCGAACGAAAGTGATAGACTAATGACGTTTTGTTCATTGAATCCTTGTGGATAATATAAAAAGGGAAATACAGTTTTTCTGACAGTTCCAGCGTTGGGTGTTTGAGAGATGTGGTATGACGCACATACCACACTCTCTATAAAAATAAAAAATAAAAAAATGAAAAGACTGTGATACCTTGAACCAACTATTGCCATCTCCAGAACATTACCTTCCAATGGAGGCGTCGGGGGAATTAAAAGCATAAACCTGGACTCTTCTACCATGAGCTATATGAAATGAACAATTGTGAAAATCAATTAAGAACTTTCGTCAAGTTTTACAAATTGATAAACAAGCCAACTTAAATGTTAAAAATGGACTCTTATCTGACTTTTGTAAGTTTTTAAATCAAATTAATAATGTTTAATTTTATATGTTTCCCGATTGACAAACATCATTTCCATTTTTTTTCCTTATTGTAAAGATTAATTAAATGTATGAAATTTAAGTTGTTTATAGACGCTTGCATGGATTCGTTTGCGGTTAATTATATTTTGGTTTTCATATTTGATCAAAATATATAGACATTCGATACATAATGATACCTTACGGTGAGTATCTAAAATGTATTTATTCGGATGTCTTTTAAGTTATTGGTGACAACGCAAGTATCTTATGGTGAATACTATTGGGTTACTTATAAGTTTCCCTCTGCAATTGTCGGTATCAATAATTTTGTATTTTGATCGTTTATGTTTATTTTGAAATGTTTTTGACCATGGAATCTATGTAATCGATCTATACCCAACATTTTTAAACAAATCTGTGCGAACGTATTTAAATGCTAAAATTAAGTCGGGCGTGAATGGCTATATAGTTTTGTAAAGTTGTATTAAGGGAGGGTAATCTTAGGTTATTCATTTCATAGTTGAATTGGTTCAATGGATTGGATATATTTGTGTAATTAGTAGATGTAGTATGAGGTCCGCCATGGGCAGGATTATATATATATACGCCACACACCCTCTGTTTTCCTATGGATGGGTTTGTAAGTCGGCAGAAGACTGCAGTCCATTCCTATGGAGTTTTTTTGTTAATTGTTCTACTTGCCAACAGATGTCACATTCCTGTTGGTGGAGAGTCAATATCTTCTCTATTTCTACTTATTGTTCAGATGTACATTCCTGACAATATAGTATTTTGTGTTGTCGTATCATGCTACATTGAATACATGAATGTATCAGATGGATTGGCGCCAATTTGATTGTGAAATTTGTTGCCTAAGGTTAAATCAGGGAAGAATATTTTCTTTTCAAATGCAGATCTATGTAGTCTATTCATACTTGACTATCTAAATAAAAATTAAACTTATTGAAATCTTTTTAAATATAAATTTACAAGATCAATATAAAAATATAAACATTAAATTTATTCCTCAAAATTTAAATATTATTTTATATGTGCGTAAATAAATATTTTTATGTATTAATTTCTGGCAGCGGTTTTTACTCTTTGATATTTAAGATATAAATTAAGACATAGATTTTTATCTCTGCGTCTCCACTGAGCTAGTGACTTGGGCTAACGATCGGAATATTTAAATAAAGTGGAATCTTATCAGCGCGTATCTGCCTACTCTATAAATTTTTCTAGGCTCAAATGCCTAGATGGCGCCCTTGTAGAGCAGATATTGTGTTTGCGGTTAGATTCGATCTCCACTTACATTTCGATCGGTATAATATATATATGTGATATTAGAAATTGCAGACCTATCAACCTTTTATCAGTTTTATACAAAAATTTTACCAAGATATTTACATCTCGTCTACAGAGAACATTGGATTTCCACCAACCAAGGGAACAAGCTGGATTTAAAAGTGGTTTTAGTACAGTAGATCATATCCAGGTATTGAGAGAAGTTATAGAAAGGACAAATAAATATGAGTTGCCATTATGTTTTGGATTTTTAGATTATGAAAAGGCATTTGATTCTACAAACATTTCTTCAGTGATTAAAGCATTGGATCATCAATGTATAGACCCAGGATATTGTCACATTTTAAAGAATATTTATAAAAATGCAACAGCAACAATTACATTACATAATGATACTGGAAAAGTCAACATTGAGAAAGGTGTAAGACAATGTGACTCCATATCTCCAAAACGTTTTACAGCAGTGTTGCAAAAAATATTTTGTGGATTAAAATGAAAAACTAAAGAAGTGAAACTGAATGGAGATTATTTAAGTCATTTAGATTTTGCAGATGATGTAGTTGGTTTTGTAAATAATGCTTCACAGCTGCAGGAAATGTTGCAAGAGTTATCAGATGAAAGTAGAAAAGTAGGACTAAGGATAAATGTTAAAAAGACTAAAGTAATGTTTAATCAATTTGCTCAAAATATGAAAATAAAGATTGGTTATGATGAATTAAAAGAAGTTAACAGTTACAAATACCTTGGTCAGATTATTAATACAGATGGCAACATAATGGATGAAATTAATCATAGAATTAAACTTGGTTGGAGTGCTTTTGGAAGAAATAACTTGATACTAAAAGGAAATATTCCTATGTGTTTGAAAAGGAAGGTTTTTAACAAATGTGTTTTACCATTTCTTACTTATGGATCTGAGACTTGGACACTTAATAGAAAAGCAATACAGAGACTCCAGACCACTCAAGGAAGTATGGAAAGATGCATGTTGGGAGTAATGTATGGGTAAGAGAACAAACAGGTGTTACTGACCTCATTAAAAAAATTAAAAGATTGAAATGGAGTTGGACTGGACATATTGCTAGAAGAGATGATAATAGATGGACAATTGAAATCTTAAACTGGATTCCAAGAGATTGTAAAAGACCCAGAAAGAGATCACATGTGAGATGGATGGATGAAATAAGAAAGTATGCAGGGGTGATGTGGAAAAGAGAAGCTAAAGTTCGGAGAAGACCATTTTGCAATGGATTGATAATGGTTGGTGATGATATATATATATGTGTGTGTGTGCTGTGCATGTTTTCCTGAAGGTTTGTGACTATTTCCATCATCTAATACAAGTATTGAATGTCTTTAGAAAAATTTGACTTTTATTTAAATATTCTCAATACCTTCAATTGTCAGTAATGGCACACAGGTTAGTATATGCATAATGTTTTGAAAGATATTATTCTCCTGTCTTCTTCAAGTGTTGTTGGCCTGACCAGTGACAGTACTAGCATGGCAATCGAACATGGACCCTTACATTCTTCAATAGTTGGTTAGAGCTTTAGCTTAAAATTCAATACCCAAGAATCTAGGAATTCAGATTCAATTCTCATGCTAGTACTGACACTGGTTAGGTCAGCAATAACTGAAGAATAGGGGGAAATAATACCTCCTGAAACATTGTGCAAATTCCGTTCAATGTTTGTAGCATAATACATATCTGTAACTTAAAATTATAAAGTATAATGAATAAAGAAAGTTTTACTCTTAATTTTTTATAGTGATAAATCTTAAACCAATCTCATACATGATTATATCTGCCATAATTCCTCTGAAACCATATTTCAAATTTTATTAAGATATACTGGCGTATTACTAAATTAAACATGGTTTAAACAGACCTTCCACACAGTAAATTAATGTTGGCACTTGTGCTTATATTTAAAGCATAAATAATTAGCGAATAATATGACTGATGACAACATCATTTATTTTTAGGCCATGTAATTCCAGTTAGCAATATCAGATTTAATTATGAATAAAATTTAATTTAAGATTTATTGGTATAAATAACCAGGAGTAATGTTTCCCCTATTTTATGCTCATTATGCATGATTTAAGTACTGTAATAAAATGGAGACTCTTGACTATATATGCGTTGAAAAGCTGAAACTCATTATGAATTTCTAAACAATAAATGATTCAATTATTTTTAACAGTTCATTAAACAATTTATTTCATACACACGATTGGCTCAATGATCCAATGATAAATATGAGAGCTAAAGGCTCTTGAATTGAAACTAAATCTATCATTTTTGGTAAGTACCTCTTATATAACCTATCTAGTGATTAACTATTCGCTTATATATTTTTATTCCCACCATTAATCTTTTTGAAACTAATTTTATAGAGATGGTCATAAATAGTAAACATATACTATTACTTTTCATAAATTAACAAACTTAATTTCTCAAAAATGGATCAATAAATGATGACCTCCCGCAGCTCTCTCTAAAAATAGCATGCATTAGTGTGAGAAATAAATTGTCATCACTTGGAAAGCAGAATTAATTTTTATGAAATGGTTAAAAAAGCAAATTATAAAAATGCTATATAACTTAACATGAATTCAATTGGGCATTGGAGATAACTATAGACCTAAAGATTCTGGACTCTCAAATGAAAATCAATTATATGGTTTTGACAACATGCTAAATATAACCTCTATTTTTTTCTTTATCTAGGAAACAATAAATTTTTTTCAGCTTCATACTCTCACTAAAGGTGTTAAAATACTTGGATTTACATTGATACTTGGATTTACATTGATTCTTGATAGAATGCATTATAACATGCATTGGCTATCTTTATTTCATGCACCTCACAAGACATCATTTTTCTAAAAATATACACTCTTAAAATCCAGTATTTATGTAAATTATATATAGAAATTATTATAACATGGTGTGGCTACTTTTTTTTGACTCCATCTTGAATAAGAATAACTTCGATTGAAGAAAAATTCAAATGACATTGCAATTATTATTTGGATAATTTTTATGCATGCAATACAAACAGGTTTAAAATTCTCTTCCAGATCATCCTATATATCATCTGTATTTGTAGGAGGTTTTGACTTTCACAGTAGAAACTGGATTTAAACTCTCTTCCAGATCATCCTATATATCATCTGTATTTGAAGGAGGTTTTGATGCTGATAGTACAAACTAGGTTTAAATTCCTCTTCCAGATCATCCTATATATCATCTGTATTTGTAGGAGGTTTTGACTCAGTACAAAATGGGTTTAAACTTCTCTTACAAACCAGGTTTAAACTGCTCTTTCAGATCATCCTTATATATCATCTGTATTTGTAGGAAATTTTATTCTCATAGTACAAACCAGGTTTAAACTACTCTTCCAGATTATCCTATATATCATTTCTATTTGTAGGTAGTTTGACCCTGATAGTACAAGTCAGGTTTAAACTCTTCTTCCAGATCATGCTATACATCATTTGTATTTGTAGGGGTTCTGTCTCTCACAGTACAAGCCAAGTTTAAATTCCTCATCCAGATCATCCCATCTATCATCTGTATTTGTAGATGGTTTTGACCCTGATAATATAAACTAGGTTTAAACTCTTCTTCCAGGTCATCCTATATAGCACCTGTATTTGTAAGAGGTTTTGATTCTCATAGTACAAACTGGGTTTAAATTCCTCTTCCAGATCAACTTATATATCAGTTGTATTTGTAAAAGGTTCTGACTCTCATAGTACAAACTAGATTTAAACTACTTTTCCAAATCAACCTATATATCATCTGCATTTGTAGGAGGTTTTGACTCTCATAGTACAAATCAGGTTTAAACTCTTCTTCCATATCATCCTATATATCATCTGCATTTGTAGTATGTTCTGATGCAGATAGCACAAACCAGTTTTAAACTCCTTTGCCAGATCATTCTATATATCCTGTATTTATAGAAGATTTTGACTCTCATAGTACAAACTGGGTTTAAACTCCTCTTCCAGCTCATTCTATATATCATCTGTATTTGTAGGACATTTTCAGTATAAACTGGGTTAAAACTCCTCTTTCGGATCATCCTATATATGATCTGTATTTGTAGGTTTTGACTCTTATAGTACAAAGCAGGTTTAAACTCCTCTTCCAAATCATCCTATATTTCATCTGTATTTGTAGGATGTTTTCAGTACAAATGAGGTATAAACTCTTCTTTCAGATCATCCTATATATCATCTGTATTTGTTATAGGTTTTGACTCTCATAGTACAAATTGGGTTTAAGCATTTCCCGATCATCCTATACACCATCTGTATTTGTAGGATATCATCTGTATTTGTTCTCAGTACAAATTCAGTTTAGACTCCTCTTCCAAATCATCCTTTATATCATGGGTATTTTCAGGAGCTTTTGACTCTTATAATACAAACTGGGTCTAATCTCCTCTTCTAGATCATGCTATATATTACTGGTATCATTAGAAAGTTCTGACTCTCATAGTAAAAACTGGGTTTAAACTTTTCTTCCAGATCATTCTATATATCATCTGTATTTGTAGAATGTTTTCAGTACAAACTGGGTCTAAACTCCATAGTCAGATGATTTTATATATCATCTGTATTTCTAAGAGGTGGTGACTCTCATAGTAAACTTTAGTGATATGTAAAGGAACATCTAGCAGTTGTCAATCTCTAATATGTATAGATTTAAACAATATGCACTTACTTAACAATGCCAAGCAAGGAGTAACATTCTATTCAGGCAGATATGCAACAGAAACAAATTCTGATTTGTTTTCTTTTAACAAAATATAATTGAACACTATTTGCCAAACTAATAATGTTGGATCATTCTGCTCATAGTGAGAATAATCCAAGTCTACTCACCATTGGGATTTCTATTTCTACAATTGACAATTATGTTCCAAAATGGAATTATAGGATAGTAAATTAAAATCAATATGCTAGATAGTTCAAATGCAATTAATTTCCATGTTACCAACTTACTATAACACTTTTAACAATTACATATCAACAAGGTTTAAGGAGTCCATTCTTCCCCTATATCAAAAGCAATTTATTCTACAATGGAACAGACCAGCATTTCTTTTTATATCCAAATTTTTCTTTACCAAAGATTTGGTGTCAAATTTGTTAAGACTTTAGATGGTGTGAGAAAAAGATGGAAGACAATAAATAAACAAAACTTTCAACAATCTATATAAAAACCAGATAGTTTTATCTAAACTTGGCTATTAAAATAGTATCTCTAAAGAAACTAATTATTGTCAAAACAGGCAAAACTCACTATACGTATTGCCACACACAGCAAGCTCGAGTAATCAATGGATGCCAGAAGGCTTGTGCATAAAAACCCCATCTAGTGCCTACTCATCCAATATCCCCAGACTAGTTTTTGGCTTGTGGCCTTCATCAGTGAGGCTCCTCACTGATGAAGGCCACAAGTCAGAAACTAATCTGGGGATATTGGATCAGTAGGCACTAGATGGGAATTTTATGCTCAAGCTTTCTGAAATCCATTGATTACTCTAGCTTGCTGTGTGTGGCAATACTTATAGTGAGTTTTGACTGTTTTAACAACAGTTATACACAAGCATAAGAAGTGGTGGTCATGTGATATTTATTTACTTGAAAATAATTATTGTTACTTCTAATATGACTATCGATGTTACATATGAGAATTCTAAATATAGAATTATGAAAATTATTAGAGCAGTATTGCAAGTTTCTGTTTCAGAATGTTCCTCTAGCATTAATCTGATAAAACCTGTAGAGTTTGGTAACTTGAACTTTCTCTTGATCATCTTAATCTAGAATTGATTACAGGAATTAGAAAGTATACTTCCAGTTTCTAAAAAAAATTGAACTCAATACTAAAGTGTGGTTGGATAAATTATTCAGTAACATTATTTACGCAGAAACTATTTCACAAATTTGGAATAAAAGCAAAATTATAGCTGTCTTAAAATCAAATAAATCCAACAACAATTCTAAAAATTATTGACCAGTATCATTATGGTTGTTCCCAAAAAGTTTTGTGAAAGGATCATTCTTCCAATAGGTAGGAACCATTTACCTATAGAACAGACTTGGTTAGATGAGAACAAAATAATTTGATCTAATTACAGTTTATGATTCTGTTTAGAAAAATTGACTTTTAAAAGATTCTAAAATTCTTAATTTAATAGAATGCCTTCCAAGAGAAAAATTTCAAGTGATATTAAACAGTTTATCAAAGGGTCCAGTTATCTTATGTATTATATTCTATATATTCATCAATGATCTTCTTCAATGCAATTTTATCTTCTTCCTCTTCTTATGTATTGATTTCTATATTTTACATGTCATACTGTTTTCACCTTTCTTATGCACTTCAGCAATGCTACTTTTTGTCAAATTTTATTCTTATAATTTCAATTGTCCTACAGTCATCATCAGAGCTACAATATCCAAATATATAATCATACAATTAATACATTAATTGTATGATTAAAATATAAAATGCACTAAAATGCATGAACACACAAAGCTGATGACAAAGAAATATTAATACATATTGTTACAGACTAAATATCTGTATCTAGGTATGTGGCTAAGTGCTTTTGAGGGCCAAGGTCCTCATATTCATAGCCATTTTGTGAATAAATAAATTGATTAAGAGCGATGCAAATTTATACAAATGAGATAGTTAAGTATTTCATTTCCTGGATATCTTATAACAAGAGTCTTTTCTGCTTATTGAGTGGACCCTGGCCCTCAAAAGTTAGCCACATACCTAAATAGATATTTAGTCTGTATCAATCTGTATTAATATTTCTTTATCTTCAGCTTTGTGTGGGCATGTGTTTGAGTGCATTTTACATTTTATATGTTGAAATAATTAGCCACAAAGTCTAAACTCCATGCTCATTTTAATTGTATGATTATAAATTGTAGGAATAAAGTTTAATGTATTTAATTGTATGATTATATATTTGGATGTTTTAGCTCTGATGATGACTGCAGGACAGTCGAAACTGTAAGAATAAAATTTAACAAAAAATAGTATTGTTGAAGTGTATAAGAAAGGTGAAAATGGTATGATATAAACAATGATCTTCCAGAAACTGATTGTATAAAATTAATTTGAGTTGATGACATTTCCTTGGCTTCACAAAAAAGAACTTTACTGAAAGATCAAAAGGTACCTGTTTTATGCAATCGGTCAGAAATATCTTATAAAAAAACTGGAGATATATTCCTAATTTAATAAGGTCAATATGATCATTTTTTCATCTAAATAATATAAAAATATAATCTGAACATATATTTTAGCAATAACACTTTGAAACATAATCTTACACTCTGCTATTTATCAATAAACTCAAGTCATAATATTAATATCATGTATGTTTTTTATTTCTTTTTATATTAATGTATATGTGTATTTGTATTGTGTTTGTTATAGTTCTGAAGAAGATTGCTGGGGCAATCAAAACTGTCAACAGTGGGTTGTAAAAAAGCATTATAAAAAGTAATAAAGAACATATATGATATTAATAATATATGGATTTGAGAATGCAATAAGAAAAGATAAAGTTGTAATAACTCAAATTATAAACCACTAAACATCACATGACCACTATCTCATACTAGCACAATAATTGTTATTAAACAATTCAAAACAAAACAACACTCTCCATATAGTAGTGCCATCTTGTGCTAACAAGAGCAATCAATGGATTCCAGAAGGCTTGTGCATAAAATCCCTATCTAGTGCCTACTCATCCAATATCCCCAGACTAGTTTCTGGCTTGTGGCCTTCATCAGTGAGGAGCCTTGGATCTGAGAGCACTGCACCTAGATCTTAGGATCTAATGCAACCCTCCAGCACCCACCTTTTAACTCTATTTAACTACAAAACTATGAGAATGAAATTGAAAACACTATTAATATTTTCAATCTAAGCTCAATAGCTTATATAGTCATATGGGTCTGAACTCAATTCAGTACCCATACATTTTGGTGTCTTTGGCTCTTTAACAACCATAGCCACCACTATCCTATTAGGCAGGATTGGTGTTAAACCACTAAACATCACATGACCACTATCTCATACTAGCACAATAATTGTTATTAAACAATTCAAAACAAAACAACACTCTCCATATAGTAGTGCCATCTTGTGCTAACAAGAGCAATCAATGGATTCCAGAAGGCTTGTGCATAAAATCCCTATCTAGTGCCTACTCATCCAATATCCCCAGACTAGTTTCTGGCTTGTGGCCTTCATCAGTGAGGAGCCTTGGATCTGAGAGCACTGCACCTAGATCTTAGGATCTAATGCAACCCTCCAGCACCCACCTTTTAACTCTATTTAACTACAAACTATGAGAATGAAATTGAAAACACTATTAATATTTTCAATCTAAGCTCAATAGCTTATATAGTCATATGGGTCTGAACTCAATTCAGTACCCATACATTTTGGTGTCTTTGGCTCTTTAACAACCATAGCCACCACTATCCTATTAGGCAGGATTGGTGTTAAACCACTAAACATCACATGACCACTATCTCATACTAGCACAATAATTGTTATTAAACAATTCAAAACAAAACAACACTCTCCATATAGTAGTGCCATCTTGTGCTAACAAGAGCAATCACTATATGGAGAGTGTTGTTTTGTTTTGAATTGTTTAATAACAATTATTGTGCTAGTATGAGATAGTGGTCATGTGATGTTTAGTGGTTTAACACCAATCCTGCCTAATAGGATAGTGGTGGCTATGGTTGTTAAAGAGCCAAAGACACCAAAATGTATGGGTACTGAATTGAGTTCAGACCCATATGACTATATAAGCTATTGAGCTTAGATTGAAAATATTAATAGTGTTTTCAATTTCATTCTCATAGTTTTGTAGTTAAATAGAGTTAAAAGGTGGATGCTGGAGGGTTGCATTAGATCCTAAGATCTAGGTGCAGTGCTCTCAGATCCAAGGCTCCTCACTGATGAAGGCCACAAGCCAGAAACTAGTCTGGGGATATTGGATGAGTAGGCACTAGATAGGGATTTTATGCACAAGCCTTCTGGCATCCATTGATTGCTCTTGTTAGCACAAGATGGCACTACTATATGGAGAGTGTTGTTTTGTTTTGAATTGTTTAATAACAATTATTGTGCTAGTATGAGATAGTGGTCATGTGATGTTTAGTGGTTTAACACCAATCCTGCCTAATAGGATAGTGGTGGCTATGGTTGTTAAAGAGCCAAAGACACCAAAATGTATGGGTACTGAATTGAGTTCAGACCCATATGACTATATAAGCTATTGAGCTTAGATTGAAAATATTAATAGTGTTTTCAATTTCATTCTCATAGTTTTGTAGTTAAATAGAGTTAAAAGGTGGGTGCTGGAGGGTTGCATTAGATCCTAAGATCTAGGTGCAGTGCTCTCAGATCCAAGGCTCCTCACTGATGAAGGCCACAAGCCAGAAACTAGTCTGGGGATATTGGATGAGTAGGCACTAGATAGGGATTTTATGCACAAGCCTTCTGGAATCCATTGATTGCTCTTGTTAGCACAAGATGGCACTACTATATGGAGAGTGTTGTTTTGTTTTGAATTGTTTAACTCAAATTATAGTTTAACTTATTATTTTCATTTTTCTTAAGTTGGACATAAGTTAATTTCTAAGATTTATTCTCGACATGGAATCATAATGTAAAGACAGTAAAGATACTTTCATTAACATTAGAATATTCTCTTGATAACTTTCCTGACATTAGAACATTCTGTTGGTAAATACTGTGACATTTTATGAATATACAATTAACTGTTTTGGTGAGAAATAATTTGCTAGTTCATAATATGCTAATTTGTTGAGAGACAGCTACATTTTATCAATTCAGGGAGATTTATTAAAATCCATGGTGTCAATTGTGAAAACACAACATTATAAATTAGTAAAATTTAGCAATAAATGAAAATGTTTAAAATTATCTACAATTTAAGATTGGTCTATAGAAATGGGTGAACAGTGACTATTATTTACTTTTAAAGAATTACAAGTGGCGCCATCTTGAGGAAAGTAATTATATTATTTTCGTTTATCTTAGCATTATTTAAAAATTATACATTACTGTATTATAATGTTATATTGAATTATTTAATACACTTTAAGAAAGAGTTACATTTTTAAAGTTAATCTTCAAAATTTATTATAAATTTCATGAATGCAAAATTATTGTCTTATTGTCTCGAAAAGGAAAAAAATGCAAAATAAGTATTTCTTTCTTATTTTGTTTGTTTTTATTGGGTAAAAAAATAAAATAATATTCTCATTACAATTAGAATTTAAAAAATTGAGATTACAAAATATTATTTGTAAATTAGTTGTTAAAATTTATTTACAAATGAGGAATAAAATTGTGCTTGTTAAATTTACATCGAATTAATCCATGACAGAAAATTGATAAAATTATGTCGCTAGTTTTTTTTTTAAAAATCAATTTTTTCTCACAAAAATATCATATTGATTTCTAGGTATCAATTGAAGATGCGATTTTCACATTAGCTACCTAGCATACATTAAAAAAATATAAAATATTAAATGATTAATAAAACTAGCACATATAAAAAAAATAAAACCAAGATAATATAATCATCATCATTATCGTGTTCAATCATTATTTATCCACTGCAGGATTAAAGTCTCTCCATTTTCAATTCATCTTCTCCAATCTCTAACCTCTCTTATTCACATTACGCCAACACACTTCCTTATTTTATCATCTTACATGTGATCACTTTCTAGGTCTTTTACAATCTCTTAAAATAAAGTTTAAATTTTAAACTGCCTATAATCCTCTCTTCTAGAAAAATGTCCAATGCTGCTTCACTTCAGTCTCTTGTTCTCTTACCTGTGCACTTTATTTTCAGTCTCTTTTTATTACTTCTTATATGCATCTCTCCATATTTTATTCAGTGATCTGAAGTCTCTGTATTGCCCATCTGTTAAGTGTCCAAGTTTCAGATCCATATATAAGAACTGGTAAAACACACTAAAATCATTTTTTAAATCTTCATATTTCTTTTTAATATTAAATTATTTCTATCAAAGCATTCCTAATGAGGTTTAAATCTATAATTAATTTTGTTCATTTTGTTTTCATTTGCAGCAATACTCTGACCAAGGTATTTGTAGTTGTTAACTTCTTCTAACTCATTATTATTGAACTTCATTTATTTCTTTTGATCCATTAAACATAACTTTAGTTTTTTTAACATTTATTTGTAATCCTACTTACTAGCTTACATTTATCTGATAACTCTTGCAATATTTTATGAAGCTGTAAAGCATTATTTGCAAAAACAATTACATCACCTGAAAAATCCAGATGACTTAAATATTTTCCATTTTCTTCCTTACCTTCTCATCTTAATTCACAAAATACTTTTTGCAAACTGCTGTAAAAAAGGTTTGGAGCTATGGAGTCACCCTGTCATACACCATCCTCAATATTAATTTTCCTAGTATTATTACATAATATAATTGTTGCTGGTGTATTTTTATAAAATATTCTTTAGAATATGATAATTAACTGGATCTATACCTTGATGAGTCAGAAATAAATAAAAAAAATAAATATTTTTAAAATTAATTATTTTAAGTATCCTCATAAATTAGGCATTTTATTATTAATAATAATAATAATAATAATAATAATAATAATAATAATAATAATAATAATAATAATAATAATAATATATATCTTAATATTTTTATTATATATATAATAAAAATATTAAGATATACATCATGTGACTTAACTTATATATATCCTAGTGCTTTACTGATGAGAGCCAATAGCCCAAAACTGGTTTGTGAATAGGGAGAATTTTAAATAGAGATTTCAAATGCTTTCTCTTCTGGAATTTATTGGAAAAGCTTGTTTAAAGAAGTTGTAGAAAGGACAAATGAATATGAGTTGTCATTATGTTTTGGATTTGTAGATTATGAAAAGACATTTGATTCTATAAACATTTCTTCAGTGATTAAAGCATTGGATCATCAAGGTTTGGATCCAGGATATTGTCATATTTTAAAAAATATTGATAAAAATGCAACAGTAATAATTAGATTACATCATGATATACTGGGAAAGTCAACATTGAGAAAGGTGTAAGACAAGGTGACTCCATATCTCCAAAACTTTTTGCAGCAGTGCTGCAAGAAGTATTTTGTGGGTTAAAATGGGAAACTAAAGGAGTGAAAGTAAATGGAGATTATCTAAGTCAATTAGATTTTGCAGATGCTGTAGTTGTTTTTGCAAATAATGCTTCAGAGCTGCAGGAAATGTTGCAGGAGTTATCAGATGAATGTAGGAAAGTATGATTAAAGATAAATGTTAAAAAGTCTAAAGTTATGTTTAATCAATTTGCTCAAAATATGAAAATAAAGATTGATTATGATGAATTAGAAGAAGTTAACAGTTACAAATACCTTGGTCAGATTATTAATACAGATGGAAACATAATGGATGAAATAAATCATAGAATTAAACTCGGTTGGAGTGCTTTTGGAAGAAATAACTTGATACTAAAAGGAAATATGCCTATGTGTTTGAAAAGGAAGGTTTTTAACAAATGTGTTTTACCAGTTCTTACTTATGGATCTGAGACTTGGACACTTAATAGAAGAGCAATACAGAGACTTCAGACCACTCAAAGAAGTATGGAGAGATGTATGTTGGGAGTAACAAGAAGAGATTGAAAACACAATGTATGGGTAAGAGAACAAACAGGTGTTACTGACCTCATTGAAAAAATTAAAAGGTTGGAGTTGGGCTGTATATATTGCTAGAAGAGATGATAATAGATGGACAATTGAAATTTTAAATTGGATTCCAAGATATTGTAAAAGACCCAGAAAGAGACCACATGTGAGATGGATGGATGAAATAAGAAAGTGTGCAGGGGTGGTATGGAGAAGAGAAGCTAAAGATCGGAGATGGATTAAACTTGGAGAGACCTTCAACCTGCAGATTGATAATGGTTGAAGATTATGTTTATATATATATATACATATATATATATATATATATATATATATATATATATTGTAACAGTACAGAAAATTAGGGGGTAACATGTAATATGGGAAAAAACACATCATCATCCCACAGAATGATCACAATCATCAATGACTGAAATGAGAGACTAAATCATCAAATATAATGAATGTAGATTAAGTGAATATATATGGATAAATGAGATTTAGTGAATGTGAGCAGAAAGTCAACATGGACAAAACCATAAGTTGCATTTCCAGAATTACAAAAGAATATAAGCATTATACAATCAACAAAGACAGTTAAAAATCAACATCATAAAATCGACAGTCAACCTTGTGACTAGATTTAAAAAGGGTCTACTATAGACAGACTAATTATCTAACCACTTCCAACCTTAGGGCAGAAATATAACACAATTATCTGGATACATATACTTAAGTGTGAATCCATTCGTGTATAAAAAATCAAATAATGCTGAGATACCAAAACATGCTGATCATCATCAATGAATGCTCTGGCCATATAGTAGTAATAATTTACTAGCCAGCAATAAATTTAATTTCTAATAATAAAAAGCATATAGAGGTGGTCCTCAATTTTCATACCTAATTGGTCCCTGAAATATCTATGAAAGTTGAAATGTATGAAAGAAGAACAATATAAAAAATAAACAACAAAAAGTGTTTTTAAAATATTTATTTTTTTAATGACATTTTTTAGCTGCTATATAAATAACACTTTATTGATTAGTATCCTACCCGGTGTTTTATTTATCAAATTATCAAGAGATAGTTGAATTATATTCTTTTTGGTACCTACAGATAAACCTGGAGACCAGGTTGATTCTGGATAATTCCCAATAACAATATTAATATATATATATCTATATCACATTAAAGCAATAATTATATATATATATATATAAACTATATACTTACTTTATATAATCCTGTTTAATAATTATTTTTTTAAAAATAATAAATTGACATATAATTGCTTATGACACTTTTGCCTTTCAATTATTGCTACCCCCCCCCCTTTATTAAACATTAAAACTTAACTTCTTCCTTCACCTTTTCTCATTTCCCTATAAAATTAAAAAAATATTGTTTTTCCTTACAAGTTTTTATTAAAATGTATAGGAAAATAAAAAAAGGTGGAGGGAGTGGTTACGTTTTAATATTTAAAAAAACGTTTTTTTTTATTGTTTTTAGCAATAATTGAAAGACAAAACTGTCATAAGCAGTTAAATGTCAATTTATTTAATTTTTTATTATTAAATTAATTATTACACAGGATTATATGTTTTTTTTAAAAAGCTGATAGTACAGTGTATTTTTTAATATGTATATAATTATTGCATTAATGTGATATATATAATACTTTTTATTGTCTGGAATTATCCATAATCAATCTTGGAGTCCAGGCTAATCTGTAAGTATCATCTTTTTCTTTTCATGATAAAAATTTCTGTAACCAGATGACTTTTTCTATTGTCCTTGTACAAAATAGTGAATTGTACAAAAGTAGAATATATGAAAATCAAGAACCACTGTACATAAAAATGTACTACATTGATTTTAAAAGTAGTTCATTTGTACTAGACAGGGTTATCATCTGGATTTTATTTTCTTTAGTGTGCACATAAAATTTAAATTTCTAAAGGAGTTTTTAAAATTACATAGCCTTTGGTATTAATAAATTTTATTAATAGTTTTTTTAATTAGACATGTTTTTTTTATTTATATGATGTTTTTCCTTTCAAAATTAGTTTTTTAAAGTAAATTAATTTTATAAAATTTAACATGTTTTTTCTATGTTTTACATCAATCCCATGCCCAAATTCTATACAAAATTGGTAAGCTAAATATAAATGCTTTAATCTCTGATTGAAAAGCTATTTTCCAACTTTTGTTATTTTAAAAAATAAGTAATGAAAGCAAAAGTTAATTAATTTAATGAATAAAAATCAACTTGTTTATTAATTTTTTAATGAAACTATACCTTTAGTTAAAAATGTATAAATCTGAAGTCTCATATTATCATGTTATGTTTTTTATTTTTTAATTATTAATCAGTTAGTTTATTAAATAATTGTTTAAAAATATTCTAGTGTTAATGTGTTTATTTCTTTAATTATCTGTTCCATGAATTGGCAGTCTATATAACTTGATGTCAATACAGGTTAGATAGCTTGTTTTTAAATTTCTTTGAATCCTTCTTTGCATTTGTATTTTCCAGTTTCCATGTTGGTCTATTTTCTTGAAGATTTTATACAAAGTGCATGGTTATTTGTTTTTTTGATATGCATTATTTTCAGGTTCATACACAAAAAGAATTTAAACATTTTTTTCTTTCTAATATTTTTTCCTGGTCATGCTAACACATAGAGCCACTCATGCTCTTGTTTGTAGATTTTTTAGGGGTATTGTTATTTTTTACTTTTTTAAGAAAACATGTTATATGGGGAAAAATGATGTTTAGCTTTTACCTAAACTTATCACTTGATTGTTTATATCTTAAAAAACATTTTTGTAACTAAATTGTATGGTGTGTTAACAGCTTGGTAAAAACATATGTTGTTCTCAGCAACATCTTAGTTAGGACCTCTGCTTTTTTCTTTAGCAGCTAAGTCAGAAATGACTGCTCTCTTCAACAGCTGAATCATGAATAACTGCTTTTTACAAGACACTATGGTCAACTTTAACTCACATCTCTACTTTTGAAATAACTCTGCTTTCATTCAACTACAATCCAGTCTTATACATGATAAAATTCAATAGTAACCAATTGGATTATGTCTCACAAAATCAATTGTTCAGATGCCCCCCTCAACATTGACATTGGAAATCAAGTCAAACCCAAATTAGAATCATAGTTTATAACATTCCTTTTTAATTAGTTTTTGCCAAAAAACAAGATAATCAGTTAATTATACTGATTTGATAAACATTGTTGTTGTATTGAAGAGAGATAAAGAAATAGAAAAAACAATTCTAATCAATTAAAAAAAATTAACAAAATGTTAAAATCATTTTTTTCTTTTAAAACTTTATTTATTTACCTCTCTTATAAATTAAAATTAATATTTATGAAAACTTAGTGTATGGAAAACTTTTTCACTTAGTATTTTTTACCATTAAATTTAAAATCAAAAATGATATATAAATTAATGAAAAGAATAAAAAATTGTTTACTTTATTCTTTTTTCAACTTATAACATATTTGAAATATGATTTATGTTTAAAATATTTAGAAAAATTCATATTATCATGTGATGAAAAAATAATATTTAAATAAGTACCCCTAATTCTAAAAACATATTGGGAAGATTAATTACTATTTACCTATGCACTAATTTAATCTAAACTTAAGAAGCATACTGCTAACTATTATTGCTAATATATCAATGTAGCCAAATGGCTACAATATATATAGTTATAAATAATATATTATTTTTTTTCTGAAAACAAAACTTTTTATTTATTCAACACAGAAGGTCTTTCTTTTATAATAAAATATTAATTTTTAATAATTTGTTTCCAATGATTTATTTTAATAATGACATTTATTTAAATGGAAAATAAAACATAGCATTTAATTGAATTGGATAAACTACACATATATATGAATGTATATATTTTCAAAATTACCCCAAATTCACAACTCAACCAGATTAGCCAAGAAAACAAACTCTAAAACACTACCAATGATTTCAGTGCTACAGGCAGACTTTTCAAGTATAAAGAACTACAAAATAATAACCTATATTTAAGCAAAACATTACCCCAATTCCACTTACTTTCCATATACTCTTAATATTAAAATAACTTTTAAATAAGTTAATTGCTTCAGAATCATAAATTTTTAATAAGAATTACAGGAATGAATGCTTATACTGTAAATATGATTATTTGGATAATTTCCTTTGCAAGCAAATAAAGATTTAAAAATGTAATAAAAATAATAAAGTAAACTTATTTTTATGTGATTAAAAGTAGTTTTATAGTAAAATAAAAGTTTAACATAATGTGAAAATATCATATTCATGATAGCATCAATTCAAGCCATCTAATTTATAGAAAGAAAATGAATCGATATTTTAATTAAAATTCAGGATTAATAAATTTAGTAATTTTTTAAAATATAAACAGTTAAAAAGTGTTGTAATTTAAAATTATAATTTCACTGGAATTTTTGATATTGCATTAAAAAAAAACAAGACATTTTTTATGATCCTATAACATAATTAGATACCATTTTAGTAAATGCTCTGTGCCATTTTTTAGACTAGGAGTAGCTACTGAACTACACACAACCAAGTGATAAAAAGTCACATTTTATCCACAGTATCTATTAAGCTACTATATATATATATATATATATATATATAGAGATATATAGCTATATATATGGATAAATATGTAGTTCCATGGTGCATATATATATATATATATATATATATGCACCATGGAACTACTGCTGACACAACTGAGCAATTCTAAAATGGTTCCCATAATTGAATAGCACGTTTATAATTTGTTTTCTAAACTTCTATGAAAATGGAAAATTTTAAAATTTATTGTATCATGCTAATAACATTACAAAAAGGAAGAACATATAAATAAATAAAAGAATTAAAGGCCATTTATTATATTATAAAGTTTTAATCTAATGATAAAATTGCATGCAAGCATTTTTACTCGTTTTTGTATGAATAACAAAAAAATCATTCAAACAGCTAAGAATATTTTAAATTAATACTTTAGTCAACTAATAAAGAAATGTATATTCATGAAAGTTGTTTTATTTATCATAATACAGTTTATTTTATACCTGTAGTTTTTATATACAGTTGTGATAAATGAGTAAATGATAATTAACCTTAAGCTATCAACAATCTCAACCTGTAGCCAAGGCAACCAACATCCTTTATTAATAAAGGTGATATTGTTTTAGTAAATAACTGTGAGAGGACTTTAAGATAATGATAAAGTTATGTAATGTTGAATATGGTTTTGTTTCATTGTTGTAAGAAGTTGTCTCTTAACCATCACATATCAGATTACTTCTTGGGTTAGACGAGTGAATAGCTTGTGTCCCTTAAGAGCTATTTAGGCTATTAATTTTTAAAATGTATGCACTGTTGCTGCAGTAGATAATAGTATCCCTCACATGTGTCTATCAACTTAGTTATCATCGTATATGCACAGTTTGAGATTATTATTTAATAGTATTTGTTGATATAGTAAATGATTCACTGTTCAACTTTAGCTTTCAACAATGTGTATAATAAGACTATTTTTAGTAAGTTCTCTTTGGCTGTAAAGAAGGTTATCATGAACAACTTTAGCCAGAAGAATGACCTTTAATCGATCTAGATATATATTGAAAGATAATTTTTAATTCATTTTTTTGATTAGCAAAGTAGAGAATATCTTCTCATTTTAAAATTTATGTAATTATAAATAATCATAATTTCGAATATACATTTCAAAATGAGAAAATATTCTCTACTTTAAAAAAATTATTTTATAATTTGTTTTTATACAGTGGTTTCTAGTGTGGGACATATGACTCATAATGGAGCAATTTGATTTTTAGGGGAGGGATCCAATTCGATAAAAACCGCTAATTGTTCTTATATCCTATTATTCATAAATGTAGATAAGAATATTTTTTTAAATTTCCCTCTTTTCACACCATCTTCTTCTCAGTGTTTTTTCTGTTTAGATAGCCTTTACTCCTTACCTCTTTATTATTTGGAGCAAGTAAAATGACTTAAAACTCCATTGCATGTCAATTGTCCTTTAGTTAATTGTCTTTCAGACTTCTTCCATATGAACAGAAGTTATCTTTTTGAATAATAAGAATTATATGTCACAGATAGAGTAGAGGTATCAGAATTTGGCAAATGCTTAAGTGAGGTATGGTTTAAAAAAATTATTGGAACCACTGTTCTTGACTGACTAAGATTTATTCTTCTGGCTAAAGTTATTCACAGTAACCAGCCATTCTTTTATTACCAAATATAGCTAGAAGCCATATCAGTTACTACAACAACAGTTATTTCTAAATGATAATGTCAAATATTATATAGATATTTGCAACTATGATTGTTTACAATTGCATCTTTGCACAGTCTCGAAGTAAAATGATACTTTCTACTTTGTTAATTAAGAAAGTCAGTCGATTTAAAAATTCTTACAATATATACCTGGATTAATTAAGACTTACTTCTCTGACTAAATTAGTTTTTCATAATCTTCTTTTTAAGCAAAAAAACTTAATAATAGATTCCGTTATGATATATAAACAATTATTATTAATAATAGTTTGAATATGAAAAAGGTTTAAAGAATAAAGTTGAAGAAAATGACGATAGAGAGAGATGTTAAGCAAGTATAAAAATTTTGCAAATTTTATCAGTTGGTTTTTAGAAATAGGATTATAAAGAGGTGAGTAATTTGTAACATAGAAAGGTAATTTGTAATGTGGAAAAGTTAATAGTTATTTATAAAATATATAATAAAAATAAGACAAGGTTAGAAATTGATTAAAAATATAAGTAAAAAGACAATAATATGTATTAACTAGTTAGAATAAAAAGTTAAAAGATTTTTAAAATGAAAATTATAATAGTCTTTATAATAATATAAAAATAAAATAATATAAAATAAATGTGGATAAAATTAAGAGTAAAGTAATAAAATGGGAAATGATTACTTATAATGATCAGGTTAAAATGTATGTTTATTTGTGCATTTAATTATGTATATAAATATGTATACAAAATTCATTGATTGTATAATTATATATTTGTATATTTTAGCTCTGATGATGACGCAGGACAGTCAAAACTGTAAGAATAAAATTTTGGTATAAAAAATAGTATTAAACCACTAAACATCACATGATCAACACTACTGTATGGAGAGTTTTGTCTGTTTTAAAAAAATAGTATTGTGAAAGTGTTTAAGAAAGTTGTAAATGGTATGATATTGTTGAATACTAATACAAAGTTGTATCAGTTATTATACAAAAGAGCTACTATTGAACAATAATCTTTCTCTTCCCCTCCCCTCCGTCTCTTTCCCAATCCCAGTTGATGGCTTGTAAGATGAAGTCAAAATGTTGGAATATTTAATTAATATTTTACATGGATGAACCTGCAAATATATCATTTATATGTATATATAATTGAAGATAAAAGTTTGATTGTTGTGCTTCTAATGAATAATAAGTAAATGATCATATAATTTGTGATTGTGGTAATCAGATATATAATAACAACAATATCATTTTAGTAGTTGACATAAAGAGATTAATAGTGAATCTGTATTTGTTCACTGTATTGGAGTCTTAGTTATAACTGCTCCAATAGCAATTGTAAATGTTTTAACTCTTAATAATTAAAATATTATTGAATTGCATAAGGAAGATACTTTTATTTATTGCACTAGATAGGATTTATGAATTTATATTAATTAATAACGGCTTTCTTTTCTTGAAATTAAGTCTTTAACCTGAGTACTGATATAAATAAGTGCATTTTTGCTACTTCATATTCTAATTCTATAGTTATATGTGATTAAAGTTTGACTCATGAAGATATGGGATATTTCCATTATAACGATCGAAATGAAAGTGCAGATCGAATCTAACCGCAAAAACAATATCTGCAACTACCAGGGCGCCATCTAGGCATTTAAACCTAGAAAAATTTATAAAGTAGGCAGATACGCGCTGTTAAGATTCCACTTTATTTAAATATTCCGACCATTAGCCCAAGTCACTAGCTCAGCGAGTAGCAGAGATAATAAAATATAAATTTTATATCTTAAATATAAGAGAATAAAAGCCACTGCCAGAAATTAACACATAAAAATATTTATTTACGCACATATAAAATAATATTTAAATTTTGAGGAATAAATTTAACGTTTATATTTTTATATTGATCTTTAATTCTAAATTTAAGTAGATTGCAAATAATGAGTTTACTATTTATTTAGCTAGTCAAGTATGAATAGACTACATAGATCTGCATTTGAAAAGAAAATATTCTTCCCTGATTTAACCTTAGGCAACAAATTTCACAACCAAACTGGCGCCAATCCATCTGATACATTCATGTATTCAATGTAGCATGATACGACAACACAAAATACTATACTGTCAGGAAAGTACATCTGAACAATAAGTAGAAATAGTGAAGACATTGACTCTCCACCAACAGGAATGTGACATCTGTTGGCAAGTAGAACAATAAACAAAAAACTCCATAGGAATGGACTGCGGTCTTCTGCCGACTTACAAACCCATCCATAGGCAAACAGAGGGTGTGTGGCGTATATCTATAATCCTGCCCATAGCGGACCTCATACTACATCTACTAATTACACAAATATATCCAATCCATTGAACCAATTCAACTACGAAATGAATAACCTAAGATTACCCTCCCTTAATATAACTTTACAAAACTATATAGCCATTCACGCCCGACTTAAATTTAACATTTAGATACGTTCGCACAAATGCATTTTATAAAATTTGTTTTAAAATGTTGAGTACAGACCAGCTGCACAGATTTCACGGTCAAAAACATTCCAAATTAAACACAACCGATCAAAATACAAAGTCATCGATAAACGTCACTTGCATAGGGAATATACAAATCCCATTAGCATTCATCGTAAGATGCTTGCAGTGATATCGTTGACATATATTCTAATCGAATGTGAAAACCACAACATTATCAACCGCTAACGAATCTACGCAACGTCTATACCCAACCTTAAATTCCCTCATTTAAAATTTAAACAACAAATAATTTATACAATAAGAAAAAAAAAATGGAAATGATTTTTATCAATCGGAAAACATATAAAATTAAACATTATTAATTGATTTTAAACTTAAATGTCAGATAGAAGTTCATAAACTTGAACGAAAGTTCTTAGTTATTTTTTTAAATTTAGAGTTCATGTCAATATAGCTTACAGTAGAAGAGTCCAGGTTCCCATTGGCAATTCCCATGGCATCTCCATTGTAAGAAAATGTTCTGGAGGTAGCATTAGCTGGTTTTATTCTGGTATCACAGTCTTTTCATTTTATTTTTTTTAAAACAAACAAAAAAATGAGAGAGAACGGCAAGTGCGTCTTATCGTTGTCATCAAATCAAGTTGGAAAAACTCCTGGAACTCAATATTTTTTCTTTTTATAGTCCTCCTATGGATTCCATGAACAAAAACGTCACTGTTCTGTTTTTTCGTTATGGTCCGGGCCTTTATTTGCTTCCATTGGTCAAGCTAAAATCTCTTTCTTCTCTTATCTAACCTTTCATCTGACTTTTTAATTAAACAGCTTTTAGATAATTAATAAACAATCATTTCCATTTACAGATTACAGGAATTAATTAATACCTGTTTTTATTTTAACTTACGTTATTTTTTTATTAAAATATTTTTATATTTCAATCTTGTATTTTTTTATTAAAAAAAATACGTTCAAATATTTTTTTTTTTTTGTTTATGAAAAAAATATTTTTAAAGTTTAGCATCTGTGCGAATATATACGTTTAACAATATTTTAATTTTAGCGTTTAGTTTTTTACTTTTATTTGCGAACTTTTATTAAGTTTTTATTTTAAATTAATGTAACGACATATTTATATATCGTTACACCATATTCTGAAGTTTGTATGAAACTTCAATAGCAGGAAATGCATTATATGAGATACTAAGAAGATTAACACATTTTTAAGTGATTCCATATATTCAAAACCTTTTACTGTATACAATACTGTGATATAATATCTATTTTAATTCTAGTCTTATAAGTTTTAACCCTTTCATTAAGACTTAATTTATTTTGACCTATACAAACATTATGACATTAGAAGGAACCTTACTAATTACACAAGGAATACATTTACCACCAACAGACTGTTTTGAATTATTTAATAATGAATTAACATCAATACCTTTCTTCCAAAAGTTCTCATACCATCCAATAAAAGATTAATATTATTAATTAATCTATAAACTGAATCTGTAAAGGGTAAAAAAATAAATTAGTTTTCCTCATTAACATCCAATATTTCAAAACCTGATTTATAAGGATTTTCTTAAACATAATATTCTTAATAAAATTTTTATGGTAATATAAATCAGTATAATCCAAAGCAAAATGTCTTTTTTTTTAAAAAATAATGATTATTTTAAAAAATACACCTTTACCTCGCTTAGCGATGGCAATTGGTCCTCCAAAGCTCATCGTTAAGCAAGAATATCGTATAGATAATGCGTATTTATAATGGAGGTCTATGGGAAAAAAATTGGTCGGTTCCAGTAGACGTAAAATATCCACATTGATTTCCAAGCTCAAAGATTTTCTTGATTTTTTCATGACAATGATGACTAAATACAGTATCTAAAAAGAAAAGTTTTATATCACTAAGAAAAAAAATGCATATTTTCTCTTTAAAAAGTACAGAACAGCAATGAAACTAAATTTGAATTTAAAAGTTTTTATATTCTTCCGCGGAAGTTTTTCATCGTAATGAAAAAAAAAATCTATACTGAAGTGCTTTTTTTAAAAAATTGTATTACAGTATATATTACTACTATACATTTATTTTATTACTTATGTGAAGTTATTCAAATTAAAAAACAATGTTTAATTATTAATTATTTAATTGAACATATAGAAAAAAAAATCAACTTATTTTCAAAGTAAAAAATCTAACTTCTAATTTTCTAAAACATACAGGTAGGTTTATTTTTCTTACTGTATATTTTTAGTAATGTAATAACGCCCCCCCCCCCCCCCCGTTCGAGTAGAAAGATTTTTAATTAAATGCAATCTGTTTTTTTTTAAACTTTTCTAATTCGACATCGTTTTAAAATGTTGTTTTTCTTCTGATTAACGAAGTTACAAAATCAACAACTATTTTTACATAATTATCCAGGTTTTCTAAAATTAATATATCGTATTTCAGAAACACACACACGCAGCTTAATATTCATATTTAGTGTTTTCCTGAAAGTTTGTGATGATGGTATTTTTGTATTATATAAATATATATATATATACTGTATATGTTTAGTATTGAGATAAGAAAATAATGTTTTTGAAAAGAAAAAGGAGAAGGATTTTTAATTTGTTGATATTATTGTAGAACATATATACGTATTTTAAAAGAAAAAGTGGATGAACATTTGCTGTGTTATTTATTATATATGATGTATTATAAAGTAATTATAGATATTTTAAGGGTTTTATGAATAAAATATTGTATGTGTATAGAATTACAGCAAAGTCATTACCTGTATACATATTACAATAATATACTTTTGTTTTTGGGTATAATATAGCTATCTCTGACATCATCAGTGACGCAAAATTCTAGATGGCTGCCAAATTTTTTTTTTTTTTTTAATTTTTCCCGATCGTTATAGCGAATAATCGATTGCACATCGAAGTAGTGGGTACAAATTGATGATGATCGCTATTGCAAAATATCGCTAAGTAGACAATTGCTAAGCAGGGTAAAGGTGTATTAAGCATTTTGCTTCTATGACAAAAATTTAACAAACTTTTTATGACTGAAAGGTTGATAACTTTCAAGTTTTATCATCTTTAATTTTTTTTTTTAAATAAAATAATTACAAACATCATTTGTAAAAAAAATAATTTAAATAATGTTTTTATTGTAACTCTATAGAAAGTAATCATCCTTCTCTTACAAATGTTGTTACGCAGTGATGTTTAATCTACAAGGATACTCTTGCCCCAGCCACAAGAAAGGGTCTTTAGGGAAATAAGATGGACACTCTTATTTCTCTCAACTCTAAAATGGTAAAAATTTTAAAATTTCAATTTAGCAGTTGAAGTTAGGAGATATAAAAGTTCTGAAGAAGATTGCTGGGACAATTGAACTGTAAACTGTAAAACAGGGTGGTAAATAAAGCATTGTGTAACAGTAGTAATGTGCATGGATGATTTAGTATTATATGGTATACATTTGGCAATGCAATAAGAAAGAATAGTTTTTATACTTCTTGAAAAATTCTTTATCTTGTGGCTGGGATGAGAGTATTCTTGCAGACGGAACACCACTGTTTAATGGTGCTTGTGAAGAAAAAATGATTATTTTCTATAGTTTGTTACAATCTAAAAAAGCACAGTGCTTATAAAATTTATCAAATATTATATAAATTTAACATCATTTAATATTGGCACAAAGTAAATTTAAAATTTCAGAAGTGCTAATAACAATATTAAAAAAATAAGAAATGGATTTAAATTGTCTGAATTAAAATTTTTCTTTCTCACTTCTAGGCACTTATGATTGGCTTATATGGTTACATTTGAGTTTGAAAATAACATGGTAATTCTTATTTCTTTAAAGTCTCTATCTTGTGACTGTGGCAAGAATATCCTTGCAGATTGAACACCAGTGTTTAATGGCCCTTGTGAGTAAAGGATGATAACTTTCCATAGAGTTACAATATAAAACACAGCGCTTGTAAAACTTATCAAATATTCCATAATTCTTATATATATATATAAACAGTACTAGCTGACTAAAAAGTAGAAAAATAAGTAATTCAACTAAAAAGTAGAAAAAAAGGTAATAGCATGAATACTGAACTCTACCACTTGATGGCATCGTTTTTCACAAAACACACATCAATATACCATTTTAGCAGCCCTAATTTATGGCTGATACTACAATAGGTGTTTTTGAGCTGTAACAGGCCACCTGAGGATGATGTATTCTAATGAAATACTATGCCCATTGCATTGTGACAGTATTTGTCAAGTTAATGCTCTTGAACTCTCGTTACAGTCTGATTTAATGGTGGCCATATTTGAAAGAGATGAAATGGCAAAAATTCATTGTCAGAAATTTTTTAGAAGCGTAGTGGAATTAGTATTCCATATTAAGAATTGTCATGTTGTCACACATACTTCCCTATGCTTTTGAACTGCACACAACTTGAAAAAGTTCTTCTTTTCAGCAGAATTGTTTCTTTTTTCATGTGCAAATGCCCATTTACATGTGAATCCATGCAAGAACTGTAAGAGAAGTTGGTTCAAGGGCTCCAAAATCCTGTTACTTACAGCTTTGAGGCTTCTTTGTTATTTTATTTGTGTTATTTTTCTTACAGCTTTGAGGCTTCCCTGCTATTTTATTTGTGTGTTACTTTTGGCTTTTTTTATGCCCCCCAAAATGGTGTTTTTTTTGTTACTTGTTTTGGTTCACAACTTGTCCAAAGTTTCATTTATTTTTGATTCAATAAATTATTTTATGGTAAGCTGTTGTTTTTGTTGTTGTTCACATGATTAGAAAGTAGCTAGGTAATATTTGATAAGTTTCATTAACAGTAATTAAAGTAGATCAATATTTTATTATACCAAGATAAAAAAAGAAGTGTTTAAGAGTTTATTCAAAAGACCTCACCCAAATATATATATAATAATAAAGAACTGCACGGTAACATAATAAAATGTTTAAAAAGAAAATCCAAAAAAAGTCGATAATTAAAAATCAAAACAAACCCTCCCCACCACCCCATTTCCCCCAGCTTAAAAAAAGTGTTCTTTAAAAACGAACTGTTTATGTTTTGTTTTTTTAATTAAAGGCCCAAAAATTAAGGAAGAACTTTTCACTAACATATAATATAGCTTTCTGTAGTGTAAAGATTTGAAACAAAAAATAGAAAAGCCTCGTAATAAACTCCTCCATCATCTAAAAACAACAAAGTATTTGTTACCGTATTTTTGTGTAAACAAACCAACAGAGCATTAATCAATAATTTCAAAGCAAACCAATGCTCCTAATACCATCTAAAAACAAAGTGTTTGTTTGTTAAAAAAACGAACCAAAAAAAAATTGTAAAAAAACGGGTGAAAAAAAAAAATCTTTGGTTTACCGTAAGTAATATTATGTAAAGAAACCAACAGACAGTTAGTTGATAATTTAAAAACAAACCAACACCCCTAGACCATCTAAAAACAAAGTATTTGTTTATTAAAAAATGAAAAAGAAAAAAAATACCTGGATGGAATAAAAAAAAACTTTGGTGGTTTACTGTAATATTATGTAAACCAAACAGACAGGCCAATGACAAAAAAAAAAATTAAAAACCGGTTGGAAAAAAAACTTTTACAGTAATACTATGTAAACAAACAGACAGCCTGTAAATTGGTATATTGATGTGCATTGGGTGAAAAGGAGTGCCATCAAACAGTAGGGTTCAGTATTCATACTATTACCAAAAAAAATCTCAGTTAAAATAAGTCATAGATCACATGACCCAATTCTCTTAAAGCTTGTAAGATATAAACAATGAGCATTGACAATTGCTCAGTAAGCTTTGTGATAAATGCTTAGCCAGAGAAAGCATTTAAAATATCTCTGTCAGGAAACCTCCCCAAACCTCTGACCATCGTTTCATGCTTTGGCACTCCTCAGAAAGGTACTAGGATATCTTCAGACTCTAGATCTAAAAATACCAATCCAAAGCCAGCATTTATCTAAAAGTTATCTGAAAATTTCAGATCGTCCACTCAATAAATAACTTTTAGATAAATGCTGGCTTTGGGTTTGTATTTTTACATCTAGTGTATAAAGCTACCCTAGCGCCTCTCTGAGGAGTGCCAAAGCATGAAACCATGGTCAGGGGTTTGGGGGGGGGGAGGTTTCCTGACAGAAATATTTTTAATGATTTCTCTGGTTAAGCATTTATTGCAAAGCTTATTGAGCAATTGGCAATGCTTATTGTTTAAAATCTAGGTTAATTTGCTATTCTTGGAAAATAGATACTTTAAGAATCTAGGTTTGTTATAAAACAATTGGAAATTGCAGAAATATTATCATTTTAAAAAGGCATTTGAGGCTCAAATAAATCAAAATGGCTTCAAATGCTTTTATAAAACAACATATTCTGCAATTTCCAATTGTTTTATAACAGGTTGAGATTCTTAAGATATTTTCCAAGAATGGCAAATTAACTGAGATTGGTTTTTTTCGTCTTTTTAACAGGATTACTCTGTTATTTTTTTTTACTTTTTAGTTGGCTAGTACTGTTTACATAAAAGCATTATTTTTAAAAAAAAATTACACTAAAGCAAATTTCAAAAATGTATATACACAGACACATGCAAAGACACATCAAGTTAATAAAAAAGCACATAATAAAACATGATTCACCTTATCAACATTCAAACCTAAAAGTTTTAATTTAACAAAATTAAAAATACCCTCCTCAATAATAAATTTAATATTAGAATCAAAACCATTCAGTCTTATTTTAAAATCCTCCAACTTATCTTAATCAATAGCAAATAAATAATCATCAACATATTTAAGAAATAATGTTAATGGAACAGAAAATTGATTAATAATACTGTTTTCTAAAAAATTAAAATAACCAAAACAAATTTTTAAAAAATAGCATAAACGTTTCAGCTAAGTTTCTACCCCACCCCCCTTTAACCAATAAATTAATTAATAATTTCAGGGATAGATTCAAACCTGAACTGACCCTAAAACCATATATAGGATTAAATACCCCCAAAGAAACATACTATGGAAAATCTCGGACATCCCAATCCACTCACATTTCACAATATTAATACTTATATAAAAGAGCATCCAACAAAAATATATCTGTAACTTCCTTGAATACCAGAAAGCAAAAGGACATATATTTGAATGTATGTTGACTGCAATAGAATATATAGAAAGAAACAATGCAAAATGTAAAATTAGGAAAGCATGGCATATAGCTCACAACACCAATGTTATAAACCACAAAGAATCATGTTTTCCCCTTTCCAAAAAATAGATGTCCTAAACTATCATTTACATAAATTTGAGTACCATCTGCCTAAAAATATATAAGCCATCATACTTTACTCAGCTTCTCTATTGCTGCATCCCAGCACACTTAACATATATTATAATCATTTATCAAAATATTTCCAAACACCACCACACTTAAAATATGTTAAATCAATCTTGAATAATGTTAATCCTACAACAGAAAAATGCTCATGTTTTTTTCCAAAACAGAAATAAAGACATTAATATTTTTTAATCTATCAACTGCTTTAGAGAAATACAAATATTTTCCTGCTAATAGGATTAAGGTTGTTTATGATTTGCTTTTATTGTTATACGATTCGATGTACTTTAGGTGTAATGATGTGTTTTATAAAATTAGAGATGGTTGGGCAATGAGTTATGTTATTTTTCATCATTGTAGTCTATCTATATCAATCTTTTAGAGAGTTAATCAAGTTATTGTTTTGTTAAATTATTTGTATGATGATTGTTTATTTTTTATTGATTAGAAGTTGGAAAATTTTTTAATAGATTAAATCGTTCGGATTCTAAAATTAAATTTATTACTGAGAGGGGTATTTTGATTTTGTTAGCTAAAATTTTTATATTTGAATGTAGATAAGGTTAATAATGTTTTCCTTTGTTATTATTTTATTAAAGAAAAAAATTTAGGAAATATGATAAGGCCTGAAAGTTATCAACCTTTCAGTCATAAGAAAACAGCTTATTAAACTTTCATTATAAGAAAAACAAGATATAATAATTTCCAAAGTATCAAGAAGATAATTTGGTTTGGATTATATTGATTTAGGTTATCATCATGATTTTATTAAGAATATGTTTATTATTATGTTTTTATTATTATATTAATTTTATTGTTTACATTTTTATGGTATTATTATTCATTATGCCATAGCTCTGAAGAAGACTGCAAAACCATCGAAATGTAAGACTGTGTATGCATATATGTACAATAAAATGTTATTTTGCTAAAAAGTGTTCAAAGTAGAATGGATAAGTTGCATTTATAGAAGATATTACAACAAAATAAAGGCAGTGGTTAATTTGGTAATATTTCAAAATATTATGTTTTATGTTTACATTCCTGGTTTTAAATATTTGGAAGTTAATGAGAAAAAAGAATTTAGTTTTTTTACCTTTTAAGGTTTCAATTTATAAATTGATTATTAATAACAGTTATTCATTGGATTATAGGAGAGTGGCTTAAAAAAGATCTTAATTTAAATTTATTATAAAATAATTCAAAACAGTCTATTGAAGATAAATGTAGTCCTAGTGTAGTTTGTAAAATTCCTTATGGTTGTCATAATATCTATGCAATACAAAGTAAATTGTCTTAATCAAATAGTTAAAGTTCATAAAAGTAGAGTTGAAAATAGATCTCATAACTCAGCTTTATATATCAATAAACTGAAGAAGCTTAAATATATTACTTGACAATGCAGCGATTATATTTTATGAAAAAAATGAGTTCAAAAGAGTTAAAGTAATTCTGATGATTAATGTGATTGGTTCTGAGGCCATCAATCTTATGAAAACTTCCTTTGATAACAAAAGTAGGTTGTATTTGAATAAATTATGAAAATGATTAATCTGTTATATATAAGTATGTTATGTTTATTCTTACTTGAGGTCTTATTTATAATAAGTGCATGGTCATGTAGACAATTTTAGTTTGTTTTTTATTTTACTAGTATTTTAATATTATATGCTTTTGCAGCATTTGACATTTATATATTTTGTATCATATTCAACTATTATCAATCCATTGCAGAATAAAGATTTCCAAGTTTAATGGGAACCCAAAATATTGCAAAATATCTAGAAAGAAGTGTCATGTGAACTCAATGCAATTTAGGCCTATTAATTTATAGCTACTTACTAGGTCTTTCTTTTTTAATTTTATTGTGAATGTGTCTTAAAAATTAAATTATCCATTAAAAATCAATCAACACTTAGACAATACCAATGTAGATAACAATCAAGAATTTCAAATTGTTGTCAAGGCAACCCCTTTTTAAGATATAGAAATGGAATCCCACCTCCATTAATGGTTTCATGAAATTGAAATTATTAATTGGAAGAAATTTAAATAAATCTCCTTAAACAGGGAAATATAACCTGTTTTGTATGCAGACTAATAAATAGTCAATTAGAACATTACAAATAGCAATTATAATCTTCAAATTGCACCCAAAGTATTGCTTAAATAATAAATGTAATTATTTTTTGTGGAAAGTTAAAGATTAACCTTCGAAATATTTCGTGCATAATAAAAGTTTTTGAATAATAAGTTACATTCTGAATAATAGTATTCTATCCTTTATCTAGACATAATGTGAAGTTATTACGATTTTAAATTTGAAAAAAAAAAAAAATAAACATCATTATTCATAGATTATTTCTTTTTAAAAATACACAAACCAAAAAACAAGCATTAATAATAAAGAAATATTATTTTTAAAATTGTCATTGAATTCGTAAAATCAACGTTTAACTTAGCATTTTAAAGGAAATTGTTTTCGTAGAAACTTTGACATACTTTATATTCAAAAGCTATCTCTTAAAAGATTAAATCCAAATGACACTCTTATCGATTTAATCAAAGAAAAGAAAGAAAATTAACTACGCATTTCTAAAATAAGTAAATTAAACTTATGAAAGTTAATGACGATAAAAAATAAGCATATAACAATATTTTGATATGACTAATAATAAATATGCGGGATTTGAACTTAGACTTTCAAGCCACATCAATCATCTCCACTATCTCATACTATGGATACACATGACCACTCACATGCAGAAAAGACAAATAATCACCAATATACGTATTTCATGATGAACCAGCATTCGTCAGTTGGTCAAGATTATCATCACCCATACATATATACAATCAGTGCTTAGTTTATATGAAGATAGCAAATCTTTATAATGCAATGGACAGGCTTCAATCTACTCCAACCTCCAACTCTTCAGCCATCCATACCATTAAAAATCTCTGATGACAAAATTCCCAAATTCCATGCTGATGCCAATATTGTTATCAGGCCCATGTTGACCTTAAGTCCCTCTGACCCCTCATATATAGAACAGTATCCATTTAAATATATAGAAAAGAGATGGGAAGAATACAGCTTAATATGTAAGATTTGAAGTACCAGGCACTCTTATACCAGGAACTCAATTGTAAATATAGGGGATTTAATTATTTATCTTTTCTGCATGTGTGTAGTTTTTATTTACAAATGTTAAATTGATAAAAAAAAAATCAATCCTAACACCTCACTGATGACGCTAGATGCAGAAACCGCGGTCTGGGGTTGAGGGTATTCTTGAAGCTTGTTAAGAGTATGTTTTTACGTACTCTATATATAAAATACAAATGTATATTTTGCAGTTTTTTGAAAACAAAATTTATTAAGTTTTACAAATTTATTTATGAATATAAAAGGAATAGTATTATTTAGATGAGAGGCAAGGTTTTAATCATTCCGTTTTTAATTTTTTCATAGGCAGTTTAGAATAAATAGGTCAAATATCAATTATAGGAAGTGTGAAAGAAAATTGAATTGGTTGTTTGGAAAAATGAATAAAGTTTATTATAGGATTAGGGTAGTTTAGAATAATGTTCCTATTAATAAAGTTGTTAATCTTACTAATATTAAGTTAAATGATAGAAAATTAGAAATTCTTGGTAAAAATCCTAATTTTGTTTCTTTTCATTCAAAAAGATATAGTTTTTAATACAATTTTGTCTATTGAATCTAATAATTTGAGTGATAAACAGAAAGTTGCCTTCAATTGGTTTTAAATAAAAGCTTAAAAAGCAAAGAAAAATTTATTGTTAATCCTGCTGAGATTAGACATCTTAAGCAGAGGCTAATTGCTAATGATATGATCATTTCTCATGAAGACAAAGCTGGTCAGTTTGTCATTATGAAAGAAAAAGAGTTTAGGGAGAAAATAGATAAAGAATTAAATAATAGTAAATATTTGTTTTTGGAAAATGTTCCTAGTAAATATATGATTGAACAAAGGTTAATACATATTAGGAAAAAAATGGAAAATTTTAAATGTTTAATAGAATAAATTATTTAAAATGTTATCTTATAGTTAGAAATCTATTATGATAATTTAAAGTTGTAATTATAAATTTATTTAACTCACATTGATTACGTAAGTAATATTTACTAAGGCAATAAACCTCAAGCAATGTGCACTTGAAAATGGGAAGGTAGGGACCTCTACAGGTCTTAACCACAAGCTTACACTTTGTTCCCCTCTTTTCTTCCAAAGCATAAGCTTGTAGTTAAGACCTGTAGAGGTCCCTACCTTCACAGTTTCAAGTGCACATTGTGTGAGGTTTATTGCCTTAGTAAATATTAAAATGTTATCCTAATAACTTCATATCAGCTAAAATGTTTCTGAATATTAAGACTTACAAAGATGGTTTTCATTTAAGATTTATATTTGATCTTACAGGTAGTATTGTAGAAGGTAGTTCTAAATTCTGAATAATTTTTTAAAACAATTTGTTAATTTTGGTCATTATACAGTTTTTTTTTCTTCTTCTTTTTTTTTTTTGAGGATTTTGATAAAATTAAGAATTTTGAAATAAAAAATAATTGGGTATTTGGTAATTTGGATATTCATAATATGTATCAATATGTTAATAGATTAAGAAGTATTGATGTTCTTATGTCTGCTTTGGTCAAACATGGATCTTTGTCAAAGAATAAAATTAAAGTTATTAAAGATTTACTTTTATTATTGAATAAGCATTTATTTTTATAGTGCTATGTTTTATAAATTGTAATATATTAAAGATCATAAATGAATACTTTCATTCCCAACACAAGATGTAGTATGTATGAAAGAATAAAATGAATCCACTTATTCTTTCCAACCCAAATGCTTATATATGGGCAAATTACACATAGCGCTATAAAAATAAATGCTTATTTACATATGTTTAACTTTCATTTCAGAGTGACATTTAGTAAATTCTATGTAATTTTGTATCGTAAACAGTAATTTAAAGTGAGTGGTCTATCCTCACGCTTTCATTTCCAGTACTTAAGATTTGCCCATATATAAGCATATGGTTTGAAAAGAATAAGTGGATTCATTTTATTCTTTCATAAATACTATATCTTGTGTTGGGAATGAAAGTATTCATTTATTATTAACACTCATAAAAAGCACATGCACAATAGCTTGAAAAGGCTGATCTTTTATTATTGAAGGATTCTATGTATTTTATTTATAATGGTAATTTTTAGAAGATTAAAGAAGAGTGGATAATAGGTTATATTATTTCTCCTTTAATTTGTCCAGTTTACATTAATTATTTAGAAAAGGAAATTATTATTGAGAAGTATTGTTTATTGTTAAAATTATTTGTTAGATATATTGATGATTGTTCGTTTGCAGTTGATAATCATAAATTGAAAGAGTTGGTAAACAAGTTTAATTGTTTGATCCTTCTATAAAATAAGTTGTAAAAGAAGGAGGGTTAGATTTTGTTAAATTAAATTTAGATTTGTTGATGATTAGAAATGAAAGAATAATTGTTTGATATATAATCATTACATTAAGAGTAAAGAATTAAAATCTATAATTAAACCTGATAGCTATCAATCTGTATCTCATAAAGTAGCTGCTTTAAGAAATTATTGTTTTAGAAATAATAGGTTAAATATTTCTAATGAGGTAGCTTTGTTTCACAAATATCAATTTTATAAGGATTATTTGAGTGTTGGCTACTCTGATAAATTTGTTAAAAGTATTTTATTTAATAGTAATTAATTACGTAAAAGATAAAGAAAAATGTGATTTTATTTCTTTGCCATTCAAATTGTCTTCTTATAGAATTGTATGTAAATATAGTAATTTGTTTGGAAACAGGAAAATTACTTGGAAATGGGGTATTACTTTGAATAATTGAGAAATGCCTGCAAAAGAAAAATAAAGGTGGCATATTTTATTATAAACGATCCACATGCCTTAATAGAAAAGACGTATGTTTTTTTATCTCTAAGAAATGGACAAGCTGATTGATCTGTATATATTAAAAATACATACAAAGATTAATTTGCATATTTTAGCATACATCAACAATACCACAACATTTCTAACTCTTTGGCTATGAATATGAGGTTAAAAAACCTTGAAAGCGTTAAGCCTGATATTTAATTTTGATATTTCTAACTTCACCAATGAGTGTTTCGAAGGACATTTTTGATCAAAAGTCTATTCCTGAAATAGTATCTATTATCTCATGTTTTTGTAAGAAGGTGTGTGTGTGTGTGTGTATATATATATATATATATATATATATATATATATATATATAGGTCAAAGTAGTTTGAGCTAAAATGAAAGAATAAAGGTATATAAAAGTAGGGTTAGAAATAAATATCTCAGTTCTGCTTTATATATACATGAAAAAGATACAGGCCACACTAGAAACTAATGTTTTCTTCTTTAAGAGAAATAAAATAAAAAGAATTAAAGAATCTTTATTATTAAAATTTTATGATTCTGAAGTAATTTATTTATTTATTTTTTCCTCATGTGTCATAGCATCAGCCGGGAAGCAAATCTGCTAACCCGGGACAACTGCTTGTAAAGCAGCTGTTGCTGGCCTCTCAGCCACCAATGCTTGACTAATTTATTTAAAAGTTCTTTTAATATTAAGGGCATATGTGGTGTAAGTGGAATTGTGGATAATGTTTAGTATAAATAAGTTATCTTATAGTCCTTTACACTTGAGAAATCTGCTTGTAGCAGTGAAACTTATTGTGTTGTAGAATTTTTATTATTATTATCTTGTTGAGTTTTAAATTTCAGCAATTTTGATTTTATATATATATATATTTTGATATTATATATATATTATTTTGTTGTTAGATAAAGATATTTTATTATATCTAGGATTTATTTTTAATTTGCAAAAGCAACATAAAAAATTTATTCCTTGTATTTTATATATATTACTTGACAACTATCAGAAACATCATTCTATTAAGAGTAAGTTTTTGATAACTTTAATACTTGATCTAGTATTTGTTACTTTAATATTGTATATTCAATTCAATTTATTTACTATACAATTTCATAGAACTATAAGCCAATTATAGATTTCACATTAATAAAATAGTATATATAAAGTTATAAAAAGATATATATATCTATATATATATATATATATATATATATATATATATATATATATGATATATATATTGTACCGGTATATTGCAACCAAAAAATTTAGCCAGATCTTAACAAACAGAATTAATGATATAACACAAAAATGTTACTGTATAATCCAGTCGTGGTCAGGGTGCACTGTGATGACCCATCGTAGCAGTGCACGAAGATACATTAAATTACCCAAAATAAATTGTGTGATTATTTAACTAATTATCATTCTCACTAATGACTGTATCTTAAAAACTACACTTCAAAACTAATTTATGATTTTTATTTATGCGAGATCTTATGGCCAGCTATGAACAAGAGGGTATAATCTATAAAATTACTAAAGATTACTCTTCCAGGTTTAAATATACACTATTGTCCATTACATCAAAACTATCACATGGGGAATATAGGTCATTTAATAAGACAGTAAAAATTATAGTCAGCCTCATAACATGATTGGCTGTAGCTCAGATATACTCAGGATTTTAGTACAAAAATGCCATGTAGAGTATTTGCTTTACAATAAAAGGTAAATATATAAGCTTTAGGTTCTTTCATCATTAATTTAAATTGATAATCAAATCAATAGCAATGAGACTCTTATTGTTATAGGTAATTCATAAATTACAATATTATAAAATAGGTTCCATTCTAATATTGGATAGCAAACTTTTTTATTAATTTAGGTCCTATTATCACAAACATCAATTGAAGTAACAAATTCTGGATAATATTCTACAATTAACAAAGCAGAGATGATGTAGGAGGTAAATAGGATTTTATAATACCTAGTATATCACTAATTACCCTTAAACAAAAGCATTAAGATATTCTCTCATAATTTCAGTAAATCTTGCATACATTATCAGGGTCAAGAGGAGCAATTTATATTTTAATTGAATAATTCATTCTCGTGATTTTAATTTTAATATTAATATTGCATCCTAATAAAAAGATGGCTGATTCTCATTTCAAGCAGCTTGCAGCACCACCTATTTATCATTATATGTATTAAATAATGGCATAACCATTCAACACAAAAATTTAAATGCCATCAGCACATCTGTATAATGAGTCACAATATGAAATGTATTGTGTGTTTTATTCTTTTGTGGATTATCTTCAATGCTCTCTGTGTTATCATCCAATCTTGCAAACCAAGTGAAAACATTTTGCCATTCCTACTTTCACTGCCCTATGTAGTTTGAATTATTTCAAACATTTCAGTGGCAATTTTGCCCAATTAAAAACAAAATTTAACGTTATCATGATGCTTCATGATTGGTTAAAATACTAAACATCCTGTAAAATTTCATGTCATAACTTATGATTTAGACTTAGTAGCATCTTAAACTTTTTGCAGTCAATAGCTAAACTGTTTGTGTGTAATACATGTGTTGATTTATAGATGGCACTTCTGGCAGCTTGGTAAAATAGCCAGTCATCTTATATGTCAAAAAGAAAGATTTTTCCATAGAAAGATGGCAATAATAGTTATTGAGTTTGTCATATATGTAAAATTGCAGACATCAGCCAATGAGTTACATTTATTACTCAGATAATAATATATAAAAACCAGCAAAAGGTTTCTACTATATCAATAAGAAAACATCCACACAAATAAATGAAATCAAAAACTCTCCATATATATATATTTAAACATTAATAATTTAATGGAACTTCTTTGTGTATTTTAATAGATATAACAGATCAAAATATCAAAAACAGGTATTGCAAGCTGAAATCATGCCATTTATCTATATTACTAGTTTCTGGACTATTTTTAACTAAAATTGACTTTATTTTTAATTGTTATTCAAGATTACATTACGGATACATCAGAGAGTAATGCTTATGTGTGTCAATAAAGGAAATATAACATTTTGCTAAACAATTTTTGAAATATGAATTTTTTTCTACAGAACAGGCATTTTCATACCTGCACTTCTATATGTAATATATTGGGAATTTGAACACAGACTTTCACACAACCCTCAACCATCCATGGTATCTCATACCGCTGATACACTTGATCACACACATGTTGAAAAGATAAATAATCACCAATATAGATATTTTGTGCTAAACCAGCACATGTCAGTTGGTCCAGATTATCAACTCCACACACACACACATATATATATATAAAGCTTGTTTAGAGCGTTAGCATGCTCTTAAGTTTATATATATATATATATATAAGCATTAAATCACCCCACATGGTTATGAAATCCAGTACTGCCCTCTGTGAACTAATACATAAAATACATTAGAGTTTGTATTGAAATACGAACTCTAATGTATTTTATATATTAGTTCACAGAGGGCAGTACTAGATTTCATAACAATGTGGGGTGATTTAATGCTTAAATATTTGTATATTTATTTCAATATAGCGTTATGCACTGGGATTATTTTCTATATATATATATAAAATCAAAGGTCAGCTTATATTAAATTAGCCAATGTTCATACTTTAATGGACAGGCTTAAACCACTCCACCTCACAACTCTTCAGCCATCCATTTCATTGACAATCTGATGATGGAATGCTCAAAGCCCATTTTAGTGCCAACCTTCTCATCCTACTCATGTTAACCACAAGTCACTCTGGCCCCTCATGTACAGGACATAATCCATTTACATACATATACGAGAGATGGGCAGATCTTAAAACACTATATTTTGAAATATGAATTTTTTCTACAGTACAGGCTGCCCATCTCTCATTTATGTATGTAAATGGATTAAGTCCTGTACGTGAGGGGTCAGAGTGACTTGTGGTCAACATGGATAGGATGAGAAGGTTGGCAGTAAGGTGGGATTTGACCATTCCATCATCACATTTTCAATGAAATGGATGACTGAAGAGTTGTGGGTTGGAGTATTTTCTAGCATGTCCTTAAAATATGAAAATTGGCTATCTTAATATAAACTGGGCTTTTATTGTATATATGTGTGGAGATGATAATCTGGACCAACTGATGAGTGCTGGTTTAGCACAAAATATTTATATTGCTGATTATTTATCTTTTCAACATGTGTGTGATCAGTGGTATGAGATTGGATGAATGGTTGAGGGTCATGTGAAAGTCTGAGTTCTAAACACTTTTTATAACTTTTTATTCTTCCATAATTGTAAAAATATTTTAAGAAATTGTTATATTTCCAGTGGTCAAACATTTAAAAATTAATGTATAATCTACAATCTTTATGTAATATATTAATAATAAGCTAAAAACGAATTCATTTTGAGTTTAAAATAGTTCAGACAAATACTATATGATATTGTCTCTTTCAATGGCTGCTTTTAGTTGGCATTGGAATACATATTAAAAAAATCTCTTTAAATTATTAACATTTAAATCTATAAATCTGAAAAAAATCATCATATTTAAATATATATCTAAACAGAGAGATAAAAAAAAATAAAACATAAAAAAGAGTAAGAGAAAAAAAAAAGAAAGAGATGCTCACAAATATACAAATATCTTACCTTTGACTATTCCATTAAGGATGCACAAAAAGAAAAAGATTTTTAGAAAAGATAATAGTATAATTTTTATAATGATATTAATATAATTAAATAGAGAACGGTTTTAACTTTTATCATATATGCCCGCAACGTTTATAATAGTCAAACGATGGAGTTTGTTTTTTTATTATATTAAATATATTTGAAACTATTATTATTCTAACAGTAATGCAAAAAAGTAATAAAATCTTAAATATCTAGAAAAATATAAGTAAATTTCTGAAGACATGATAGTTATTATTATTATGCAGAATAAATTTTTACTATCACTTCCATGCTGCATGGAAACAAGTCAAATTATTGCAGTATTTATGCTTTACAGTTGTCTTAAAATACTGCCAACAATTATTGCAAATATAACCACTGCTCAACCCTTTTAATACTGTAATGATGGTTTCAAAACAGGTATATTCAACACTACATTTGTTTGCTATAATAGAGACTATTTCAATACAGTTCTATAATAATCGAGCAGAATCAAACTCATTTTACTGGAAACATTAATTTAAAAATACGCATAAAAATATGTAATAAAATATGTCAAGCGTTGATGGCCGAGTGGTTAGCACAGCCGCCTTACAAGCAGTTGTCCCGTGTTTGAGGGTTCGCTTCCCGGCTGATGCTTAGACACATGAGAAAATATATATATATAAATACTAAACCGTACGTTTTTAAAAAATGGAGAAGTCTAATTATTTGTACATGATGAAAGTGATACTAATGTAGTTTATTCAAATAAAAACATAATTATCATTAATCATCTGCATAAAGCAGTTCCCACTCTTTGCTCTGCTTAAACTTTCGTAATTATTTTTTATCTCCTTTCTCTTTTGTCCCACTAACATCTTCTTTGTCTCCCTTATATTTTTTAAAACTTTAATTTTTTTTTTCTTTATTTTTCAAAGAAATATTTAGTGCCTCCTTCCTCCCTCCATTTTCCAGCACTTTTTCTATTTTAATAGATATTCTTCAAAAATTTATATTTTTAAATAATTATCTTGTGTATAGATCAGGGGTATCCAACAAGTCGATCGTGATCCACTGTTCGATCGCAAAGCCATTTTTGGTCGAACGCGAGGCCAATCTGGCAAGAGCTGTCGGTTAACAAGTGAAAGAAATTAAGTCAACATTTTCAGAATTTTTTGTTACTTTTGTTTTTGTTCTAAATTTTTTTTCAATTCTAGATAGGTGAAGTCCACTAACTCGTATCATTATTGAAAATAATATTTTTAATCTTGATTTAATGTAGCTAATTTGAATTAATAAATATTGTTAATAATTACTCATGGTACTTTAATTCCCTCAGACATGAGTGTTTTGGCCCATTAAATAATTATTTTTTACTATATAAATATATTACATTCAAATATCAGCCTTTCAAGCTAATTGTGCATGCACTTTGCAAGTGTTCATAATAAATGAATACTTTCCCTTCCAATACAAGATATAGTATTCATGCAGGAATAAAATGAATCCACCTATTCCTACAACTCAAATGCTTATTTATGAGCAAATCTGAAGTACTGGCAATGAAAGCATGAGGATGGACCACTCACATTAAATTACTACTTATGATGTCTGAATGAATGACATAGGTGAAATTGTCTAGAATTTACTAAACGTCACTCTAACTGAAACTTAATCATATATAAATAAGCATTTATTTTTATATAGCACTGTGTTTACAATTGTATTACATTCAAATATCAGGCTTTCAAGCTAATTGTGCACGCGCTTTGTGAGTGTTAATAATAAATGAATACTTTCCTTTCCAATACAAGATATAGTATTTATGCAGGAATAAAATGAATCCTAAATGAATACTTTCCTTTCCAATACAAGATACAGTATTTATGCAGGAATAAAATGAATCCACATATTCCTACAACTCAAATGCTTATATATGAGCAAATCTAAAGTACTGGCAAGGAAAGAGTGAGGAAAGACCACTCACTTTAAATTACTACTTACGATGTCTGAATGAATGACATTGGTGAAATGGTTTTTCCTCATGCTTTCCTTGCCAGTACTTCAGATTTGCTCATATATAAGCATTTGAGTTGTAGGAATAGGTGGATTCATTTTATTCCTGCATAAATACTATATCTTGTATTGGAAGGGAAAGTATTCATTTATTATTAACACTCGCAAAGCATGTGCATAATTAGCTTGACAGGCTGATATTTGAATGTAATACAATTGTAAACCCAGCGCTATATAAAAATAAATGCTTATTTATATAGATATATAAAAATAGTATGTATTTCACACCTTCCTCCACTTAGACTACGCCTACGGCAATAAGTCGATCGCAACACATTTTTAAAATAAAAAGTAGATCTTATGAACATAAAAGTTGGCCACCCCTGGTATAGATGACTGGAGATTTCAGTACTTTCTATTAATATCATCCGTATTTGTTCTATTAAAAAGTTATATACACAACTGTAAAAGTATACAGAGGTTAAACTCTCCATACAATATCACTACTTGGTACAAGCCAGGGTAATCAATGGATGCAGGAAGGTTTATGCATAAAATTCCTACCTAATGCCTACTCATCCAAAATCCCCAGACTATTTTTTAGCTTGAAGTATTCATTAGTGAGAAGCCTTGGATCTGAGAGCACTTTAGGATCTAATGCAACCCTCCAGCAATCATCTTTTACTTATTATCTAACTATAATGTTTTGAATCCAAAATGAAAACACAATAATATGCTCTCAGATCCAAGACTCCTCACTGATGAAATCCACAAGGTAGAAACTAGTTTGGGGATATTGGATGAGTAGACACTAGATATAGATTTTATGCACAAAACTTCCTGCATTCATTGGTTATTCTGGCTTGCATTGAATGATGCTACTGTGTGGAGAGTGTAGCTTCTGTTTAAACAGTTTGTGTAAGCATAAAGAATCATGATCATATGATTTCTAACTATAAGTATAATAATCATAAGTCAAATCTTAAAATTATATTTGTCCATTTATAGATAATTATAAACTATTGTAAAAACAATCTACTTCTTATATTTTCCCAATGAGCAAACAGAAGCTACTTCAAATGTTCTCATTCAAATCATATAAACTACACAAATCATATATAGTCTCTGTTAATGAGTGATTAGAAAATAAACCAGAATACTTAAAATTCCACTTTACATTGTGTGTATTGTACTTAAACCATGAATTATTCAAATGCATGCTTTAATTTGATCTAAAACATCATAAGAATACAATTTATCTAAACCGCTTCAAACACTTTTTAGCAAATTTCTTTATTTGTACATATACACACACTTACGTTTCGACTGACCTGCAGTCTTCTTCAGAGCAAGTTTATTTATTTATTTTTTTTATTTAGAAGATCAAAATAAACTTGCTCTGCAGAAGTCTGCAGGTCAGTCAAAACATAGGTGTATATATATGTACAAATAAAGAGTTTTGCTAAAAAGTGTTTGAAGCAGTTTGGATAAATTGTATTTATAGGATATTACAGAAAACATAAAGAAAAGTGTGATTTTGGTAATATCATAAGATATATCTTTTGATATATAAATTTATATAGTCAATAAGTGACTTGGGTAATATGGAAATAATATTGGCCACTGATGGAATAATAGTATGGCACTGATTTAATAAATTAAATTTATTACCTCTCAGATAGTAATAAATATGGCAGGTATGAGCTCTATGTCCAAAATAAAAACATTTGATATTTATTAAGAATCTGATGCAAAGTATTCTTTCATATCTAATATAATGATTGTGCTAATAGCTCTAGACAAGCTTTTTGTCAAATACCACAAGAGGAAACATTTAAAATTTCTATGTAGAATTATTCTTATACCCAAACTGATTTTGAGCTAATGGCTCTCATCAGTGCAGTGTTAAAATAATTCAGACACAAAATATAAAATAACAATTCAAGTCCAGAATTTATATAATACTTAACTATTAAGTATTAAATCTGAAATTTTCAGACACCTATATGTCTCAGCTATCCAACTTAAATAGTTAAGGGATGTAATGTATGACTTGGTTTCCTTACTATTAGAGTTTGGCTTTTAAGACTTTGATGATGTTATAATGCTAAGGCTATCAATATATGGTATACATGATTTTTTTTTCAGTCCCATATGGCTATTTAAGTCGCACAGCTGGATTTGGAATCATAAAGATGTCTGAAAACTTCAGATTTTCTACTTAATTAGTTAAGTATTCAATTAATGCTGAGATTGAGTTTGTATTTTAGATCTAGGGTCTGAATGTTCTAGCCTCTCTGACAAGAGCCATCAGCTTGAAACTGGTTTGGGGATAGAATACTTAGATTGAGATTTTAAATGCTTTCTTGTGGCATTTATCGAAAAGCTTTACAGTTATTAGCATACTCATTATAGTAGATTTGTGTTACAATTTTGTTAAGTTAAGTCACATGATATATGACTTTTTTTATGATTATAGTATAATTTCAATACACATTGCATGGAGATATGGTGCACAATTTTCTATTGATTAATTCTTTTCATTTTAAACTTGAATGTAATATTCTAAGAGGTACCTTCATTGTTTTTTTAAAATTATGTACCTAAAATATTCAAAAATTTATCTGCAGAAGTATAACACATATGCCGGCAAACATTCAGAATAAATTATTTCATTTTGCTTCTTAGTTATTGTTTAAATGTCCACTCCACTACCCATTATTGAAACATATGAATAAAGACATTTAAAAAAGATAAAGATGATAATCTCAGCTTAATAAATGATTAATAATAATCTTTAACATATTTACCTGAAGTGATTAGTTGTGAATGAAGAAACATTGACATTTGTAAATAAAATTACACTATTTTGGTGTTTATAAATGTTGAAGACAAATGAGATATCATGATTTAAGTCAACTAAAAATTTCTAGTTCAAAATGGAATGTATCTTGGAGGGACTTTTTTTTTCAGTTATCTTTATTTATATTTCAACAATGTGTGGTGGAGTGAAAATTTTAAGGATAGCTAAAAAAATATTTTTACTGTACTTGTTAGTTTTCCAGTAAACCAAGATGGCAGACTGTATTTTTGATAAATATACAGTTTCAGGGCCCTTACAAAATGTATATTTAAAATTTATATTTTATTTTTTATTATTACTGCTATTTCAAAAACAAATCACTGTGGAAAAAATTAATTACAATATTTATATATTGTTTTTTGTTTCTATTAACTTATTAAATTTAAAAATAATAATAAATTGATTATTAAATTTTAAAAAAAAGTAATAAATTCGAATAAATTTCATTAAGAATATTTACGTCAATTTTTATTCATTTTTTTATTAATAAGTTAATATTAATTTTTTTTGTAAACATTCTAAGGGTCGCAAAACTATATATTTATCAAAAATACAGGCTGCAATCTTGGTTTACCAGAAAACTCACAATTACCAATTTTATATATGAAAAAATGATGTTGGATTAATTTTCTATATGCATATGTTTAATTATAAAATGTATATTAATTTTTAACTGATTTTAAAGTTTTTATCTGAACTAAGAATAAATATAATAACCTTTTGTCTAAGAAATGATTGGTATTTATCTTTAATGTATTTATGCGAAGTGGTAGGTCTTAAATTTTTTTTATATGTCATAGCATCGTCCGGGAGGCAAACCCACAACTGTCTGAAACCAACTACTTGCTTGCAAGGCACCTGTGATGACCTCTCGACTAACAACATTTGACAGGTCTTAAATTTTTGAGTATAAAAAGTTTGGCATTTGCAAATCAAATAAGAATTTAATACTGCTAATATAATTTTATATTTCACATCTCTTTAATTTAACTTTCAGATAAAAACACTTTTCTTCAAGATGTTATATTCCATTGGCATTAGCACACAATGCATAATAAATGGTATACATCAAACCAGTGGAATAATGTGTTAGTTATTAGTTTTCTTATCATCCTCAATTTTATTAAAGAATGATGATGCTTTGATGCCAAAAATATTTATTCCATTTTATAAATGGTCTGAAATGTTCTTTTATTTGATTTGGATTACAAGTGGATTATCATTCATGTATTATTCCAAATAAAAAATTGAATTATATTTTATATGGAGTGCTTTTGATAGGAATAATTTAATATTAAAATAAAATATGCCTGTGCACTTGAAAAAGTTTTTAAATGGATGCCTTTACCAGTTTGTATTTATGGATCTGAAACTTGGACACTTAACAGAAGAGCATCAGAGACTTAAATGAGTCAATGACATATATAGAGGTTATGTTAGGGGTAACAAGAAAAATCAAAAACCACATACAGTTATAATAGAGCAATTAGATATTATCGGACATCATTGAAAGAACTATGATATTGAAATTGAGCTAGGTGACCATATTGCAAGAAGATATAATAATATATGGTCAGTTTAACTCATGAATTGGATTTCAAGAGATTGTAATGTTGTAAAACATGATGTAAAATGGATGGATGAAATAAGAATATGTGTTAGTGTGATTCAAGAAGGGAAATTATAGGTCAAAGAAAGTGAATTAAATATAGAGATAACCTGCAATGAATCAGTAATAATTAAAAATGCAGATGTTGAATATATAACCTATTAATATTTATGAACTTAGAAGATATATCTTTTATATTTGTAACCCATAAAAATCTTCATTTTGATACCATTTTTATTAAATTTATAACTTCTCATCTTCCTATTACTCCACCAAAATTATTTATTTCTTCTGTACATATAACATGTAGTCTTACTCTAGATATTTTAAACATTTTTATGTTCCAGTTTGAGTACTACTGACTAGCTACTATCATGTCTTGCAATATGACCAACCCAACTGTATTTCTGATTCTTAATTATTTCAATTACGTGTGCTTCTGTTTGTCCAGTCCTTTGAGTAATTAAATTTGAGTCTTTTCTTATTAATCCCAAGACAATCTTTTCATACTTTGTGAGTGTTTTAAAGTCTCAGAATAGATCTTTTGTAAGTGGTCAAGTATTTGATCTATAAATATCTGTAAAAAAATCACATTTTCCACTTGACATATATCCTTTTAATATTAAATTATTTCTATAAAAATACTTTATCCATATTTAATTCTGTGATTAATTTTATTAATGATGTTTCAATCATTATTCATGAGCTGACCAAGATATTTGTAGCTGTTAAAATTTTCTGATTAATCTTTATTTTTTTTTAAACAGGCAAAACTCACTATATGTATTGCCACACATAGCAAGCTAGAGTAATCAATGGATGCCAGAAGGCTTGTGCATAAAATCCTTATCTACTGCCTTCTCATCCAATATCCCCAGACTAGTTTATGGCTTGTGGTCTTTATCAGTGAGGAGCCTTGGATCTGAGAGCGATCTTAGGATCTCATGGAACCCCCCAGTAGCCACCTTTTATCTCCACTTAACTACAAAACTATGAGTCTTAAACTGAAAACACCTTAATGTTTTCAATTCAAGCCCATTAGCTTATATAGTCATATGGCAATATATATATAGTGAGTTTTGCCTGTTTTAAGACAGTTTATACACAAGCATAAGAAGTGGTGATCATGTGATGTTTATATTCTTTTTCTAAGAACAGTTATTTTTAAGCCTACAATCTTATCTTCAATTAATAAGTCTTACAGCCTTTCTTGAAGCTCTGAAATATTGTTTTCTAAAATAATCACCTCATTTTCAAATAAAATTCATGTATTCATATTTTCTTAGCTTCCCATTGGTTTTTGAGATATGGAATTATCCTTTTGCACACCCTTATCAGTATATAATCTAATCACCGATAATGTATTTTAATAAATATTATTTACAGTATCTCAATATCCTGAATCTACATCATGATGTTTTAATATATATATATATATATATAATCATTAGAAACCAGTCAACACTTAGACAATCCCAATATAGATAACAAATCAACAATCTCAAACTGTTGTCAAGGCAACCTCTTTTTAACAATAAATATGGAATTCCTATATATATATATATGTTAATTAATGTTACCTGTTATTATATTTTACAATTAATATAAGTTACTATTTATAATTTAAAACCATTATACATAGAGAGAGGTAATTCAAATTTGCATATATTTGTTCATCTGCATAATGATGTTTGTTTCATTCTTACTAATCTAAAGTTGACTGCATTTCCAGTGAAGTTCACCAGAAACATAGTTATGGTGAATTTTACCAAAAGTGCATTCAGCTTTAGGTTATAAAGAAGAAAGAAACTGATACATTATGCAAATGAACAAAACATATGCAAATTTCAAATGCAAATGAAGGGGGGGAAATCAATATTATATATATATAAGTAGAATAGCTTTTAATAATTCACTAGAGAACAAAGTCCTTTCCAATAATTATTTGGAGAACAAAGACTTTTCCAACAGCCTTTCATAAAAATGTACCCAAGAAGTTTGCTGTACTTACCAGATTTGCCAATTCCAAATGGAAGGGGTTTGAACCTTTATTAGTTCTTGTTATATTATAGTTGATAATGATTCAATACTCATTTACAGATCAATATTGAATAGTTATTTGGTGGGGTGACTATTGTCTTTTGATCTTAAAGGCAAATTCTAAGTTTGTTGGAAAAATTTTCAGGATTGCATGGCCAGGATTCAAAATCAGGTCATAGTTCATAAAAGTAGATTAATTGCCATTGCATTTTAAAATCTTTCAAACATATTTTTAAATGTAACTCGTTTGTACTTTTTCTAACTATATATAATAACTGAAACACAGGCTTATTATGTACCTGTGTCTATATATGTAATATACAGGGTATATGAGCACAGACTTTCAGATGACCCATCACTCTCCACTCTATCTAATAACACCGATACACTCAAGCACATATATGCTGAAAAGATAAGTAATCACCAGTAACATATTTCACGCCAAACCAGTAATCATCAGTTGGTCCAGATCATCATTTCCCATATATATATATATATATGAATGTAATACTTTACAACTAAAAGTAATTAATTACATTTTGAATTACAAGTTGTTGAATTAACTCAACCCATATCTTTGATATCAACCACTTTAGATAAATATAATAATGACTATTAGTAATCGTGTATTAAACTAGAGATTATTTTTAGCATAGATATAAACTTTAAAACTTAATCAAAAAGTAATGTAGATGATTTTTTAAAGTGGATGGTGTCAAAGATATGGATTGAGTTAATTTGAGACTTGTAATTAAAAGTGTAATTATTTAATATAGATAAATATTTTTCATAAAATATAGATATGTACGAGAGACAGTGACCTGGACCAACTGATGATTGCTGGCTCAGCATAAAATTATATGGGGGGGGGGATCATTTGCTTTTTATTATATTTTTATTTATATGAATGAAAAGAACATGTGGTAATAGTGAGATTATTAAATATATATTTATAAAAGTAATTACTGGTTTTTATATTTTAATTATAGTAGTTATTCAGATATAAATAAAGTGAATGGGAGATAGATAAAGAGATAAACTATCAGATAGATATTTGGATAGAAAACTAGATAGATGGTTGGAGAATGCATAAATATAGATAGAAATAGATAAATAGGCAGACACTCAAACAAATAGATAGATAGATAGATAGATAGATAGATAGATAGATAGATAGATAGATAGATAGATAGATAGATAGATAGATAGATAGATAGATAGATAGATAGATGAGTAGGTAGGTAGGTAAGTAGGTAGGTAGATAGATAGATAGATAGATAGATAGATAGATAGATAGATAGATAGATAGATAGATAGATAGATAGATAGATAGATAGATAGATAGATAGATAGATAGATAGATAGATAGATAGATAGATAGACATAGATAGTAAGACAGATATATAGATAGATAGATAGATAGATAGATAGATAGATAGATAGATAGATAGATAGATAGATAGATAGATAGATAGATAGATAGATAGATAGATAGATAGATAGATAGATAGATAGATAGATAGATAGATAGATAGATAGGCAGATAAATAGATAGACAGACAGAGACAGACAGATAGATAGATAGATAGATAGATAGATAGATAGATAGATAGATAGATAGATAGATAGATAGACAGACAGATAGATAGATAGATAGATAGATAGATAGATAGATAGATAGATAGATAGATAGATAGATAGATAGATAAAAATTATGTACATTAATTTATCATGTGTTTACGCATATTAATCCCATATCTATAATTCAACAACGTCAAAAATGACTTTTTGAAGTGGGAATTTTTTTTATTCTTGTTGAATAACGAGATAATCCACTTTTAATCAATATTGATTAAAATGTCGTTACATCAAATCATTATTATAACGTATAGCAGCTTTTATTTATCATTGTTTTTATCAGTTTGTAAAACATTAATACATTCATCAAATGTGTTTGCTATTTGAAATTGCAAATCTTGAATTATTGATATAAACGTAATGAGACGGAAGCTACAGGCTAGAAATGTATATTAACAATTAATGAACGCTTGCTTCTTGTCCTAAAATGTAAAACCATTGCGTTTATATATAAGCGCATCAGAACATTTACATTAAAAAACTTAATCAAATAAATAATCAGATGTAACATTAAATATGATATAAGGATACCCGTTATAAAAAGTATCATTATTCTAACAAAATGATAATAAAGTAGTAATACATTAGAAAATTAAATTCATATATATATATATTCATTTATCTGTATGACTGATAATGAACCTTATGGTATTATGACTTAAGACCTTTGCTTTTTCGTCTCATGATATCAGGTTCGAATTTAAGCCAGTAACAGTTTGATTTTTTTTCAGGTTTCAAATTATGCATATGATTTTTCTTCAGGTAAAGCAATAATATGAAAAGTTGATTATTATAAGACTTTATATTCACCTAAATAATATTCTAATAGGTTTATTATTGGGAAACAAGCAGAAATAATTGCAAAAACTGGATTTTTTTTTCTTTTTTTTTTTTAAGACTGTTTACAATCATTTAATGAGATGTTTTTATTTAATAAATACAAAATTAATCTATTTTTTTTTATGTATCAAAGCATCTGCTGGGAAGCGAACCCTGGGACAACTGCTTGTAAGGCTAACCACTCGGCCACCAACGCTTGACCAAAGTATGATTGTTCCCATTCGTCAGCTAAAATTAATCTATTTGTTATAATTATATGACTTTCTGCAGAAAGAGTTAAATATATGTATCATGGGAAAAAGAAAAAAAAAATCATTCTGACTAACATTTAAGCTTTTTTTTTTTTTAAATAAATATATATTTTTTATATTTCAGACAAATTTTAATAATAATTTTGTTTAAAAATACAGTTATTTTGTTAGAAACCTTATTCATATTGAAGGCCACATATATAAAAAATTAAATTTTTGCAATACTATTCTTAATTATGTTGCTTGATTGTGGAAGGGTTACTATATTAAACACTTGAGGGGTCAGATTGACTTTAGATCAACATGGGTGTGATGAGAATCTTGGCCTGAGGGCAACCTTTGAGCATTCCATCATCAGATTTTCAATTGGATGGACAGTTGAAGAGTTGAAGTGTGGAGTGGATTGAAGCCTGTCCATTAAAGTATAAAGATTGACTATCTTAATATATATCTGAGCACTTATTGCATATATGTGTAAAGATGATAAACTGGACCAACTGATGATTGCTGGTTTATCATGAAATACATGTATTGGCGATTATTAATTTTTCAACATATATGTGTTCAAGTGTGTCAGTGTTATGAGATAGAGTAGATAGAGGTGGGTTATGTGAAAGACTGTGCTCATATACCCTAGATATTACATACATTGATACAGGTATATAATAAGCCTATATTTCAGTTAAATACATGTTTGTTTAAAATCCTTATCAACAACATTAGGTGCAGGAAATATTAAGCTTATTATTCTTAAATATTCATATTTCATTCAATTACATTTTGCCTTTAGTGCCACCTATTACAATCTTCAATAATCAATGGCTACTAGATGATAGTGAACTTTAATTGTCATCCTCAATTCTAGTTTCTGACTTTTATCTTTACCGATAAAAACTTGGAATTTAAAGCCAAAAAATCAAACAGTTATGCATCTTTTAATCACTTTTGACTTCAAAATTTATAAAGTGAAATTTTTAAAAAAAGCCTTAAGGATTTAAACTCAAGCAACCAACAGTATGCTGAAAAATTCAAGCAATGTGTTGGAATCATTTTTTTCTCAAAAAAATAAATCTATTCTCAACATTCTTTGCTATAACTTGCATTAGAACTAGTAAAGTTCTATCAAACATTTTCTTGTTGTAAACTTAAATAAGCTATAAAATACTGTGTTTTTATGGTTTTCATTTCTATATAAAATTTTGCCGTTTCTTTCCATTTTCTTTCATACTGTATTTTATCTCTACTTTATGTTGCACTATTCATTTTTTCCAACTCTACTTTTTTTTTATTCTGTTATTTATTAAATCAAATTTCCTTTACCTCTATAATTATTCCATTTCTCTACATTATCTTTCTAGCACTTTTTCTAGCTTTCCTGTGATTCATTTTTTATTCCATAGTTGTTTCCTATACAAGTATTTTTCTGATACAAAATAATGAAAAAAAATGTTTATTCTCTCTACCATAGTCATTTTAATTAGCTAATCTGTTTATAATGAAGTAGTTTGTTGGTACTGCAGTTGAACTCAAAGTGATTCCATTGGAGTTTTATTGATTTCAATTGTGACAAAAATATTTAAATGTCAGAAAAAGTAAAGTTATGGTCAGTGTTTATTCTTAACCCAAGAGATCGTACAAGAGCATGGTATCAGCATTTTTTGAAATTACAAAAAGAAAAAAGTTTATAGATAATTTGCTTACTTGTTTCTTTTCTTTTTGTAAAACTAAATGTAAAATAAATCATCAAGAGAGTTATTTACTCAGAAGCTTGTGAAAACTTATTGTACCAGAATGAACAACAGAGTTATGCATAGTTTATTGAAATTGAACTTCAAAACCATTATTTTTCCATGATACCAAATTTTGCAAGACTTTAAATTAAATATTTGAATTTGTTCTTAGTAAATGAAATATTTACTTTCACATCTTATTTGTATATATTTGGTTGTAGCAGAAAGTATATCAACTGGAAATGTACTGACATCAAACAGGAAATAACTTACAATTAACGATATTACTATTACGTTTTGCTTTTTTATGTAATTATCAATTTCATTTTAGTATTTCAAAAAAGATTTTCGTTACTTGAATGCAATCTTTACCAAAAAATGACTTTTTTCATGGAGATTAAATTAATGTTTTTTTCTGTTAAACAAAAATATTTTTTTTGCCCATACGCCAAAATAAAATATTTTGTGTTGGTTATTTTTTTTTGTTTATTACTCATTTTGCTTATTTGCAAAATTAATGTATTGTTTTTAAGATTAATTTTTATTTTTAAATTTATATTTTTAACTAATTTTATCATTATTGTAAAGGTTTGCTTGAGAGTAAATTCTCTGTGTCCCCCCCCCCCCATTAAAACATTAACTGCAGAGGTAAACATGCATTTCTGAAAATCTGATTTTGTTTTTCCTTTTTATGATCTGCTGCCAACATCTCATCACTTTCTCATGTTTGCAAATTTGCTTCCCAAAGCAATTTTATGAATCTGCTCTACAGCCTCCAATCAGCATATAACTGATGTCTCAAAAATATACAGAAATTTGTCTGGATCATATCTATATATCTATACAAATAAGTTAGTTTGCTTTCGAGCATTTATTTGTTGTTGTTGTTGTTAATTTAATGCTATTCCTTTTAATGCATATGAATAAACATAGCTGCTAGATGCATTAGTTCCTGCTTTAAATTCTAATCTTCACTGATGAAGGGGAAGGCCAAAAACTGACCTAGAGATTATCCAGCAGCTTTTCTACTTGAAATTGACTGACTAGTCTGGATAAGCAGTGCACAACCTGTCCACAACCTCTCAAAGGGTTGAAGAAAACTTGTTGGGGATCATGAAAATTTTGAGAAGTTCTCATGTTAGATAATACGTTTTTAGTTGAAAAAAAAAAAAAAACCTAAATGCTATTAAATAAATACATGAAAACTGCTTAACTCAATATTGTGTGTCTAATTACTTTTATGTTTAATCACTTCCTTCTTTATATTCCAATCTGCTTTGTATAAACAGCTCATCATAATGGCACTTTGCTTATACTGCTCTCATTTCTCTTATTTACTCTCAGAATTTTGTTCTTCATGCTAGTATTCTCCTAAAGGTGATAGTGGTAGGTTCTTGAATATATACATTTTCCAAAAACAGATTATAAAAGTTGTAATTGCTACATATCAATAGATTTGCTAAGACCAAGTATTATTATACATTTTTTGTTAATATGCGTTTTTGAAAGATTTTATATTATATCATATGTATTGAAACATAATATAAAGATATATATTTGTATGCAATAAAACGATGTTATTCCAATAGTTCTAATCATGGGGAAAATGTAATTCAATTTTAATAATTTATACAACACATATACTAAGAGAAGCTGAGAAGCTTGTTTAATACTTTCAAATAAAATGTTAAATACATCAACATAGTATGCTAAGCATTTATTAGCAATATGTGATGATGTGATGTGATTTACTGTAGTTTCTCCTTAAACGGAGTGAAGAATCTCTCAACAATTATACTCACAGAAACCTGTTAGCCACTTTATTTTCCATTCCCGGCCTAAGTTTTGCCATATTCTGCTCCATCCCATTTCCACAACATAATCTTTGTCAACTCTATGGCCTTTATATCTAAATCCCCCTTATCTTTTTACAAACCCAGCATAAAAACCAATAATCCACTTTCTGTATAATCACTTTTTTCTTATTTATTCTTCCATAACTTCATTATAGGTGCTCTTTCTGTTTTCAAGCATTTACATTCAATTAATAGATGTCTAACATTTTCTATTCCTTCCTTACATAATTTATAAACTAAATCACCCATATTTTTCCATTTACATGTATATTCTCGCTAAAGATCTCGTTGGAGCCTTAAACAATAATCTACTTTCCTTACTACTATCATATATTAACTCGTACCTAATGTTCTGTTTATTTCTATGTATATTTAAACTCTTTATACTTTCCAAACTTTAGTGCCACCCAGTGCGAGCTTTAGTAATCAATGGATGCAGGAAGATTTTTGTATAAAATCCCCATGTAGTGCCTACCCATTCAACATCCCCAGACAACTTTCTAGCTTGTGGCTTTTATCAGTGAGGAGCTTTGGATCTGAGACCACTGCATCTAGATCTAAGGGTGCGAAATATGCTTTCGATTAACTGGTAGACATACTCATAGCATACTACATTGATATATTTAACATTTTTACTTTAAAGTATTATTAAACGAGCTTTTTTTAGTATACGCGTTGTATGTATTATTTATATCGAGTCGTAATAGGATAGTAATAACATATAATGCGTCGCGTAAAATTTCAATCTGAGTATAGGGGTCGCAAATGTAAAAAAGAATGGAATGATTGGTATGGATTACGGTAAATGAATCTACATTAAAATAAAGAAAAGTGTTTTGTAATCTACTGCAGAACTTTTAAGTTTTCGTTAAACAATTTCCACCCATCATTTAAACTTTTATTTCTCGCAAGATTCTACATATGTTAGTATTTACTTTTAACAATAATAAAAAAAGATATAATTTATTTAGCATTTTTTCCCTTTTATCTCTCATTAAAAGTGATTTTAAAAACTCGAAATGCCAAAGAAATTTGTTCTTTTAGCATTCACTACGATAAATCTCCTTAAAGCAATATGTCAGTTTCATTTATAACTCACTTTGAGAAAAAATAAATAAAACTTAAAAATCGATGAGCATATCTAACAAGTTAATTATCTTAGCTAATAATAAAAGAGATTTAACTATTACAAATGTTACTTTTAAAAAATGTATTTATTGAAAACATATTAATATAATTTTAAAATTAACCCAAAATAATATTTTGTTAAATATTGAATCTATAATAACGGGAGAGATTGAGCGAAATGGGAGCAAACTGAATTTAAATTTCCGCGAGTGAGTGAACTTTCTATATATATATATTTAATGTCATAGCATCGGCCGGGACGCGAACCCGCAACCCGGGCAACTGCCTGCAAGTGCAAGGCAGTCGCGCTGACCTCTCGACCACCAATGCAAGACAACTTTTATTTTTTTTTTATCTGAAAAAAATAAATTAATTAATAAACTAAAATAAGTAACGATGAGAGCTTTTGCAAAATTAAATGAACAATTATATTTACAAAATTATTATTTTTTGGTATGTTTTAAAACAAAAATAAATTTAAAACATTCACTTCCAACTACGATTTGGATATTTAATAATTAATTAATTGTTTTTAGTTATTCAATAATTTATTAGTTCAGAAATTTCCTTTATTAAAAGCATTAAACTTCAATTATTACTTTTCTTAATATATATGGTAAATGAGCACAGACTTTTTCACGACCCAACACTCTCCATTCTATCTCATAACACTGATACACTTGAACACATATATGTTGAAAAGATAAATAATCACCAATAAGCGTATTTCATGCTAAACTAGCAATCATCGGTTGGTACAGACTATCATCTCTACACATATATGCAATAAATGCTCAGATATATATTAAGATAGCCAATCTTCATACTTTAATAGACAGGCTTCAATCCACTCCACACACCAATTTTTTAACCGTCTATCCAATTGAAAATCTGATGATGGAATGCTCAAACGCTATCCTGAGGCCGAGATTCTTGTCACACCCATGTTGATCTAGGGTCAGGTTTTCAGTTGAATGGACGGTTGAAGAGCTGATGTGTGAAGTGGATTAAAGCCTGTCCATTAAAGTATGAAGATTGGCTATCTTAATATATATCTGAGCACTTATTGCATATATGTGTAGAGATGATAATCTGGACCAACTGATGATTGCTAGTTTAGCATGAAATACGTATATTGGTGATTATTTATCTTTTCAACATATGTGTGTTCAAGTGTATCAGTGTTATGAGATAGAGTGGAGAGAGCTGGATCATGTGAAAGTCTGTGCTCATATACCTGATATATTACATATATTGATACAGGTATATAATAAGCCTTTATTTCAGTTATTACTTTTTTTAACCAATTCATGAAGTAAAAAATATTTGTCGATGAGTTTTTCTTATTTAATTTGAAACACAATTGAAAAAACTCAAACATTTAATGCATATTTTTAAATAGAAATTAATTCATCTAAGTACATTCAGAATAAGAAAAAACTATTTTACATTTTTATGATTTACACATACCATTTTCAACTTTCTTATACACTTTTATTTTTTATCAAACTTTATTCTTACAGTTTTGACTGTGATGCAGTCATCATCAGAGTTCTTTCAAAAGTAGATTTTAAAAAGCTCTGATGATGACTGCAAGACAGCCGAAACTATAAGAATAAAGTTTGATAAAAAATAATATTGCTAAAGTACATAAGAAAGTTGAAAATGATATGATATGTAAAATATAGAAAGAAAGAAATAAGAAGAGAAAGAAGAGAAAATTGTATTGTCCATAAAAGATTTAGTAGCTATTATCAATAAAAAAATGTTTACTGGAAGGCCTGATATAAAGTAAATTTATTCTAGCCTGAAATAATAAACAAACACCCCCATAAAAATGTTATTACTAATAATTTTTTTTTATTATGTGAATATATTATTTCTGCCAATATGATAATGTTAAATCTCTTACAGTTTTTTTGAAATTTAATAATTATGTAATTAATCTCATATTTTCTTGAAACATGACCACATTTTTCCATATCAGTTTCACACTCCTTCAATAGAATCAGTGGAACTAAATCTATCACTCAGATGTTTTGATTACAGGGTGATAATAATAAAACAGCTTTTTGTAATAATAGAAACCATAGCAAAGATTTAAAATAACATGACATATAACTTTAAAATCTGCTGAAATGTTTTACCATTATAGTTGTGCTACTTGATAGGATAGTTGTTATATCATTTATAAAACAAAATGCAAGAAAAATATCATTAGCAATATATATAAATTCTTAACATATTTCTTTTATAAATCTTGCTTTATTTCAAGAATCATTTTTTCTATATCATATATACAGTCCCTTGTTCTATTTTTCATCTACATTTTCGATCATTTCTTATGATTATGGAGGAGAAAGAGGGTGGTGAAAAAATGCTATAGGAGATGAAAGAAATTTTATAAAGAAAATTATATTGATAATTTATATATTAAAATTAATGGGTTATTTTAAACAGAAACAGAAAACTTACTGTAAAGTTGACATTAAATTATACTACAAAATGTGATTTATGTATTATATATTTTAACATGATAAAGAATTTGCCCCAATTAGTAAATTCTATACATGACATTGTTTAAAAATATTTGTTTATTCATGAAAATGCATTCAATATCATTATATAAAATACCTGAAGATGGTCTATTTATAAATATGCTAAGTGTAAAAATAAATAACAACTAGGATAACAGAAAATTTCAGGTATATAAAGAATGAGCATTCCCAATTGCTTAACAAGCCTTGTGACAAATGTTCAGCCAGAGAAAGCATTTAAAATATCTCTGTCAGGAAACTTCTTCTAACCTCTGACCATGTTTTCATACTTTGGCACTCCTCAGAAAGATCTAGTGCCTGTCTGAGGAGTGCCAAAGGGTGAAACCATGGTCAGAGGTTAGGGGGAGTTTCCTGAGAGATATTTTAAATGCTTTCTCTGTACTGAACATTTGTCACAAGGCTTGCTGAGCAATTGGCAATGCCCATGGTTTATATCTTGTGAGCTTAAGAGAATTGAGATCATGTGATCTATGACTTTTTTTTCAGGTATATATTTTAATAACAGAAACAAAAAAGCACAACTAGAATAATGACAAATATAATTATCACAATATTCAGCCATTTGCTGAAAGAAGGCCTCTCTGAATTTAAACCAGTTTCTCTGATCCATATTATCTCTTCTTCACATCACCAATGAACATCCTTATTTTATCCATCTATGTCATATCTCATCTCTTTCTAGATTTTTGACAATCTCTTGGAATTCAGTTTAAGATTTCAATTACCCATTTAATAATATATCTCTTTTAGTGACATTTGCAGCTCAGATCCATTTCAGTCACTTAGTAAAAATGAAATTTAATAAACATCACACATTTCTTATACTTGCTTATAATTGTTATTAAAACAGGCAAACTCTCTATACATATTGCCACTCAGTGTAAGCCAAAGCAATCAATGGATGGCAGAAGGCTTGTGCATAAAATCTCCATCTAGTGTCTACTCATACAATATCCCCAGACTAGTTTCTGACTTGTGGCCTTTGTCAGTGAGGAGCCTTGAATCTGAGATCACCTAGATCTTTGGATCTAATGCAACCTTCCAGCAGCCACCTTTTACCTCTACGTAACTACAAAACTAATAAGTCTTAAATTGAAAACACTATAATATTTTCAATCCAGTCTCATTAGCCTATATAGTCATGTAGGTCTGACCTCAGATCAGTACCTATACATCCAAGGCTCCTCACTTATGAAGGCCACAAGCCAGAAACTAGTTTGGGATATTGGATGAGTAGGCACTAGATGGGGGATTTTATGTATAAGCCTCTGGTTTCCATTGATTACTCTGGCTTGCACTGAGTGGCAATGCATATAAAGAGTTTTGCCTGTTTTAATAACAATTATACGCAAGCATAAGAAATGGTGATCGTGTGATGTTTATTGGCTTAAAACCAATTCTGCCTAATAGAATAGTGTTGTCTATGGTTATTTTTCTAGTACCAGGATCATATCCAGATGTGATAATCTCTACTAATGCAAAATTAGAGAAGCCATTGAGATACTTAAAAGGTCAGATTGTATCAATAAGCGAGATGATACATGCAAACTTCCTCCTATTTGGAAAGATTTTTTTAAAAAACATTCCTAAATTTAACATTTTTTGCTATTGGTGGGATTTTTAATATTTTATTCAAATCAGTGATTGTAGCGCCTCTACAACCGTCTTTCTACCTTTTATAACTCTGTGGATGGCTTCTGTGACCAAGTCGAAATGTCAGTATATTAATATTAAAAGTTTTTAACATGGATGAACCCGCAAAATATGTATTTTATATATTTAACCCATGCAAATCTTCGTTTTAACATATATATATATGGCTAAGCACTTTTGAGGGCTGAGGCCCTCATATTCATAGCCATCTTGTGAATAAATAGATTGGTTAAAAGCGATACAAATGTATGTAAATGAGATAGTTAAGTATTCTATTTCCTAGAGATGTTATAACAAGAGTCTCTTTCATCAAGCATTGTTAGCCAAGAGGTCAGTACAGTGCTTTGCAAGCAAGCAATTGGTTGCAGACAGTTGTTGTGGGTTCACCTCCTGGCCTATGCTATGACACATGAGAAATAAAAAAGGCTTTTCTGTTTATAGAGTTGTTATCTTTAGCGATGCTCGCTTTTAACCAACCTATTTATTTACAAGATGGTTATGAACATGAGGACCTCAAAAGCACTTAGCCACATAGTTAGATACATATATTTAGTTTATATCAATCTACAGAATTAATATTTTTTTGTCTTCAGCTTTGTGTGTTCATGCGTTTCATTGCATTTTATATATTTATACATTATTCAATTGGCTATAAAACTAGTTTTATGTTTATTGATTTATTCTATTTAAAAATAATCCATAGAATCAATTTTTAAAATATGTTGTAAATCTTAAAATTTCGTAAGAAAAATATCTATCAATTAATTAATTGTAAAAATATTGTAATGGTATTTATGAGCAAAAAATTCTGAAATAAACTCTACAATAATCAAAATATCAATACATAATAATAAATAATAGCCATTTCCACCTTAAATCATATCTGCCATTCTGGTGAGCTTTTTAGAGTTAAAATGTAAAATGCTATTAAGGATGGCAGACATATTGTAAGATGAATATAGCTATTATTTATTGTTATATTTTCGCATTTTGATTATTGTACAAATTTATTCCAGAGTTTTTTATTTACTATCATTATTTTATTTAATTTTGTGTTTTTATCATAAGGATATAACGAATGAGATTTGAATCCAGACTAGCAAGATACCTACAGTAATTCATTCTATCCAATATAACCAATACCCATAATCTCATGCATGAAGAAATAAACAATCTCCAATGTATGTATTTCATGCTGAACCAGCACTCATCAGTTGGTCTGGATTATCAATAAGATGTAATATTGTCATACAGAAGTATTTTTGATTTCTTAAATATATCATTATTAAGCAAATTAATTTAATCTGCTGTGCATGATCATCAAACTATATTATGTAGCATTTTTGGCCCTGTAATTTAGTTAGAGAGACCTACTTGTGGAAATTTTGTTGTATGCATTTGATGTTTTTGCACTCATTTTATAGCAATAACTTGAACTAAAATATATAGTGATTGATTTTAATTAAAGTCATATGATTTCATCTATATATTAAGAAAAATATACATTTTTATAGTTGATTGTTAAAACAAAATGCACAAAAGTAATTAAAATTGGCCACAAAATGTTGTTCAAGAAATTGCTCACCTGATAGATTAATAAAAAAATTTATAGCATAAATAAAAACTAAAATAAAAAAGATTTATTTATACTTTTTCATAATAATAATCAATTTAAATTTATCAAAAAAAAATTTAACAATGTATAGAATGTTTAATTTTACATTTCACTAAATATAAATAAATTAGTCAAAAATTTTAAAAATACTATAAGGTCACACAAAAGCAATATCTTTTATTGTATTGCAAATATTTATAGATTTACTCTACTATAATTAAATAGTTTATGAAAATAATTTAAAAACCCTAAATCACTAAGCTGTAATAAAATTATGTCATACATTCTGTCTATTCAAAAACAGATAACTGAAGGAATAAAGAGTTTAATACTAAAATACTTTTTAAACAATTATTTAATAAATTAAGTAATTAGTAATTCAGAAAATTAAAAAGCTGGCATGATAATATGATAATTTAAACTTTTACATTTTCATCAAAAATATAGATGCATATAAGAAAAATGTTTAATATTTTTTATCACTGAGTTATTTTATTTTCAGTAAGTAAAACTGAAAAATAACTTTTTAATCAGAAATAAATTGGGATATAATCTGCACATTAAAGAAAATACTTTTAACCATGGTTCTTTGAGACCTTCTATAACAATTTAATTACCAGTTTCCATATGGGTTTTCTTCTTCAAGGCTTCTCAATTCCAGGCTTTTAGATGCATAAATTCATCAATTAAGCTTTAAGCCCTGTATTTCAATGACTGTATCAGAATTAAGAACAATGTCTGGAAATGATAGCACTATATCTTCTTATCAGTCAAGTTTCAAGTAGAAGTCTCTAAAGTAATTATAACATAGCATACATCTAAGCTATCCTACATCAAATCTATTAATATCCTAGTTGACTGCATGAATATGAATAAAACTTTTTTTGCTTATCCACACATATTTGCATAATATATTATTAAAAAATATCAACTGAAATCATAGTTCCACTTAATATGCTCTTTTACATTTATAAAATGCATACATGTGAGTAAAAACATCCATTAGCTATCTATCTATATCATATTCTACAGCCTATAACTTATTTTCTTTTGAGCTTTAAAATAAAATAACTGATATCACACATATTATAATTACAATCATCAGTGTTTATACATTTCTTATTCAAAAACATGTGTCTACTGTTTTTAAGTATTTATTATTTATTTACTTATTTTAGATTTACTGTTTAAATAAAATATCATAAAAGAAAGTGTTGATATTTTAACAAGCCAGAAACAAGTCTGGAAATATTGGATGAGTAGGCACTAGATGGGAATTTTATGCATAAGCTTTCTGGCATCTATTGATTACTCAGGCTTGCACTGAGTGGCAATACATATAGAGAGTTTTGCCTGTTTTAATAACAGTTATAAGCAAGCATAAGAAATGGTGGTAATGTAATATTTATTGGCTTAAAACCAATCTTGCCTAATAGGGTAGGGGTGGTTGTGATTATTAAGCTACCAAAGACACCAAAATGTATAGATACTGAACTGAGTTTATACCTACTAATGTGCTCATTTGCTATAATGATAATGGCCATGCATTAAATAAAATATTGAATTTAGTCAGTATCAAAATTGATGCAGGCAGAGTCCCCTAGTGTATATATGTAATGATTAGAAACCAGTCAACACTTAGACAAATCCAATGTAGATAACAATCTCAAACTGTTGTCAAAGCAATTTCCTTTTAACAATATATATATATGTAAATATATAGGATTTGAACTCAGATTTTCAAGCACCCTTCAATTATCCACACTATCTCATACAAGTGATACACATGACCACACACATGTAGAAAAGATTAATAATCACCAATATATGTATTTCATGCTAAACCAGCACTCATCAGATAGTCCAGATTATCATCTCCCACACATATATATAATCAATGCTCAGTTTATATTAAGATAGCAAATCTTCATACTTTAATGGACAGGCTTTAATCCACTGCAACCTCCAACTTTTCAGCCATCCATATAATTGAAAATCTGATGATGAAAACTCAAATCCCATGCTGATGCTAATATTATTGCCATGCCCATGTTGACCTGAAGTCACTCTGACCCCTCATGTATAGGACAGTATCCATTAAATACATATAAGAGGGCTGAAAAGTTGGAGGTTGCAGTGGATTAAAGCCTGTCCATTAAAGTATGAAGATTTGCTATCTTAATATAAACTGAGCATTGATTATATATGTGTGTGGGAGATGATAATCTGAACCAACTGATGAGGGCTGGTTTAGCATGAAATACGTATATTGGTGATTATTAATCTTTTCTACATGTGTGTGGTCATGTGTATCAGTTGTATGAGATAGTATGGATAGTTGAAGGGTGCTTGAAAATCTGAGTTCAAATCCTCTATGCTTACAATTAGGCTTCCAGGTTTGTAAAGAGTGCCCGGTTTTCAAATATTTACATATATATATATATATATATGCAAGGAAATCAAGTCACCCATCATGTGACTAAATTTTAAAAACTTGTACTACTAATGTTATATCATCATCATTATCAACCATTATCAATCCACTGCAGGATGAAGGTCTTTCCAAGTTTAATCCATCTTCTCCGATGTTCAGCTTCTCTTCCCCACATCACCCTTGCACACTTTCTTATTTCATCCATCTCACATGTGGTCTCTTTCTGGGTCTTTTACAACCTCTTGGAATCCAGTTTAAAATTTTAATTGTCCATCTAGTATCATCTCTTCTAGCAATATGACCAGCCCAAATCCACTTCAATCTTTTAATTTTTTCAATGAGGTCAGTAACACCTGTTTGTTCTCTTACCCATACATTGCGTTTTCGATCTCTTTGTGTGGCTCCCAACATACATCTCTCCATACTTCTTTGAGTAGTCTGAAGTCTCTGTATTACTCTTCTATTAAGTGTCCAAGTCTCAGATCCATAAGTAAGAACTGGTAAAACACATTTGTTAAAAACCTTCCTTTTCAAACACATAGGCATATTTCCTTTTAGTATCAAGTTATTTCTACCAAAAGCACTCCAACCAAGTTTAATTCTATGATTAATTTCTTCCATTATGTTTCCATCTGTATTAATAATCTGACCAAGGTATTTGTAACTGTTCACTTCTTTTAATTCATCATAATCAATCTTTATTTTCTTATTTTGAGCAAATCGATTAAACATTACATTAGTCTTTTGAACATTTATCTTTAGTCCTACTTTCATCTGATAATTCCTGCAACATATCCTGCAGCTCTGAAGCATTAATTGCAAAAACAACTACATCATCTGCGAAATATAAATGACTTAAATAATCTCCATTTACTTTCACTCCTTTAGTTTCCCATTTTAATCCAGAAAATACTTCTTGCAGCACTGCTGTAAAAAGTTTTGGAGATATGGAGTCACTTTGTCTTACACCTTTCTCAATGTTGACTTTCCCAGTATCATTATGTAATCTAATTGTTGCTGTTGCATTTTTATAAATATTCTTCAAAATATGACAATATCCTGGATCTATACCTTGATGATCCAATGCTTTAAACACTGAAGAAATGTTTATATAATCAAATGCCTTTTCATAATCTACAAATCCAAAACATAATGACAACTCATATTCATTTGTCCTTTCTATAACTTCTCTCAACACCTGGATATAATCTACTATACTAAAACCACTTTTAAATCCAGCTTGTTCTCTTCGTTGGTGGAAATCTAATGTTCTCTGTAGACGAGTTGTAATTATCTTGGTAAAAATTTTATATAAAACTGATAAAAGGCTGATAGGTCTGTAATTTCTAATATCTTTTTTATCACCTTTTTTAAATATTAATGTTATTACTGCATTCTTCCAATCATCCGGTACATCTTTATCATTTAGACATTTGGTATATAACTTTGCTAAAAAAATTTCTATTTCTTCAACTGCTTCTTTTAATATATCAATTATAATTTTATCATTACCTGGAGCCTTTCCCTTCTTCATACATTTAATTTCATGTCTCATTTCTTCATTTAAAATTCTGGGCAATGCGGAAGATGTAATAGATATAGGAGGTATTTGTTCTTTATTACTATATAATTCTTGATAAAAATCTTCTACCAATTTCATGATGTCATCTCTCTTTTTAGTAACAATTCCATCTTTTTTTCTTATTGCAGATATAAATTTCCTACCAATACCAAAATGTTGTTTAACATTTTTGAGACTTTTATTTTCTTCTACAGCTTTCCTTGCTAGTTCACAGTTATACTTTCTTATATCATTTTCAACTCTTTTCCGTACCATTTTACAAAATTCGAGATATTCAATTCTTTTTAATACATCATTTTTGTATATCTTCATATTCCTTCTTTTCTTCATAAATTCTCTAGTCTCAGTAGAAATTTTATTGATCAATTGCTGCTTTTTTTCTACCAGCTATCTTTGTTGCAGTTTTTAAAAGTGTATCAGTTATTTTCATATTAATTTCATTCAAATGTGAATCATGCTCAAAATCTACTAATACTTGAAACCGATTTCTAAGTTCTAATTTAAATTCATTAGAATGTTTCTGAAGATTAGGAATATCAACTCTAAATATTGTTTTTCTTAATAATTTTTGTCTCTCTAGTTTCACATTAACACGTATTTTACACCCTACTAATCGATGATCACTTTCTGTGTTAAATTTATTAAGAACAATACAATCTTGAAATATTAATTTCCTATTAGTCAAAATATAATCCAATTCTGCTGTACCTTCATTTGGATGCTTCCATGTCCATTTCTGGTTAAAATTTTTATCAAAAAACGAATTCATAATATAAAGGGTTTTTTTTTCTGCAAAACTCCACAAGTCTATGCCCTCTCTCATTTCTATTACCATCACCAAAATTACGTACAGCACTTTCATCTTTCATTTGTTTACCAATTCTAGCATTAAAGTCTCCCATAACGATTTTAAAATGTTGTTTACTCTGATCAAAAGCCTTTTGTACATCCATATAAAAATCTTCTACTACTTCATCACTATGAGAACTTGTTGGGGCATAAACCTGAATTATCTGCATTTGATATCTGCTATTAAGTTGTATAACTAATCTTTCTGCAAAACTCCACAAGTCTATGTCCTCTCTCATTTCTATTACCATCACCAAAATTACGTACAGCACTTTCATCTTTCATTTGTACCAATTCTAGCATTAAAGTCTCCCATAACGATTTTAAAATGTTGTTTACTCTGATCAAAAGCCTTTTGTACATCCATATAAAAATCTTCTACTACTTCATCACTATGAGAACTTGTTGAGGCATAAACCTGAATTATCTGCATTTGATATCTGCTATTAAGTTGTATAACTAATCTTGCCACTCTGTCTGATACACCATCAATCTCCACAATATTGTTCTTCCACTTTTTATTTATAATGAATCCTACTCCACTTGTGATTCCAATATTTGTGCCTTTATAATAGAGTATATGTCCACTTTTTAAATCAATTGTCTCTTAACCTTTTCTTCTAACTTCACAAAGTCCAACAATGTCACATTTAATATAAGAGAGTTCTTCTTCTAATTCTTGCAATCTTCCTTCACTTGAAAGTCATCTGCAGTTGTAAGTACCTAAATAAAAAGTCGTCATCAAATGGCAGCCTGGGTCCACAATCAGGGGATTCTTAGCACCCTTCCGCCTTCGGCCACTAACCGCTGCCTTGGTTGGTGACTTTACAGCCTCCTGGGAATAAGGGCCATGCTTTATTTGTGTCTGTCATAATCGTATACATGTATTGGAAAAAATATTTATCATTTACACAAACATTCATTCTGCCTTATCAGGCACTGAGAAGAAAGACCATGGTGTTTCTTGATCTTAAACTCAGAGGTAAATATCCAATAAACTCACAATGCTGGCTAATGCGTGTTGGTGAGCAGCCCATCCATGTTCATATACTATATGAATAATCACATAGTAATAACAGCTGCAATGACAAGAATGTATGGAGTCGACATTTAGGAATTTGCCCTGCTTGGTTCCTTTAAGGCCTCCAAGAGAAATCAAAGGGTCTCCTTTCAGTTAATAATACCTCTATTCCCAGACTGGTGTCTGGCTTCTGGCTTTCATCAGTTATTAATACTCAGTATATAACTTTTTTTTCTTTTTTTTTTAAAAAAAATGTTATATACTGACTATTAATAACTGATGAAAGCCAGCAGCCAGAAACCAGTCTGGGAATAGAGGTATTTGGAAAAGCTTGTTAAAAGCTATAAATGCTCATTGTATATATATATATATATATATATATATATATATATATATATATATATATATATATATATATATATATATATATATATATATATATATATATATATATATATATAAATGATTATACAAGTTAATCTATTGATGGACTATCAAAATCACAAGATAGACAAAAATCTTATACTAAATAATTAAAAAATTAAAAGCCAAATATTGGAGAACTTTAAAATGAGATTGAATGTTAACATTTCTAATGGTAATTACCTGTGGTTATATCATTTTATAAATATTGGTCAAACATTAATTTCAAAATAAATAAAATTCCTGGAAAGTTAAAAATTCTATAAATTTCACATAATCACCATTTCTTATGCTTGCTCTTAACTGTTATTAGAACAGGCAAAAATCTCTATATGTATTACCACTCAGTGCAAGCTAGAGTAATTAATAGATGCCAGAAGTCTTGTGCATAATATCTCCATCTAGTGCCTACTAATCTAATATCCCCAGACTAGTTTCTGGCTTGTGGCATTTATCAGTGAGAAGCCTTGGATCTGAAAGAACTGCACCTAGATCTTAAGATCTAATTCAACCACCCAGCAGCCACCTTTTATCTCTACTTAATTACAAAACTATGATACTTAAATTGAAAACACTATAATATTTTCAATCCAAGCTCATTAGCTTATATAGTCATATAGGTCTGAACTCAGTTTAATACCTATACATTTTGGTGTTTTTGGTTTTTTAATAGTCATAGCCACCACTATTCTATTAGGCATGATTGGTTTTAAATCAATAAAGATCACATGATCACTATTTTTATGCTTGTTCTTAACTGTTATATTGTGAGCTTTATAAACAACTAGTAAAATTATCATCTCAAAGTTTAATCACCGATTACATTGTCAACAGAAAACCATTAACACAGACAAGACTGAAGATGGTGCTAGTTGTACTTCCTCTTGTGATGAATCTGATTTCTTACCAGTTCACAAACAAACCACATATTGTAGAATAGTGATAATGATTAAAATATGTATGAAAAAATGTAAAATTAAATACTGCAGTTAATAAAAAAAAGTAAAAAAAGTTTGACTTGTATCAATTTTTTTCAAATATTTGAAATTTTTTATTAGTCATACTTTATTTTTTTATTTTTTTATGTGAATTTTAAAGTAATTTTTCCTCATTGCTTTGCTTTTATAAAATTTCTGAAAATTACAGAATGTATCCCCCATTTTTTAAGGTAAGTTAAATCTATTCTTGTGTGATTTTTTTTAATGTGGGTTTTCTGTAGAACCTATCTATCACATAAAATGAGACCTAGGTGTACTACATAATGATTTACTTTGGTGAAAATACACACATATATTTCATAATAATGTTAATTGTGTGGATTAGTGAGATATATGGTAGATCAAAATTTGCTAATAAGAATTAAAAATTGAAGCCTTTGTAAAATAGTTTATTTCTTTTTATTTGGAAAAAATTTATGCCAAGGTGATAAAAATTTAGGCCATATCAAGAATTTATTTTTATTATATGTATATGTGCATATATAATCAGGAATTAATTCTTTAATTAATCAAACCTATTTATATTTGTGCCAGTTTTATTTACAGATTTTACCCGTCTGCTTCCATTCCTCCAAGGATGCTTGCCAATGCTAAAATTCTCAAGGCTAATATTCCATTGTGACTTATTTTGGATTTTGGAGTGGTCCACTACTCCAACACAGCAAAGTGGTTTAACCAACAGCTCATCCAAGCCCTGGAATCCAGTACTTATACCATAAAGTCATTGTTTCAATTTGTAACAAAAATAAAGGACCTAGTTTTGAAACCTGACACCACACTGGCTAATATTAATGTTTCAGAATTATACAGCTCCGTTTGCAGAGTTAAATCTGTTCACATTATAAAAGAATAGCTTATAAACCACAACTCAGCTCTGCCACAGATTGACTTTATTAGAGACTTTTTATCCTGGCTTGATAAAATTATCATGGCCTTCTTTCACAACCAGTGGTTTCATATGAAGGATGGTTGACCAATGGGGCTACCTATAAGTGGCATCATCTCAAGTATAGTGTTAAATTACTTTGAAAAATAAGTAATCCCAAAATATCAAGACTCTAACTTACTATCCATCTGCACTAGATTTGTTGATGATCTCTTCATAGCTGTCCCCACTCTGATTATTCTACAAATTAAAACTGAACTCCAAATTACCACAGGAATTACATTCAACATAGAAAATGAAAACAGCCATAAACAAGTTAAATACCTAGACATACACATTCAGTAAGAGCACACACATCTTAATTATAAGATGCTCATCAAACCCCTTGAAATTAGAGGACACTCCCATTCCCTCTCCAATTCACCAACTAACAACAAACTTTCTGGCTTAACTTCATTTTTGTATAAAAATATGCACCTTTGTAAATTTTAGGCAGATAAAAAAGCTAATCTAGCATCATACAGCAACGACCTGATAAAAGTTGGTTTTAATCAGAATTTAATTGACAAGAAAATAAAACAATTTTGCTCTAAAAGAAATAATCAGGCCCCTAACACAGACAAGCAAAGACTTCTACTCCCTTATCTGCTTAATGTGCATAAAAGTTTTTACAATATATTCAATAATAAATATCATTTATGCCTCCACACACCTCCCAACTCCAACAATTAATAACACTAAAGACAGCCTACCATCCTCGCTGACACCTCCGGTGGTCTATAATATTGCCTGCTCTGAAAAATATTGTAGATCACCATATTATGTTAAGACAAGGCCTCTCTGTCCACTAGGCTATCACAACACACATTTTTCTATAATAAAACACTGGTGGATAATAGTTCAACTTTTGCACAGCACTGCATGTCAGCCGGTCATGATTGCCAACCTAGAGATCCAGTGGTGGTTTGCAGAGAGTGACATGATTTCAAAAGAAAAATAAAAGAGGTTTACTTTATTGCTAGAGATAGCGATGCCATAAATAGAAAAGACTTGCTACAAAATATCCAGGAAATGGAATACATAACTATTACATTTGCATAAATTTACATCACTCCTAATCAATTTCTTATCTATTTACAAAATGACTATGAATATGAGGGCTCTGACCCTTGAAAGCACTTAGCCACTTAATTATATATATATATATATATTATTGTGCCCTTATCTATAGGTCATAACAAGGTAGAATGGTCAATTACTAAAAAATTTTAAATTTTAAGATATGTTTGTATGATATATAAATAATAATAGGATAATTAGATTTTACAGTACAATTTAAAGCTGAAAATACCTGGTATATAAAAATGTAATAGATTATTTTAAGAGAAAACAGTTAAATAAAGCTTAATTATATCCTTGCTTATGGTTGTAAAGGCTGGCCATATAAAATAATACAGCTATAAATAGTTAAAAATATATTAATAGTTTGAGGATAATATTTTAAAACTAATAAATTAAATAAATGCTAGATGTAGTGTTATAATTATATTTAATAGTCAAAATTAATAGATTATATTTTAAAATAAACTTTGGGATGATGAGAATTGTATTTAGTTCTACAAATTTAAATTACTTTCCAAATTTTTTATAAAATATATCAGTTTTGGTAATTTAGACCGAGACGTAAATAAAAAATCATTTGATAAAGTTAGTAAACATGTGACTGTATATTATATACCTTCACACACACGCTTGTTAAAATAATAATAGGGTTTGTGAATTTGAAACTAAATGTGATTGCCATTGATCCTTAAAGTAAAAGTTTAAATGTTAAATATTATTTTAATAATTATTTTAAAAGCTTAAATGATTTTTATAAAACTGTAATTGAATTTAAAAAGTACTAGTCTAAATAATATTTAAGACATGACGTCATCAATTCTTCATTTTTAACAGTCTAGTATGTTATAAAACTAAAATGTGTAAATTTGTTCGCGCTAAAAAGTCATTAACCAATCAACGGGGGTAAATTAGCAGACAAAATATAAGAATTAGACAGAGCGGGAGGAGAAGTAATGTGTAAGTGAAAGAGAAAGTAACATTTTTTAGCTGATAACATCGTAGCTGGAAAAGTGATATAAATTTAAAATTTTGTATTTATTTTAAAAGTTCTTTTGTAACATATAATATATTTGACTGCCTCTATATGGATTGCTAGTTTTAAAAGTTATCTTACCAGGGAATTTTATTCAAGTTCAACTAAAATTTTACAGTAAAATGGAAGTACAAGAAAGAATACCTAAAAATATTGCTAAGGAAAAAATATTTGGAAAGTGCCTTAGTACAGCTTTATTTATGCTCAACCAGAAACTTATTATTATAACTCAAAGAAATATAATTGGGACGCTATATGAAAATTTAAAAGAGAAGTTACTTGCCGTCAGGAAAAAATTATGACGCACAAATTTTATAAGGCTACTTTGAAGTTATGTTATTCTTCTCTATGAAAAAAATTTAATATGCGTTTTATTATAAAGAAAAATTATGATGAAGAAAGAATGTTTATCTTTTAAAGGAAAACATTATTAAAAATATAGTACCAGAATTTTAAAATAAAGAAAAAGTTATAGAATAATATGAAAGAGTTATTATATTTTATGGAAAGGAACAGAAAAACTTTATCTAAGAAGAATTAAAAAGTATTATAAAGTATTCATTGGAGGAAATGCTTGATTTAAAGAATATAAAATTCAAATTACTTAATGAAAATGGATCCATGGAAAACAGAAAAATTTATTAAATATTTAAATAAAAGTACCTAAAAGATGCATCGTAAAAGTCGCGCGGGAAAATATTAGCAGACAATACTAGAATATGGAAGATGTTTTTCTTTACAGGATGAATTGATATCAAGAATTAATAATTATATTCAAGATTATGAAAACCCAGGATTGTCGTCTATGAATATTCCTTAAACAGAGTAATAATTGTTTTACTTAAAATAGAACATTAAGTGACTAAAGAAGAAATAATATATTTTTTTTAGCTTTAATATGAACGGTTCAAGAAAGTTTGATGAAGAAGTACCGTAAATATAGTTTAAATATTTTTTACTAATTTATTTTTAAATATAAAATGTTATGTGAGATTAGGGAAAACATATAAACATAAATTTAGTAATATTAAAAAATTAAATATAATAGCTTAATAGAATGATAGAAATATTGTTTTAAAAATAAAATGTATGTATGGAAGTCTTATATCTACAAGAATTAATGGGATGGTGAAGCCTACGGAACGCGATGGAGAAGATAAAGATCGTTTGGTAATTTTGATATTTATTTATAATGCATAATGTATTTTTTTTAGATCATCTATTGATTAAGAATGATGTGTGAGAGTTTAAAATTATATGTACACATTTTATACAACATTTTAAAACATATTATGAGATAGGAGTAATTCTGAATATGCATGCAATAAGTTATTTAAAGTATATTAATAATATAATTCGACAGAACAATTGTGTGATTCTTTTGAACTTTCATATGATAAAGTATTCAGATATTTTAAAATAGTTTGTATATGATAAAATATACGAGGAAAGTAGTAAAGAGATTTTCTTAAAGAACAGCGGAATAGTTTTGAAATAAATGAATTTTATTATTGTTAGAAATGCAGATAGGAATTTGTCGATGTACCGTATAGAAAAATCTCGAGAAATAAGATAGGATAGTGACTTGGTAATACTAGTGGAGAAGAAACCAAGATGATGTTTTTGTTAAGAAATAGGAAAATAAAGTATTTGGATCATAGTTAGTTTGTGTGATTTCAGTATAGTTAACTAAGTCCTATGACTGAACACATATAGTTGGACAGTGTTTTTTTTCATATTTTTAAACTTTTTGATGTTATAATAAAGCTGAAGAAATAGCTTTAGCATCATTCCTATAATAGAGGTTGGTAGACAGGTAAAGGTCACTCCTCTATAGTGTCTTTTAAATTCACTGTGCCATTATTGTCAAGGTTTATGATGAGTAATATCCTAGTTATATTTTGATCCTATGCATCTATCTTCGCTATCCTTATTTCGTGAATCTGCATCGGTCAGAAAGATATATTCAAAGAAATAATGAATAAAATAGAATTGAAGATATGTTATCGTTTATGTGAGAATAGTTTATTTACTGGAATGTATAGAATTGCGTAACTTTAAAATTGAAAGTCCAAAATATCATAAAGAGAGAAAGAATCATATGATACAGTTTAAAATTAATTTGGAAAAGAATATAAGATTTTTAAAAGAGAAATCTAAACAAAGTTTTTTTTTTTATATAAGTGATAATAAAATTTGAATGTTTTAAATAATATTTAGAAAATAAATATTGCATATTTATTAAGAAAATAATTCAATAATGTCTAATAAACATATATTTGTGCATGGTATGTTAATAATTGTAATTATCATCCGAAGTAAGGCTTGAATGAGTATATTAGGATTAATAAACATCGGATAATGAACAATAAAACCTAATACCGAATGTAGAAGAATGTTTTGAATTTGTAGGATTCCATACAACCAATATAAAACTAGAATTTTATTGTTTTGTAGAATATTTACTACGAATGTAATTTTGTAAAAATATAATTTTAATAATAGGAAGGATACAAAGTGTTAATGATAATCCGATAAGAAATTCATTTTGTAACAAGCTAACCATAATAAGAAATCCAATAATAATAATACTGTATTTTCTTAAGCATTTAAAAGATAAGAGTTAACTAGGAAAATAAGTAGAAGTTTGATTTCATTTTTTTTATAAACTAGTAAACTAATTTGTAATGGGAGAGTAAGGATATCCAATGTACATAATGTAAAATATTGTTATTTGTTTATGTTATTAATAAACTTTGTTGTAAATTTATTTTAAAGTTTTGTGTCCTCGTTGTTATTTCTCCACATGGATGCATGATATCACGATACACTTATAATGGAAACAGACATATAGTTTTGCACAAAAGGTAAACATAAAAGTGTTATAATCATTTTGAGAATTTATTGATATATTAAAAAATTAAAAGATCATAATTTTATATTATTTACTGGTCATAAGTCGGTTGCCACAATATTACATTAAATTATATGCTAATGTTGCCACACGTATTCTGTTGTCAGATTATTAAAATACTACCACGTACGTATTTATTTATTTCATTTAGGAAGAAATAAGATTATATCATATTATTATTGTTATTATTATTTTTATTATTATTAGTTGCTGCGTAGTAGATTATGACAATAAAATTCCCTTTTCATAGTTTACTACCGTAATTTTAAATCAGTTAGAATACAATTTATGAACCTGAGATTTGATTTTATTTTATATTATTTGTTTTCTTTATTTTATTTTAATTAATTGAGCTAGATTCTTATTACAAAGAATATTAAGACATGATTATTATTTTAATCGTAGTGAATAGAGCTTAGAAAGTCGTAGGAATACTATAAGTTAGTTATTTAGTATAGTAAAAGGGGGAATAGTGTTCTTATGCCATTGAGATAGTATCATGTGGATAATATCTCAATGTAGTCTATCTCGTTCCCCGTATCGTCACTCCATGTCTCATGAAAATAGTAAATATTTGTTAATTCATTTTAAAAATATAACCGTATTTGTATTTTAAAGATTAGAGCTAGTAATCATTTTAATTAATGCTGAAAATTTCATTTATTTAGTTGTTAACTGAGCTAGAACCCGGAATTTAAACAGTATATATAAATTTTGGAGAGGACGAGAGCGTTGGGGGAGGTTAGAATATATATACACTAAAATAAAATAAATATATATATATTTCTTTATTGTTTTTCAGGTTTATGTGCTTGTGCGTGTTAGCGCATTTTACATTTTGCACTTTAGAACAATTAGCCATGAAGTTTAAACTGTTTGCTCATCTCCACTTTATTGAAATATTGTTTCATTTTCTTTATGTACTTAAATTTATGACTTGCTGTTTTGTATATATGCTTATATTCTAAGATGCAAAATATGTTAATATGTTAACCAGAAATAAAAAAGAATAATATACTTCACCATATGAACTTCTCATGTGGTATATCTGGTTATAAAAAAAGCTACTACTTAATGTCTCATAGGGAAGTAATGATGATCAAGAAATATAACCTATGTTTCTTTTAGCATTCTTCCATATGATCTTCACAAAGGGAATATGTGATTTAATAATCATCATCATCATTATTAATTAAAAACAGAGTTCAGAATTTTTGTGATAATGTATTTAATAATTTTTTGGTAGCAGTGTATAAATGATAATAACTATGGCATATATATCATTAAAAACGACTCACCACTTAGACAATTCTAATATCAATAACAATCAACAGTTTCAAACTGTTGTCAAGGTAACTTCCTTTTAACATTAAATATGGTATCCCACCTTTATTAATGGTCCAATATATATATATATAAAATAAATAAAAATATCCGTTAATTAAAAAATAATATTGTAATTATATATATATAATCTTATAAATGAATATTTATAAATGCAGTAATTAGATATATGTAAAGTATAACTTTAAAAATTGTATCCACTTAGAAGCGCTTTCGACTATCCTCATAGTCTTTGTCAACTAACACATTGAAAGGCTAACCATCCCACAATTCCATGATTTTAATGTTTGCTACCTGAGTGTTAATTACTAATGTTTCAGCATCCATTTTTTATGGCCATAGTAAGTCATGTATTTATGGTTTTAACAACAAAAGGAAAATAAAGGATGCTATGCTAATATACAAATACAAACAAGACTTAATTAACAGACAGACAGCAAACGTTAAGATCACAGAATTGTGGGAAGGTTATTTTTTCAAAATGTTAGTTGACAAAGAGTATAAGTTGAAATCGCTTCTAAGTAGATAAAATTTTAAAAGTATACTATACATATATATTATTACTGTATTTATAAATATTCAATCATAAGATTACTTATGTTGATTTGAAAAGATACAAACATTGAATTATAATATTATTACATATATATATATATACATATTACTCATTCTTTATGCCATTTCATAAAATGTCAATCTAACATTTAACCACGAAAAGTAAATTATATATATTCGCATAGTAATACATCTATTTATGTATTCAATTTATTCATTTTTTTGTATGTTTCAATATATAAATTACATAAAAATATTGTTACTATTATTTTTTTAAATCAAAATAAATTTTAATTATTCATAAATAGTTATGTACAATAATATATTATTAAATTTTATATTTAAATTCTGTATGAGTATTTTTTGACATTAATATATATATATATCCAAATCAACAATCTATTATTTATTTCAAATAATAAATAATTTTTTTCTCTCTTCTAAGTAAAATTAATTATGCTAAGTCTTTGCAAATTTTTTAATGGGGGGGGGGGGCTAAAATGAGGTTCAGAGAGAAAACTAAATTCTGGATATAAAAATCAGTTTTTTTTTCTTTAATCACATAGGAAGTTATTTTTTTCAAAGCCCAGAATTTTACCATGTCTCGTGAATAAAATGGACAAATATCACTAACAGTTAGCTAGATTTCATCTGGAATATAAAACAGCTAAAAATTACGACTTTTTAATATTTATCAGAAAAAAAAGTAAATAACAATTTTTTTGGTGAGCCTTATATTTAAAGTATTATTTGTACTTTGTTTTAAATAATCTGAATTTGTAAATATTTATTATCCAGATATTATTCAAAAGAAGCTGCCAGTTTTAAAAAAAAAGGAAAATAAAGTGAATTTATAAAAACTTCTCTTTATTTGATAAAATTATTTTTTTAAAAAAAATAACATGTGTATGCTAAGTTTATGACTCTTATATAGGTTATTAATAAAAGGAAAAGATAAAGAGAAGTAATTATAATCACGTATATGTAATGCACACACACACACACAAATGATTAAGTCACGATTAACTATAAATTAAGGTATAAATATTTCCATTAGTCTCATTGGTTCATAGTTAAACTTATATTTAATTACTGAATATTGGAGTTTATGTAGATGGAATTATATATGTACAATTGTTTGTTCAATGTTTAATAGTTTATTTATTTTCGCATCCATATGGGAAAATACATTTCTATCAGTTTAATGAGTTGGGGATCTATCTCAGAATGAATCATTTTTGTGTAAATTGTAGTTCTTATTAAATTACATTTAGGAGCCAAAAAGCGTCACTCCTTATAGTTATTATATAGAAGGTTTATCTAATTAGGGTTCATGCCAAAAAGGTCAGTCCTTTATAATTAGTATTATATGAACAGTTATGTTTCAAAATAGGATCTGAAAAAGACTATTCTTATGTAATAAAGATAATGTTGATATATATCCCATATATAAAATATGTATGTGTAAGTACTAGAAGATATGCCAATCAAAGAAATGTTACATTACATCACATGACCAACACTTCTTATGCTTGTGTATAACTGTTGTTAAAACAGGCAAAATTCACTATACGTATTGCCACACACAACAAGCTAGAATAATCAATGAATGTCAGAAGGCTTGTGCATAAGTGGTGGTCATGTGATGTTTATTGTCTTAAAACCAATCCTGCTAATGGGATAGTGGTGGCTATAGTTATTAAAAAACCAAAGACACCAAAATGTAAGGGTACTGAACTGATTTCAGACCCATATGACTATATAAGCTAATGGGCTTGGATTGAAAACATTATGGTGTTTTCAGTTTAAGACTCATAGTTTTGTAGTTAAGTGGAGATAAAAGGTGGCTGCTGGAGGGTTGCATTAAATACTAAGATCTAGGTGCAGTGCTCTCAGATCCAAGGCTCCTCACTGATGAAGGCCAAAAGCCAGAAACTAGTCTGGGGATATTGGATGAGTAGGCACTAGATGGGGTTTTTATGCACAAGCCTTCTGGCATCCTTTGATTACTCTAGCTTGCTGTGTGTGGTAATACGTATAGTGAGTTTTGCCTGTTTTGACAAATGTTATATTAATGAATTCATACATGTGTAAGATTATATTTAAATTTGTTGAAGACAGGGTTAAGGGTATGGCAAATGTGACATTATCTATATATGTATAAAGATTAAAGGATTTTGTTAAAGAAATAAATTGCATATCAATTAATGATTATACTTTGTAAATAATTACTATTATATAATTTGTTAATTTTATTTAAAAAAATAAATTGTATATCAATTAAGTAAACTTGTAAATACATCATTATTGCATGATTTGTTGCTTTGTTTGTGTAAAATTTCATGGTCCATTCTCATTCACTGGGAGTAATTTATGTTCTCCACAAGTTAGCCTGGCATTACAAATGGGGCTGTGTAATGGTTACATTATTATATTGAATAAAATATTGTTTTAAATATATGTATGTTGCGGAAATGGGATGGAGCAGAATATGGGGAAAATTAGACTGGGGAATGTAAAATTAAGTAGCTAACAAGTTTTTCTTGGTATAATTGCTGAAAGATTCTTGACTTCGTTTAAGGAGAAGCTACAGTACATCACATCACACTATGACTTCGTTTAAGAAGCAACAGTACATCACATCAAATAAATAGATAAATAGAGAAATATAAAGAAAGTGAAATATGCTATTCTGACCATTACAATATATATATATATGCTAGAAAGTTTCAACAGCCCTATTTATGTTTCTAAATACAGGTAGGACTTTGAAAGTTTCTAGCATTGGTTTGTATGTATTTAGTATATCTGAGATTTATTTAGCTTTATGCAATGTTTAATTTAATATATATATATATTGAAATGAACAATTTTCCTAACACTATTAATATCACTATATCAGCTTTTATAAAACTCTGTCACATGTAAATATTGATTTACATGTGTTTTGTTAATTTAATTAATAAATTTAAAAATCTAAATTAGAAATGAATAAAAGATTTTAAAAATTAAAAAACTCAACAAGAGCAATAAGCAAATAAGGTTGATTAATCATTTAATTTTACAAAACTTCTAACCATTAATCAAATTTTATTTATTTTGATTTATTAAATAAAAGCAAAAGCCATGTTTATAGAAAAGAAATGTATAAGAATTGGTAACATATAAGTTGCAAACTATAAGTAGATAGATATTGGATATTTTTGTTGTATGCAAAAATCCTTCCACAAAGTGTTTATAAAATTATATGCAATTATTTTATATATATTGTAATCTGTAGAAATAGACGATCGATGAAACAACTGCCAAATTATAACTTAGTAACTTACAATTAATAATAATAAAAAAATTGTAACATAAGCCAAGTTCAGTGCGTTCAGGAAGAAATGTCATATGCCACAATAAAAAAAGATACAGGAGTAAGCAATTACAATGCATATATTATTAAAATATGAAGCACTATTTTGAATAACATAAAAAGTGGAGAAGTCTCAACTTTCTCCAACACAAATACAAAACTCTTGGTATCGTAAGCTTATGCCATTGAGGTTACATTTAAAATCCTTCTCTTACAACATCTACTACCACTACCATCTTTCTTATCCATATCTTAAACATCTTTTAAGCATCTTATTGTTCTGATAAAATAAAACCATATGTTAGATTTTATAAAATTTAGAAGTGTTTTCTTAAATCATTGTCACAAAGATTCATCTTTTGAAAATAATTTCATCAGAAAAAATATTTTTTAAGTAATATGGTTCATAAAATAGATATCTCAGAGAAATATGATTATTTAGTTATCAAATACGTTTTCTTTGAATCTTCAGGTCTATTTCACATAGAATAATATCCTAATAACTAAATAAGGTATACACTTATCCCTAGGTTAATTTTTTATAATAATAATAATAATAATAATAATAATAATAATAATAATAATAATAATTTAAATAAAATACAACATGATAATAATAATAATAATAATAATAATAATAATAATAATAATAATAATAATAATAATAATAATAATAATAATAATAATAATAATAATAATAATAATAATAATAATAATAATTAATTTAAATAAAATACAACATGATCTCTTAATTTGTAATAAGTTAAGTAGTTCTCAGGATGACATTCGGGTATCAAGAATGGGTAAGGGATTATATAGCCATTCTAAATATCATAAAGTAAACCTATCTAAATATCTTTTAGGTATGGGCTAAGTCATTTAATTAATTTAAATTTATCAGGGAATAATAAATATGATCTTTTATATTTATGAAACAGTTTTAAAATAAATAAGCACAATGATCCTTGCATAAATAAACTAAATTGACTGAAGCAATTTCAAATAAAAATATGCAATGATATTTTTTATTAGGCAAAATAGTAATTTCCATATTTATATATAATTGTATAAGATGACTCTTATAAGTTTCAATATTCATGTACTGTTATGACAAAATACTTAAAATAACTTATAATTTTATAATTGTTAGACTTCTGGTTAATAAGTGGATAATGTAAATAGATGACTGTAAAAATTTCTTAATAAGTAAACAAATATTTATTTTACAGCAAATAAATACAAATATCATTTCTTTTACATCCATAAAACTAAGGAATTCTACAAACATTGCTTACTTCTAAAAAAATCTATGTCAGAAGGTTGAGTTACAACTGGTATCATAAAAAATAATAAATTTGGTTTAGCTAAAATAATCTGGTTCATCAAAAGAAACTTTCTGTTAATTAAAATCTAGATTCTAATAAGTTTTTCCATATTAAATCATTCAAACAATGATAATATTTTTTTTATAAGTAGTGTTCATTTTATGAATATTTAACATTTTTTAAAACCAGTTTATCAATTCAATGACAAAGGAGTGATAAGAGATGTATATTGTTCATTTATGCTTAAGATACAACTTAAAATGTAGAAGTTAATTATTTATCATATTTATGTCCCAACTTGAAAAACGTAAATTTAGTACATACACATCAACAATATGTAATTCACATCTAAATAAACCGAAAATGCTAAAGAAGCAAAAGTTGCATTTCTCAATACCTTGAGAAAAACAATTATAATTGCCATGGAAAGTCATGGCAAAATATTACACATGCTTTTCAAAATACATTTCAACAACAGGCATAATTAAAATTAGTGCATCTATATTTGACAATAATAAAATGATCTAGAACGTTGTCACTAGTCAAAGAATAATGATAATGCATATCATGATAATAATACTAAATAGAATTGCCTTAAACTAGAGAGAGTCTAAACAACTTCTCCAAAATATGTATAGAAATGAGATAAAATATATAAAAGAGAAGGACTAATTCTGAAATCTCTTTTAGAATAAACAAGCAAAATGGTAAAAGAGATATACATGCTAAAATCTCTAATAACACTGACAAAAATAAGCATTCCTAAATAGATACTAAAGCTTCAATCTCTAAACAAAATACTATAACTAAAAGATGTGAAAGATGATAAATAATAATGTTAAATATGACCTAATTAAAACTATGTAATGAATAAGCTATAAAATAAATAATAGAAATATATATATATATATATATATATATATATATATATATATATATATATATATATATATATATATATATATATATATATATCTGTTTATACTGCATCAGTATAATAATATACCTCTTACAAATAAATATGCATATAAAAAGAAAACACATACTATTTAAAAATATGCAAATTTTTGATATTTTGAAAATTTTGCTCAAAATATTTTTATTAAAATAGCATATAAAGTTATTTAAAATAATATGCAAAAATTATAAACATATATAAATATAAATCTTTCCATTTTAAAATAAAATAAAATAATGGTAAAGACCTTTTTTTTTCTTCTGTTTTTTTACCATTAACTATTAGACAGAAACAGGAACAATCTATTCAACAACAAAGTTCTATGGAGAGCAAAGATATTCAGCATGAATACCACTTAATGAAATATAGAGTATAGAAGCTTCACAATTATCTTTAAGTAAAATTTTAAATAAATTATGCTAGGAAATTATAAATATGGCCATTCGTTAAACAGGTTTCCATGAATTAAATAGCAAATATTTATTAAAATGCAGTACAATGTATTTTAAATTTAATTTAAGCATTTAAATTCCAATCCTTTAAAGTATTCAGCAGGACAAATACTTTTTTAAATGCCACATTTAAAAGTGTTAGAGTATTGAGACGGAAAAATCCTTTTTAAAATGTTACACTTTTTAAACAACAGTGTTGGTCTCCATAGCAATGATACAAAGGAAAATGCACAGGCTTTCACAAAATTAATATTGCAGGCAAAGTTCATTAAAATTTATTTTAAAGCAATATTATTTCTAGGAATAATATAATATTTCCATTTATAAAGTTTTTTTTAAAAACACATTAAAACATTTGTTAAACATTATTAAAAAATGATCATTGTTATATCTCCCCTATTATGAATTCTTAAATAATGCAAGTTGATTATTTTGTCCCCCATGAAGTAATTTCTTTCCTCTTAGATGGAATTAGTCACAATAAATGAAACTGCAGGAAATGTTTCAGAAGTTATTAGATGAAAGTAGGAAAATAGGACTAAAGATAAATGTTAAAAAGACTAAAGTAATGTTTAATGGATTTTCACAAAATATGAAAATAAAGTTTGATTATGATGAGTTAGAAGAAGTCAACAGCTAGAAATATCTTGGTGAGATTATTAATACAGATGGAAACATAATGGATGAAATTAATTATAGAATTAAACTTGGTTGGAGTGCTTTTGGTAGAAATAACTTGATACTAAAAGGAAATATGCCTATGTGTTTGAAAATGAAGGTTTTTAATAAATGTGTTTTACCAGTTCTTACTTATGGATCTGAGACTTGGACACTTAATAGAAGATCAATACAAAGACTTCATACAATTCAAAAAATTATGGAGAGATGCATGTTGGGAGTACTGAGAAGAGATCAAAAATGCAATATATGTCTAAGAAAACAAACAGGTGTTACTGACCTCATTGAAAAAATTAAACGTCAAGTGAAGTTGGGCTTGATATATTGCTAGAAGAGATGATAATACATGGACAATTAAAATATTAAACTGGATTCCAAGAGATTGTAAAAGACCCAGAAAGGGACCACATATGAGATGGATGGATGAAATAAGAAAGTGTGCCAGGGTGATGTGGAGAAGAGAAGATAAAGATTGGAGAAGATGGATTGAACTTGAAGAGATTTTTATCCTGCAGTAGATTGATAATGGTTGATGATGATGATGAAAAGATAAAATAATATCTTTTACTGAAATAACAGCACAATTAATTGTCTATTATAGCAAAATATTATTATTATGAAATTGAATATCTCAAACTCATGGATATGAGAATGATTTTATAAATGACTGATAATATACTTATTGTAATATTCTAAGTCTTTATTAAACTGAAATTATGAAGTTGATTCTTCATGAAAAATTAATATCACATAATAAATTAAACAATTATTTTTATTTAAATGTCATAAAGTTATTCAAAGCATTTAAAAATAATGTTGTTGCTGACAATTTCCAATATTCAGCAACAAATTTAAGTATTAAATAGACATGCCAATATTTCTTGAAATTGATAATAGTTTGTACTTTGTCATAATCATAACAATAATACCTATTGAAGTTTCCTAGTGTGTGCTGTTTAATTATTCCAAGTTTAAACATTATAATAATCAAAAGTAATTGTACCAATAAATCTGGCTGCAATAAAAAATTTTGTCCTTGAAGTTTATATACTGACATTGTGCTGAGACAATTTTAAAATTATCCTAACATAATTTAAGCTAAAAAAATAAAATTTTAAATAAAGTTATTCTTTTAAATTAAAACTGTTTTTTAAATGATTTTAAACAAAATGTTTAGAGAGAGCATGGAGAGTGTCTGTCTGCAGGTGTCAATTTTATCTATTTATAACTTGGGTCAAGTGATGAGATTAAACACTAATTATTGACATTTAAAATATTTCCCTTTCTTTCCCTTTATTGGTTTGAATCTGCATTCTACTGAAATTAAGAATGATTGCTAACCAAAAAATTTAATTAATATTTAATTCTAAAATAAATTAATTTGTTTGTCTAGATAATAAATATTAAAATATTGCTTATCACAACAATTATTTAAAACTTAAATATTATAATAAAATAAAACACTACACAAATGAAATTTATATTGTTTTAAAATAAAGATATTATCCATAATGTTTAACACATTTAATTTATTATTCATTTTAACTTAGACAAGTTTCTCAGAATATATATTATATTGTCTTTTAAAATTAGACATTTAATACGTACTTTAAACTAAACAAATGTTATTAACATTACATTATTCATGCATCCAAGCATTCATTTGCCTATTTTTTTAAAAATCTTATTTTTAATTATTATTTTTTATTAAACTGCCTGTAAATAAATAAACTTTAAAATACTTAACAGTAATATCTTCCATTAAAATTAAGGTTAGACTAATGCATTATACATTTAATTTAATTATTACCACACTTAAATATAATGTTTGAACTTGGTTTTTAAACTGAAGATTAATATCAGCTTTCTAAAATATTTTAACAGTTATTTTACAGCTATAAAATTTGCTAGTGTACAGCTGTAGTAACTTTTATATGAATAATCATAGCATTATAAGGCACTAACAAAAACGATTTACTATAAAATTTAAATTAGATAAAAAAAATTTATTTTTGATATTTACCATAAAACATGCCCTAAAATTTGTTTTATGCAAATCTAAAGGTCACAATATATATATAATATAACAATTAGAAACCTGTCAACACTTAGGCAATCCCAATATATATAACAATGAACAATCTCAAACTGTTGTTAAGGCAACCTTCTTTTAACAATATATATGTATAGCAAAAATTGTCTTTTATAAACACAGTGAAATAAAAAAAGGCTTTTTGATTAATTAATTTGAATCTGAAGCCAACAATTTTATAAAACCATTTTTAAATGTTAAACATGATTGATGGTTATTTTAAATTGTTGTAGATATTTAGTACATTTAAATCTAAGTTTTGTAGTAGTTTTCACTTGAGAAGGTATATTTGTTTAACAAAAAAAACAATAATAATAATAAAAATTTGGTATTTTTTTTAAATTTTGCTTGTATATACATTGGTAAATTTTTATATCGTATATACATATATATAAAATATTAATTTGCAGTGGAAAATATTTATACATCTTGCAACTGTTTAAATATAATTAAGGAACTCTCTAGTGTCAGAAAATGACAATACATGTTTAAAGTTAACACACTGTTTCTTTAACTTCACACATTCATATATAAGTAGGATTGTTTACAATGCTCTTTCTACATTTGTAATTGATTAAATTTTTATTCCTTCTATCAAAAGCATTGTAAACAATCCTTCTGATATAAAAGAGTAACGTTAAAGAGATATCTTTTAACTTTAAAGGTGTATTGTTGTTTTCTGACACTAGGCAATTATACAACTAGACTGAAACATTTACAATGGGTTAAACTAAAAACAATATATATATATATATATATATATATATATATATATATATATATATATATATATATATATATTATATATATATAAATATAATATTATATTGAACTGGGAAATTACAATCTTGATCTTAACTCTGTCTGTACTTTCACTATTGCAGCAGAAGTGGAGAAGTAAAATACCGAAGATATATGAGACCAATGGAACCTATAAACAAACTGAGTCTATTCAAAGCATACCCTGCAGTCACATTTCCAGGCAATAAAACTCTTCAGCTGCTAAATTCAAACTCTGCCGTCCAAAGCATTTTTATTTGTTTTGAGATAAGACTTCAGGTGCCAGTTAATCATAATGTATATAATCAGCATGCCAGATGACAGGTATACAACTTAGTGTTTGATATATACCAAGCTAGCTTTATTTAATTGTGGGAAAACAAAAATTTAATAGTCTTGCTAACTATTTATACTTAACTATAAATTACTTACTAGTAGCACAATTATAAAAAGAGAACTGACCAAACACTAATTTATGCAAACAATCAATTTATTTAAACACACTTCTAATTAAAACCTTTTATAATAAAACACATTATAAAGAAAAAACATTATGAATTTAAATATACACACCCATTAGGATATATTATAATAGGAATTCAAGAAATGTCTTAAAGCATACTAGAAATACATTATGAGAAACTTAAATGCACACATATTAAAATATAATTTCATATACTAACTTATAAAAGCAACTTCAAGATTACTACGGCTGTGGTTCTTAGACTTCAATAAAGTCTTTTATTTGAACATGATTCTATCTTTAAATTGAAATAATAAAGTTTATAGTTACGTATGATTTTTACTTATAATACAGTGCACTTTTCATGGAGACAATTCATTGTTTTTTCCTGCTTTGTTGATTACCAACTAGTTGGCCTTTTCTTTTACCATTAATGGTCTTGCTTCTTGCTCATATTCCACATTTCAATGAAGAGAGAGATATATATGAATTTTCAGATCATAAGGTGAACATGATTTCTAATATCTTTATCACTCAACAGACAATAACTTCATGATTACCCAGATTCATCATAATACATCTTGAATAAAAATTCTAAATTTACTTGCAACCTAAAAAAAATTCCAAAGTTCATTTGGCTCAGCTAAGTAAATGTGTTCGCAACAGTAGCAATTTTCTACATAGAGTAGTGCAAGCCATAGAAATCATTGAATATTAGAAGATTTATGCATTAAAGTCCCTACCTAATGCCAACTTATTCAGTATCCCCAGTCTTGTTTGTAACATATGTCCTTCATCAGTGAGGAGCTTGAGGCTAAGATTTCTGCACTTAGACATTTGGATCTGATGCAATCCTCCAGCTGCCATCCTTTAACTTTTTAATTAACCACAAAGTTATGATTTCAAAATGAAAATGCAATAATGTTTTCAATACAAGCTCATTCACTTCTATAACCAAACAGATCTGAACTACATTTATGCCAGGTATCTGTTTGTTCATTTAAAATAGAGATATACTTTAGAATCTATATATAAAAAGGTGGCTGCTGAAGAGCTGTGTTGGATCCAATCATCTAGTTGCAGTGCTCCCAGATCCATGCCTCCTCTCGAATGAAGGACAAAAGCTAGAAACTAGTCTGGAGATATTTGATGAGTAGGCAGTAGATAGGAATATTGGTGCACAATTCTTCTAGCATCCATTTATTACTGTCATATGCACTAGGTGGCACTGCTGTGTGGAAAGAGTTGCTACTGTTTTTACAGTCTGTTTAAGCATAAGAAATGGTAATCATGTAATGAATGGGATCATTATTACATTTAAGTTTTTACAACAATATATTTATTAAAGATAAATATTTTTTTTTCAAATTTATTAGCTTTTATCAAAATTTTTTAATTGCAACTCTGCTATTATATATATATATATAAATTATTAATCAATGTCTGTATATATATATATAAATTATTAATCAATGTCTGTATTCCAATTATAATAAAATATATATAATTATTCAAAACAATACAATAATTAATACAGTAACAATATTTTAAACAAATATATACCAATTTAATAGAAGTACTTTCAACTATCTATGTAGTCGTTGTCAACTAGACTCAAATTGTATTAGAAAAAACCGTTACAAATGTAAACAAAAGCAATACGTCATACATCAATTTTCCCACAATTCATTAATTTTTATATTGGTTGTCTGTCTATTTATCAACTGTTGCTTTTCACTTTTTATTAACATAGCTTCTTTAATTTTGCGTTTATTATTATTTCTTTCAATACACAGAATTTTAACTTTATTAAAATCAAAATCAAAACCATAATTACATGTTACATTATGATCAAAAAATACTGATGGTGATACATCATCATTTCTAACATTCTCTTGTCTTGATTTTTGCACTCGTTATATATATACACACACGATAGGGTAAAGTTAAGATGAAAGAGGCATTGGTAAAATCAATAAATTTAAAAATATATTGGCCTTTATCACAGCTTCTTTCATTTCAATTCCTTTAACACACGTTCACACACATATATACGTTATAGTGGAGTTGAAAATGGCATTGGTAAAAACCAATAAACTTAAATATATATATATAAAGACCAATGTTTGTCCATACTCCCATAAAATGTCAAACGTGACAAAAACCAATCCCTACCTTTCGTGGGAATGATGTACGATATCTACAGGTCTATATAATCGTGGAGATTCAAATGTTTTATGCCTTTAGCTCATCAAAAAAGAAAAGACAGTTTTCAAAATGTATGTATGGTGGGAGGAAGTGATTTAAATTGGTCCCAGAAGATAGTTAAGAAGTAGTAGAATTAAAATGAGAATGGGACTAATAAAATCAAATAATTTGAATATATATATATATAAGTTGAAGATGTGTGCTTTTAATAATTATACATATCAAAAGCAATATAAAATAACGGAGCTTGTAATACTGCGCTTTATATAAAATGATACGAATGTAAGCAGTTAAAATCTTAAATCGACTGTAAGATAATTAAAAGATACTAACGTAGATCTGTTTTTATTATAGTTATTAGGATGAGTTTCCCTTTATACAGTTTAAAATATTATAGGTAAATTTAATGACAGATTATATTTACAACGATTTTACAAATTACCTTCCTTTTTTTACAAGATTTCACTTTCAAGTGGTTAGTTTTAACCTATAATTTTGTTATTTGCGAGTGATAAAAAAAATCCTTGAGATTTTATTTTATGTACTCCAGTTATTAGATGTAGAACATTGAAAAATAATGATATATTCAATGTTCATTTGACAATACTTTTTTTGAATGTTTTTAAAACTTTGTATATTTGTGCGCGAGCGTTCTATAAAATTATAAAAAACTAGTTATGTTTGAGATGATCATCGGATAAAACTATTATTAGGCTCATACACATTTTTTTTAAAAATATTAAAATAGCGAATATATATATATATATGTAAACAATGGAAATTAAAAGATTATAATCATGTAAATAATGAGAGATAGCATTATCTTTGATGTTGCCTGGAAACCATCAAGTAGTAATTAATTAACCTGAGGCTATTTTCATATCTATAAATATAGCTGACTGAGTTTAAATCCTTATAATCACTTGGGTTAGAGATAAAAAATCTCCATTTAGTTCTATCTAAACCTAGGATACAAGATCTAATATATAACTTTTAAAAAAAACTTGCTTAACCTCAGAGCTATTATTCCTGGCAATTTTAAAAGAGAAAGTTATCTCTAATTGTTTACATAGATATCCTCTTTTAATTTCATTGTTTACATCATATTAATCCACTAAAATATTAAACATATATATAAAGATGATGTAGCTGTGTAATATTTAAAACCTGTTAATAAATAGATTAACACAGATGAAACTATATTGTAAAGAATTGTCAGCTCCAACCATAACATACAATACATTTTTGATACATCCATCATACTATATGAAAAAAGTGATGCATTAGTCTGCAATATATATATATAATTATAATTGAAATAATATATTTTAACGGTTTATAAACAATTACAAACAATCTTAAAATCCGCAGAAGTACTTTCGGTTACTTTCTAACCTGCCTCAACTGCCATTAAATTCAAAAACCAAAAGCGGAAGCAAACGTCATCAATTCAAATTCCACGAATCTCATTTTAATGTTAGAAGCTTGTCGATTTATTAAATGCGTTTTATTCCTGTTTATAAAAATTGCCTCTTTAATTTTTCTTTTACTATGGTTTCTCTTTTCATGAAGAATTTTCACATTTTGAAAATTAAATTTAACTTTATATTTACATGTTTTTTCGTGATCAAAGAAAACTGAAGAAGATAATAAATCACCATTATTTTTATTTTTTACATGCTTATATAATAATTCATGTTCCTTCAATCTTTTCTCAATACTGCACCTAGATTCACCTATATATGATAGCATACAATCACAAAAAATTTGATATATGACATTACTTTTTTGCTTGAAAGGCATGACATCCTTAGAATTATTGACTAATTTATCAATATTGTTTGGAACGTAGAATGAAACATTAAACACATTCTTATATAAATCCTTAAAAATTTTTACTTGTGGATTTGAAATAAATGAAATAGATATTCATTTTTTACTATTAATCTTCATTTCTTTTAAATTATAATATTTTTTTTTTAAATTGACATAAAGCATTGTTTATTTGTTCCATTTTATAACCGACATCAATCAATTCCTTGGCAAATATCTCAATATTTTTTAGTTTATCATTTTGGTAACGACATAATTTTTCATTCCGAAACAAAAAAGATTTAAAACTTGCCATCTTATGCATCATTGGTACTTTTGATTTACAATTTATATATCCTCTTTTTTGCAGTGGCTTAATTATTAGTTTATAATTTAATATACTGTTATCTCTTGTGATCATTAAATCTAAATAGTTAATCTTATTGTCCTGTTCTTTTTCAATAGTCCATTTCAAGCCATTCAACTTATTTAATTCCTCTATAAGCAAATTTATACTATTAGTATTTCCACAAACAAAAACATCATCTACATATCTTTTGTAAATTTTAATATCTCCAAAAATACACATATTTAAAATATTACTCTCATATGTAGATAAAACGAAATTGCAAACTTGTGCAACTACAGGCAATCCCATAGGCCAACCTTTGGTCATTTTATAATATTGACCTTCAAAAGATGCAACAATGTTATCATTAAAAAATTTTTAAAAATCAATGATAAATTTTATTGTATATTTACAAATATTTTTACTTTTTAATGCATGTTCAATTATTTTTATGGAATTCATTCTATAAATAGATCCATACATTTCTGTAACATCCAATGAAGCAATAACATCATTTTAATCAATAGTTAAATTTTTAATACTATTTACAAAGTCAAACGATGAAGCAATAGTATTATCCCCAAATCCTAAAAAATCTTGTAAAAGTTTACCAATATCTTTAGAAGTCTGATATATGAAGGAACCACCGAAATCTATCATAACCCACAAAGGATTACCTTCTTTATGTAATTTTATATTTGCAAAAATACGAGGACATATAGCACAAGAAGGATATATCATATAGTATACATTATTATTTAAAACTTTATTTTAGCACTTTTTAAAATATTGTTAATAAACTTTATTCTTTGACCATCCATATTATAATCTTCAATAAAAAAACAACAAGTTTGTTTATTTGCATTTTAATTTTATTAATATATTGACATTTTGTCAACAAGCACATATGCAAACCTTTGTCCTTTTTCAAACAAATCATATTATCAATCCTCAATTTCTGTTTAAATTCTGAAATAGCTAATTGCCATGATTTATCATAAGATATTGTATCAAATTTATTGCAATTAATTTTCTTAATAATATCATCAGCAAAATTATCATTACCAGGAATCATTTCAAATGAATTTTGAACAGCTGCAATTAGTTCCAAATTATAATCATTCCAATTACCACCAACGTATTTAGCTCTGTGACTTAAAACGTATTTCTGAATTAAATGTATCCTATTATTTGATAAATTAACAAAGTTTAAATTATTATAAGCATGTGGATATCGCTTATTAAATAAAAATCAACTTTTTTCTCAAATTTGTTATATAATTTACGTTCAATTACTTTAAATCCATTTTCACAAATAATTTTATATTCGTTCCAAGCACATCATTCATTCAAAATTATTAAATGTTCAATTGCTTTCAAATATTTACGAATCTCAAAAAGTTCCTTTTTACAACTTTTAATAATATTATTTAAAATAATCAATGTTAATTTATCCAAACATTTTGGTATTAAATTTATATAGCTGTTCAACTTTATGCTACAACAATTCGGGAATACCTGAAAAATTTTACAATTCTTGAAAAAACGAAGTTTGCATTTCAGCTTAATAATCTTTTTACATTGTCTCCGCCATTCCTTAACGATCCACCGTTTTCTAAAATTACTTGAATCCATTGTATTCAGTATATGTAAAATAAATAAAATATCCATTAATTAAAAATAATATTGTAATTATAATTGAAATAATTTATTTTAACGGTTTATAAACAATTACAAACAATCTTAAAATCCGCAGAAGTACTTTCGGTTACTTTCTAACCTGCCTCAACTGCCATTAAATTCAAAAACCAAAAGCGGAAGCAAACGTCATCAATTCAAATTCCACGAATCTCGTATTTTAATGTTAGAAGCTTGTCGATTTATTAAATGTGTTTTATTCCTGTTTATAAAAATTGCCTCTTTAATTTTTCTTTTACTATGGTTTCTCTCTTTATGAAGAATTTTCACATTTTCAAAATTAAATTTAAATTTATATTTACATGTTTTTTCGTGATCAAAGAAAACTGAAGAAGATAATAAATCACCATTATTTTTATTTTTTACACACTTATATAATAATTCATGTTCCTTCAATCTTTTCTCAATACTGCACCTAGATTCACCTATATATGATAGCATACAATCACAAAAAATTTGATATATGACATTACCTTTTTGCTTGAAAGGCATGACATCCTTAGAATTATTGACTAATTTATTAATATTGTTTGGAATGTAGAATGAAACATTAAACACATTCTTATATAAATCCTTAAAAAATTTTACTTGTGGATTTGAAATAAATGGAATAGATATCCATTTTTTTATTATTAATCTTCATTTCTTTTAAATTATCATAATTTTTTTGAATTTGACATAAAGCATTGTTTATTTGTTCCATTTTATAACTGACATCAATCAATTCCTTGGCAAATATCTCAATATTTTTTAGTTTATCATTTTGGTAACGACATAATTTTTCATTCCGAAACAAAAAAAATTTAAAACTTGCCATCTTAAATTTGATACAATATTTTATGATAAATCATGGCAATTAGCTATTTCGAAATTTAAACAGAAATTGAGGATTGATAACATGATTTGTTTGAAAGAGGACAAAGGTTTGCATATGTGCTTGTTGACAAAATGTCAATATATTAAAAAAATTAAAATGCAAATGGACAAACTTGGTTTCTTTTTGATTGAAGATTATAATATGGATGGTCAAAGAATAAAGTTTATTAACAATATTTTAAAAAGTGCTAAAAATAAAGTTTTAAATAGAAATGTATACTATATGATATATCCTTCTTGTGCTATATGTCCTCGTATTTTTACAAACATAAAATTACATAAAGAAGGTAATCCTTTGTGAGTTATGATAGATTTTGGTGGTTCCTTCATATATCAGACTTCTAAATATATTGGTAAACTTTTACAAGATTTTTTAGGATTTGGGGATAATACTATTGCTTCATCGTTTGACTTTGTAAATAGTATTAAAAATTTAATTATTGATGAAAATGATGTTATTGCTTAATTGGATGTTACAGAAATGTATGGATCTATTGATAGAATGAATTCCATAAAAATAATTGAACATGCATTAAAAAGTAAAAATATTTGTAAATATACAATAAAATTTATCATTGATTCTTTAAAATTTTTTAATGATAACATTGTTGCATCTTTTGAAGGTCAATATTATAAAATGACCAAAGGTTGGCCTATGGGATTGCCTGTAGTTGCACAAGTTTGCAATTTCGTTTTATCTACATATGAGAGTAATATTTTAAATATGTGTATTTTTGGAGATATTAAAATTTACAAAAGATATGTGGATGATGTTTTTGTTTGTGGAAATACTAATAGTATAAATTTGCTTATAGAGGAATTAAATAAGTTGAATGGCTTGAAATGGACTATTGAAAAAGAACAGGACAATAAGATTAACTATTTAGATTTAATGATCACAAGAGATAACAGTATATTAAATTATAAACTAATAATTAAGCCACTGCAAAAAAGAGGATATATAAATTGTAAATCAAAAGTACCAATGATGCATAAGATGGCAAGTTTTAAATCTTTTTTGTTTTGGAATGAAAAATTATGTCGTTATCAAAATGATAAACTAAAAAATATTGAAATATTTGCCAAGGAATTGATTGATGTCGGTTATAAAATGGAACAAATAAACAATGCTTTATGTCAATTTAAAAAAAATTATGATAATTTAAAAGAAATGAAGATTAATAATAAAAAATGGATATCTATTCCATTTATTTCAAATCCACAAGTAAAATTTTTTAAGGATTTATATAAGAATGTGTTTAATGTTTCATTCTACGTTCCAAACAATATTGATAAATTAGTCAATAATTCTAAGGATGTCATGCCTTTCAAGCAAAAAAGTAATGTCATATATCAAATTTTTTGTGATTGTATGCTATCATATATAGGTGAATCTAGGTGCAGTATTGACAAAAGATTGAAGGAACATGAATTATTATATAAGCATGTAAAAAATAAAAATAATGGTGATTTATTATCTTCTTCAGTTTTCTTTGATCACGAAAAAATATGTAAATATAAATTTAAATTTAATTTTAAAAATGTGAAAATTCTTCATGAAGAGAGAAACCATAGTAAAAGAAAAATTAAAGAGGCAATTTTTATAAACAGGAATAAAACGCATTTAATAAATCGACAAGCTTCTTACATTAAAATACGAGATTTGTGGAATTTGAATTGATGACGTTTGCTTCCGCTTTTGGTTTTCGAATTTAATGGCAGTTGAGGCAGGTTAGAAAGTAACCGAAAGTACTTCTGCGGATTTTAAGATTGTTTGTAATTGTTTATAAACCGTTAAAATATATTATTTCAATTATAATTACAATATTGTTTTTAATTAACGGATATTTATTTATTATATATATATGCAAATAGGTTTCAAGTGTTAGGAGATTTTGAACATGATTCAGATTTGAATAAAATTAATATGAAAATAACTGATACACTTTTAAAAACTGCAACAAACATAGCTGGTAGAAAAAAGCAGCAATTGACTAATAAAATTTCTACTGAGACTAAAGAATTTATGAAGAAAAGAAGGAATATGAAGATATACAAAAATGATATATTAAAAAGAATTGAATATCTCGAATTTAGAGATTTTTGCATCTAATAAATCGCAGATTAATGTGTGGAGAGGGCTTCTTCCCACCCGAAGCCTACTCTTTCTATACTAAAACTAAAAAGTCCCTAATTGATCTGGTTTATTACACCCCAGACCTCCATTTCAACCTTGATGCAGCCTTAACCCCTGTTTTTCTCCGATCATATGGCTCTGATCTTACAACTCACCCTATCTCAATCCCTACACCTATAGATGGACCTGGAAAAACCATGCAATCACCCAATCAAACATGACCGCGATAGTGTCTGAGTCATACATCTATTTCAGAAAATAAACATCCTTTCCCTCCCTCTGAGGAGGCTGTTTCCTTCATCGAATTTTCAGTCCATATTAAATCACCACACCAGAAAATCAAAGGACAAATGGTCTTCTAAATAACCTAACAGACATTAATATACAACTTCAACATCAACAAAATTTCACAAATACAGAAAAAATTATCTTCCTTAAAAACCTCTACAAAATCAAGCAAAAATCCCTTGCAGAATATATTTCCATCAGAAGAGCCAAATCTTCTTAGCACAACAACACTGCTGAGAGAGACTACCTCAGTGGGCACTGGGTTACAATAAAAAACAAATCACTCCCACATCCATTTATACTAATGTACCAATCTCATGCTACCAATCACATCACAAACAATTCTGCCAATTATGCAAAAAGATGGCCCCTCCAGTAAACATGTTGTGCGAAAAATCACAGAAATCAAATAAAAAGAAGATATCATCACTCCCTACAATTATCTCCTTCACCCAAATTCTCAAACCTAGTCAATTATTTCCAATTATTAAAAAATGATGATATCTCACAGAAAATAGCGATTTATATGCCTTTTATTAAAAAAGCAAAACCACTAAACGACATTAACAGTATCCGACCAATATCCATACATCTTATCAAGATTATAGAGTCAGTATTAAGGACCAAACAACCTCAAATTCTTAGCAATATCTTGCCAAACCAATGAAAAAGGATCATCAACCCCATGCTTGTCCAATATAATACTTTCAATCATATCGAGTAACGTAAATCCAAACCTATTGTCCAACTGGATTTGAGCAATTCATACAGACAAACCCTTCTGAATTTGGAATGATTCGTGCAATTGTTCAGATTATCAGCAATCTGCTCAACAACAGAGAGATTTTTCCTATGGCAAGACACTCAGGTTTAAGCCATGGATCCTCAGGATCTGCCCTTTTCTTCAACATACACAACCCTCTTCGAGAAAAAACCTCCCTGGAATATTCTTCCTTCCTCAATAAAATTCAGTATTCACATGATGAAGGGCTTCCACATTAAATACCTTCCCCATCTATGAACATCTTAAACAGAAAACAGAAACGCTACAAATAAATTTTAACAAACTTCCACTGGAAGAAATTGTAAACAAACAACTCTTCTTCTAAACCACAAAATACTCTCCAACTTCAAACCTCCAACCACAAGAAGATACCCAACAACCACCTCACTCCTGATATACCTTTATTATTGAAAGTTGCCCTCAACAGACATAAGCCAAAAACCATATATCTCCATCATAAAACACAAATTTCAAAATAAAATAAATAGACCAAACTTCCGAGAGGAAGGACGTGATTAGCTGCGAGGTATCCAATGAAGGTTCAATGGACTATCATTCCACTCAATACAGGCAATCATTTTACAAAAACTCACAATATTCTACATAATCTGATCCTCTCCTATGGATACTCCAACATTATGAAAAAATTACACCAACTGATCATCCCCGCCCTTTTCCAGTTCATGGATATCATTGCTAATAGATCATCTACAACTTTATAACCTGACGTGTCCTCTAACCTTAACCAAAAAATCACTTTGTGGGAAGCATACAATCTAATCAACTATAATCAACAACCCATTAAAACCGCCTAAAAATAACCAACCAAAGACTCATTACACCTTCAAAAGATGGAGCCTTGAACCCAAATTCCTGGACTTCATCATTAAAATTAATCTTGATGGCTTCCCACAAATTGGTTTCTTTATCACCGAAGAGGTTTTACTAGCATGACCCTATATGGGTTTATGTGCTCGTGAAGATGAAACACAGCATATTATACACCCTGTCCAAGACTTAAAATACTGAAAGATATAATCATAATCAATTCTACATAAGATCTGAAATGATTTTCTCACTTGAAAAGCCATTAATAGTGGAACTTTTCAATAATAAGGCTCTCTATCTTTGTCCTTTATTCCATATGGATAGGAGATGCAAAACCTTATGGAATAGCCACAAATCATACCATTGTTTTACCAGACTCTCAAAAAATCAAGAAACGGATCAGCTCCTTGCCTCCGTAAAGCTTTGGCGACACCTGGTCTCTAAGCCTACCTTTCGATGTCAACTCCCACCTACCAGAATTCTGAATAGACAAATAAAAAGAAAAGTCGTGTTATTAAAAAAAAAAAAAAAAATTCATCAAGTTCTCAGTTTCTCATATTCTACACAAACCCTCATTATACCAACCACATAAGTGTAAACAACACTAACAACAATTCAGCCATAGTTAATCAAACTTTATAAATATTGTACAAGTTATTCATTAACTTATCCATTATCAAAGTAATCACTATTTATTACTAATAAAATTTTTTGTTGAAATGAATATCTCGAATTTTGTAAAATGGTACGGAAAAGAGTTGAAAATGATATAAGAAAGTATAACTGTGAAATAGCAAGGAAAGCTGTAGAAGAAAATAAAAGTCTCAAAAATGTTAAACAACATTTTGGTATTGGTAGGAAATTTATATCTGCAATAAAAAAAAAAGATGGAATGATTTCTAAAAAGAGAGATGACATCATGAAATTGGTAGAAGATTTTTATCAAGAATTATATAGTAATAAAGAACAAGTACCTCCTATATCTATTACATCTTCCGAATTGCCCGGAATTTTAAATGAAGAAGTGAGACATGCAATTAAGTGTATGAAGAAAGGAAAGGCTCCAGGAAATGATGGAATTATAATTGATATATTAAAAGAAGCAGGTGAAGAAATAGAAACAATTTTAGCAAAGTTATATACCAAATGTCTAAATGATAAAGATGTACCAGAAGATTGGAAGAATGCAGTAATAATATTAATATTTAAAAAAGGTGATAAAGAAGATATTAGAAATTACAGACCTATCAGCCTTTTATCAGTTTTATATAAAAATTTTACCAAGATAATTACAACTCGTCTACAGAGAACTTTGGATTTCCACCAATCAATAGAACAAGCTGGATTTAAAAGTGGTTTTAGTACAATAGATTATATCCAGGTATTGAGAGAAGTCATAGAAAGAACAAAAAAATATGAGTTGTCATTATGTTTTGGATTTGTAGATTATGAAAAGGCATTCGATTCTATACACATTTCTTCAGTGATTAAAGCATTGGATCATCAAGGTATAGATCCAGGATATTGTCATATTTTAAAGAATATTTATAAAAATGCAACAGCGACAATTAGATTACATTAATGATACTGGAAAAATCAACATTGAGAAAGGTGTAAGACAAGGTGACTCCATATCTCCAAAACTCTTTACATCAGTGCTGCAAGAAGTATTTTGTGGATTAAAATGGGAAACTAAAGGAATGAAAGTAAATGGAGAGTAATTAAGTCATTTAGATTTCGCAGATGATGTAGTTGTTTTTGCAAATAATGCTTCAGAGCTGCAGGAAATGTTGCAGGAGTTAGCAGATGGAAGTAGAAAAGTAGGACTAAAGATAAATGTTAAAAAGACTAAAGTAATGTTTAATCGATTTGCTCAAAATATGAAAATAAAGATTGATTATGAAGAATTAGAAGAAGTTAACTGTTACAAATACCTTGGTCAGATTATTAATACAGATGGAAACATAATGGAGGAAATTAATCATAGAATTAAACTTGGTTGGAGTGCTTTTGTTAGAAATAACTTGATACTAAAAGGAAATATGCCTATGTGTTTGAAAAGGATGTTTTTTAACAAATATGTTTTACCAGTTCTTACTTATGGATCTGAGACTTGGACACTTAATAGAAGAGAAATACAGAGACTTCAGACCACTCAAAGGAGTATAGAGAGATGTATGTTGGGAGTAACAAGAAGAGATCGAAAACGCAATGTATGGGTAAGACAACAAACAGGTGTACTGACCTTATTGAAAAATTAAAAGATTGAAATGGAGTTGGGCTGGACATATTGCTAGAAGAGATGATAATAGATGGACAATTGAAATTTTAAACTGGATTCCAAGAGATTGTAAAATACCCAGAAAGAGACCACATGTGAGATGGATGGATGAAATAAGAAAATGTGCAGGGGTGTTGTGGAAAAGAGAAGCTAAAGATCGGAGAAGATGGATTAAACTTGGAGAGACCTTCATCCTGCAGTGGATTGATAATGGTTGATGATGATGATGATGATGCATTTTAAAAATAACTTCTTTCTTAAACTACTAACCATGTTAAAGTATACGAATTTATAGTGATTATAGTACTATAGTTCTAACTATTCATACTTTGATTGTAAGGTAAGCCACAATTATAGTTTTAATGTACCTCTGAACTGTTGTTGGCAGTGTTCCAAAGCAACTAATGAAGGAAATTGTTTCTAAAATGGATGCGGTAATGCGAGAATTTTTTTCATGAATTACAATACTTATAGTAAAAGTATAATATATATCAGGGGTGACCCAAGTCGATCGTGATCTACCGGTCAATCGCAAAGCCAATTTTGGTCGATGGAGAGGCTAATCTGGCGAGAACTGTCTGATAACGAGTGAAACAAATTAAGTCAAGATTTTTAAGTTTTTTTGTTATTTTAATATTTGTTATAATTTTTTTTCCAATTCTAGGTAGATGAAGTCCACTAAGTCGTATCATTACTGAAAATAATATTTTCAGTCTTGGCTTAATGTAGCTAATTTGAATTAATAAATATTGTTAATAATTAATTACTCATGTTGTTTTAATTCCCCTGGACATGAGTTTTTTGGCCTGTTAAATAACTTATTTTTTTACTAGGTAGATATATAAAAATAATATGTGTTTCACACCTCTATCCACATAAGATACGCCTATGACAACAAATGGATCGTAACACATTTTAAAAATAAAAAGTAGATCTTATGAACACAAAGGTTGGTCACCTCTGGAATATATAATGAAAATAATTAACTAAAGATATGAGGTAGTTGTACTTTAATAAAATTATACACAGTAGTCACAAAATCAAATTATGCTACTATACATAATGATTTAAGGTGAAATCAAATAATTTACAATTATAACATACGAATCATGAATTCAAAATTATATTAAATAAAAATTATAACAAATTGTGTTACATTAAAATAAAACATCTAATAGCATAAAAGTCAATACATTCAGTTACTAGATTTATTAATGGAGGCTGTAATAATTATTAATGTGATTTATTGATCAGCATGTTATAACATGTTTGAATGTGGAAATTATAAAACTGAGTCTCAAACCACAAATCTTGAGTTCTATCATTGAAGCAAATCACATAGGAATATTGAAATTTAAATTTGTATATAACTTGAATGTGTAAAATAAATACCTACCCTAACTATCCCTTTATTATTGGGTGTAAATAGGTACAAAACTGACTAATGAGATCATAGGACTAAAACAAAGAAAGCCATAACTATTTATCATCCAGCATGATTCGATTCTTGAAAGAATATGTAAAAATTAATAAAAGCAGTTTCATTTAGCTGAAGAGGAAAATTCTATGACTTTACTCAGATGAAAATCAATCCAGAAATGTTTGACCTTGAGTTCATCGGTGTACTTTTGTGTCAAAAATCAATAATTCATTTGAGAATGCTATATTCATGAGTGTTTTTATCATCAAATTGCAAAGAGACTTTTGACTTAAATAGGCTGTTTAATAGCAGTTTTACATAAAGTAACTTAGGTGTTAATATATGCACACATACGTGATAAGATAAATAAATAATGTTTCTATATTTACAAATGAAAATTCTATACTATTCTGAGTGCTTTCAAAGGTCAGAGCCTTCATTTTCAAAGAAGTTGCTGGAATCCGAAGATGTAAATTAAGGTCGATTAAATTTTTGTTGATCTAGGTTTGCGACTTTCCATGCCATGAATAAAAAAAACATTTTATGCTATATCTAGAAAGTGGCTAACCTAGGTTAATCAACCATAATTTACATCATTTACAACCTTGGGGTCCAGTTACTTCTTTGAAAATGAAGACTCTGACCTTCGAAAGTGCTCAGAGCAGTATAGAATTATCATTTGTAAATATAGAAACATTATTTATTTATCTTATCATGTATATGTGTATATATTAACACATAAATAAAATTTTACATATATATATATATATATATATATATATATATATATGTAAAATTTTATATATGTGTTACTTTATATACTATATATATATATATATATATATATATATATATAAAGTAACACACAGTTGTACATTAATTATAAAATAACTTAAATGATAAGCTTTTCAAGCATTAATTATATCAATTCAATATTTTTCAGTGTCAGATCTGCTTTGTGGATCAAAATTATTTCTCAAAGCAGATTAAATACTGGAAGGAACTAGATATGGATAACACAAAATTTTCCAATTATTACATAATTATTGTATTACATTAAGAGACCATATTCTTATCAATTAGTAATTGGCAGTCCTTAAGTTAAACAAGTTTTCTCTTTTACAATAATTCTTTTGTTCTGAGTTTAAATAAAAGCAAATGAAGATCCATCTAAACTCAGAACAAAAAGAGATATTGTAATAGAGAAAACATGTTTATCCTTAAGACTGTTAATTAGTAAGTGATGCTTTTCTGGTAACATCAAGGATGAACTTATTTATCATTGTCTACATAAATATAATCTCATATAGCAGTTTAATTTTTTAATATTTATGATCAAAATAATTCTTTAATTTAAAATTATAAAAATTTAATATTCTACAATTGATAAAATTACAGTAAAAATATTAATATAATCTGCTCAAACTACCAAAATTTCTTTTTGTACTTTTTTTCTGTTGAATCTGATGCAATATTTTAAATTATTGTCAATCTATAAATCGGTGAGTTTATTTTACTCAGCTTTAAAAAAATTATTTAATATTTATTGGATTTAATTTAAAATTATAAAAATTAATAATATGGTATTCATAAAAAAGATTCTGATAAATGATATAAGCATCAAACCACTAAAACTTCTATAATTTGCCACACACCTGTATTCTTGCTTTCCAAGGGTCTGTGCAGTACTTTGAATTTTATAGACTTGTAAATATATGAGATTTTTTTAAACTCAGTTGAAAAAATTTAATTATTTAATATTTATGCACATAAAATAATTTTTGTGAGCTTAAATTGAAGGGTGATCTGGCATCCACTGTAATTAAATAATGCTAGAATTCATATTTCAGTTTCTTTAGATTAATTTATGTTTTGAATTAATGTGTGATACAAAAATGTTTTGCACTTCAAATTATCTTCATGGTCTATAACTTGTAAATTAAGTCATAACATGCTATTGGTGATTTTCTTTGATTTTACTAGTCCTCATGTTATTTTCAGAGAACATGCGTAGAGTTGATATTTTAGAATGCATGTCTAGAAATTGAAGTCACTGAAACATTACTTATATGGAATATACCTTTTATATTTTAAAGATTTCCATTGTTAAAAAGATATAAATTAAGAACGTTTTTGAGATGTTTTATATAGTAGCCCTTTGTATTAAGAAATTGTCCTGATCAGCAGATAAATAATCCAGTTTAAAAACAATCCTATCTTCAGAAGCAGAAATCCTCTTCACAAAAGTAGGCTTCCAATATTTTGTCTAAATTTTATTGAACCCTCATCTAAAGGTTATGGACATCCTGAAGAATGTATTCTGTCCTAAGTAATAATAAGTCTATCTCATTATTAATTGAAACACAACAATTCTTCACGACATTGTCATGGATAAATGTGATTTCATTAAAATGGCAATAGCTATGTTTTTAGCAAGAAATTGTAGTTCTGAAGGTATGGGCCATTTAAAAATTCTTTATCACTAAGCAGAATAATTTCTCAATGAGGAGGACTGATATATGGTGTGTTCAAAAAATTCTTTAAATATTTTGTCTACATACATAGACATTTATATTTCTATTTTGTGTTTTATCTTTACATCTAATAAGAAAACTTACTAAACAATCAGTTGCAATATAAAAGGTTTTCCAATAATAAAGTAAAGAACTTATCGATTATTCTATAACAGAAAAGCTACATTATTGATTTGTATTTAAAAGAAATAGATAGATAGATAGATAGATAGATAGATAGATAGATAGATAGATAGATAGATAGATAGATAGATAGATAGATAGATAGATAGATAGATAGATAGATAGATAGATAGATAGATAGATAGATAGATAGATAGATAGATAGATAGATAGATAGATAGATAGATAGATAGATAGATAGATAGATAGATAGATAGATAGATAGATAGATAGATAGATAGATAGATAGATAGATAGATAGATAGATAGATAGATAGATAGATAGATAGATAGATAGATAGATAGATAGATAGATAGATAGATAGATAGATAGATAGATAGATAGATAGATAGATAGATAGATAGATAGATAGATAGATAGATAGATAGATAGATAGATAGATAGATAGATAGATAGATAGATAGATAGATAGATAGATAGATAGATAGATAGATAGATAGATAGATTGGTAGGTAGGTAGGTGGGTCGGTCGGTCGGTCGATCGATCGATAGATAGATAGATGGATAGATAGATAGATAGATAGATAGATAGATAGATAGATAGATAGATAGATAGATAGATAGATAGATAGATAGATAGATAGATAGATAGATAGATAGATAGATAATATCTATTAAATAAACACTTTAATTTTTGTTATTACTAAGAAAGTATCAATTACTACTAATTGACAAATCCTGAGGCAAAGCAAGTTTTTCTCATAATAGCTCTTTTGCTGATTAGTAGAAATTAATGATAGTTTCTTAGTAACATCAAAAGTTAAAGTGTTTCTCTATTTAAAGAATATTATCTTTTCATATCTATATAATAAAATCCATATATATATATATGCAAATTTATAAATAAATATTTAAAAATACAGTATATAAAAGCTTATAAAAAATATATGTATAACCGTCACTTAGGAGCGCTTTCAACCAACTTGTGGCTTTGTCAATTATCATGTTTAAAATGTCAGCTTTCCCATAATTCTATGATGTCAACTTTCCCATAATTCTGTGATCTTAATGTTTGCTGCTTGCCTATTAACCAAATGTTGCTTGTATTTACATATCAACATCGCCTCTTTAATTTTCCTTTTATTATTATTTCTTTCAATTTCCAATATTTTTACGTTGTTATAATTAAAATCGAAACCATATATACATGATTTATTATGGTCATAAAAGACAGAAGCTGATAAATTATCATTATTTTTAAAATTTTGCTTTGTATTTTGAACCCTTTTAAATAACAATAAGTGTTCCTTTGTTTTTTTTTCCAACGTGCACCTTGATTCACCTATATATCCGTGGCCACACCCACTGTCCATTTGTAAATGATACAATTTTTATTTGTAAATAAAATTTTATCCTTTGAATTGTTTATTAATTTATTTAATGTAGGTGGTGCATAAAATGCAATATCACATATTCTTTTATAAATTTTCTTAATGAAACTTGCCTGTTGATTTGAAATATATGGTATTGATATCCACAATTTTTTATCAGAAGAATTAAAACTTTTATTATTTTTATATTTATAAGTAAAATTTTTAATAGTATAATAAACAGAATCGTAATTGTATACTACTTTTAACAATTATGATTCTGTTTATTATACTATTAAAAATTTTACTTATAAATATAAAAATAATAAAAGTGTTAATTCTTCTGATAAAAAGTTGTGGATATCAATACCATATATTTCAAATCAACAGGCAAGTTTCATTAAGAAAATTTATAAAGGAATATGTGATATTGCATTTTATGCACCACCTACATTAAATAAATTAATAAACAATTCAAAGGATAAAACTTTATTTACAAATAAAAATTGTATCATTTACAAATGGACATGTGGGTGTGGCCACGGATATATAGGTGAATCGAGGTGCACGTTGGAAAAAAAACAAAGGAACACTTATTGTTATTTAAAAGGGTTCAAAATACAAAACAAAATTTTAAAAATAATGATAATTTATCAGCTTCTGTCTTTTATGACCATAATAAATCATGTATATATGGTTTCGATTTTAATTATAACAACGTAAAAATATTTGAAATTGAAAGAAATAATAATAAAAAGGAAAATTAAAGAGGTGATGTTGATATGTAAACACAAGAAACATTTGGTTAATAGGCAAGCAGCAAACATTAAGATCACAGAATTATGGGAAGGTTGACATCATAGAATTATGGGAAAGCTGACATTTTAAACGTGATAGTTGACAAAGCCACAAGTTGGTTGAAAGCACTCCTAAGTGACGGTTATACATATATTTTTATAAGCTTTTAAATACTGTATTTTTAAATATTTATTTATGAATTTGCGTATATTATTTTGAAGAAATACAGACATCAATTTATAATATTATATATATATATATATATATATATATATATATCAGGAAAGCAGCAGAATATATCAGGAAAGCAGCAGACCCAACTATTCAATAATAAGAATCATCAACTAACAAGTGGAGAGTGGTGGGTCATGTGAAAGTCTGTGCTAATATATTCTATATATTACATATACTGATACATGTATATAATAAGCCTGTATTTCAGTTACTACAGAGATATAGTATATATTTCATGGAAAAAGTTCTCAGCCAGCTGCAGGAACAGCAATAAATGCTAATTCATAATTTCACATTAAAGCACTTTATGCTTTCTTGGTCTGTTAATCCCCTGATATAGTTCAAGTAATTGACATACTCAGCAATGTTTAAAAAAAAAACATTTACATTAAATTTTTAAAAAAAATGTTAAAGCAACCATATTGTATTTAATAAAAAATATTACAAAAATTACAGGCCCAAAGACCAGCATTTTTGTATTTTGACATTAATAAATGATAACTATTAACAGAGATTTAAAAAAATATTACAATTAGTTGTGACACAATTGAGAAATTATTTTTTTTTATTCAGGGAGACTCCAGTAAATATATATCTGCACTGTAATGCTGTCAAAGATAACAGGTATATTTTAAAATATAAATTATAATATAGCTTTATTAAAACAATTTTATCAATTTTCTTATTTATGTAATTGCTTAAAATTACATCTGTTGACAGTCAGGAATTTTTACTTTCTTTTTTTTTCTTATTTAATTCTAGTACTATTTATTTATATTTTACCACTTGGTTTGTCCATCTTCCGATTTTCCAATCAATATTTTTGGCTAGTTTTCAATGGCTATCACTACACTATTTTCAATCATCATTTTTGGCTGGTTGGGGTATATCTTTCTTCTTTCATCACTATCTTACAGAATGGCTATTATCATTTTGTCTAATTTTTGGAATACATCAGCAATTGTTAGACATATCTCTGGACAAGAAAAAAAATCATCTTTGATGATGATAAGCATCAATTCATTTTTTTGTTTTTTTTTTTAAATCAGATTAGAGTTAGACTTTGTAACTTTCCTTAATATACAATGTTACATAATATGAAAAAGGCAATAACATATAACACCTCATGTTAAAAATGTACAAACCATACTTAAAGTATTCTTCTCCAACACTTGCAATACATCTCATTAGATATCAATTCACTCTAAAAAACTGTGAAATATCAGTTATTCTGCTCTGTCTTCCATTATTGTATTTTAAGATTTATTCTATTCTCATGTTTTCCTTGCTATATAAGCATAATATAATCTAAATTAATTATTAAAGCCTCTTTTATATGTTCATCAACATTGTTTTTCAAAAAAGCATGTTTTTGAAAATAAGCCTTTCTTTTATTTCCGGATATCTGTTTTTAAAAATGTCACATCTCTTGATGAATCAGTTTTTTAATTACACTTTTATTTCAGTGTTATTTTTACCTTTTTAAATAATCAAAATTTCTTTTTAACACAACTGTTTACAAGACAGAATCAAACTAAACTTTAAAGAAACAGACAAGGGCTCTTAGAAGTTCTCAGAATACATTGGAAAGTTCCATACTACATTTTATGATAATTCTTCCTACATTGAGTAAGGCCAGATAGAAATAATTTTAATAACACCATCATATAAGGGACAAGCCAGTACTTAAAAATCGGACATGGTAGGACATTTCTGTGAAAAAATGTTTTAATAACTACCTAAATGAAACATAAAAAGAACATTTTTATTAATGGTACAAAAATCATCTAAACCAGTGAATTATCAATGCCTTGGGAAAGAGTTTAGTCTTTTATTAAATATTCTGTTTTTAATTACAAAACTTTCTCAATAAAAAGTCAAGAAATTGTATTTTCATTTTCCACTCTCTGCTGAGCAATTTTACAAAGCTAAATTTTTACAGCTTTAAAACTCACATATATATTTTTTCTAATATTTTCATTTCAAAAAGATTCAGAAAATGGCAATATAATTGAATAAGCAGGTCTTCAAAGTTTCTTAAACTCTACAATGATGGGTATCTATTATATATTTGGTGATCTCAAACTGTGTGAGATTACTTTGAGAAGATACTACAATGATCTAAAAACTTAATTTTTTTGAAAGTTTGTGATTATTTTTGTATTGTAATTGTGTAATAATTATTAGAAATCAAAAATATATACTATTACATAATTATTTTTTACAGAATTTTTTTTTTAAATATAAAAGAATGTATGCTGTATAATATTGCCATAGAGATTAAGGTCACAGAAAATACAACTATCTAGAAGTGATGTTACTCAACAGACTGTTATAACATTTAGTAATTTCATAAAAATTATGACAAAATTTAAAACTTTTAAAACATAAATTGATAGATTTACTAGATATTAAAAATAATTTGTTCAGATTTTTAAAACAAACATTAAACAAAGGAGTTTTTGTTCATCTTGTAAATTGAATCTGCTCCATCTAAAATTTGATGATGAAACACTGCTTTATTTTGATGAAAATCTAATTTTTAAAATAATTCTGAAAAGCAAATGTGATTTTTTAAAATTTATTTAATTTCTAAACAAAAATGTGTATCAAATGAATTCAAATTTATTATGATCTGATAAATAATAATGGTTTAATATTAAAGTGAAAGTTGAAAGCTTAAATCTAGTGAAAACAAAGAAATCTATCTGAATGTTAGCAGCACATAAAAAGTTAATAATGCTGTAATAATGTTTGATGATTTCTGACTGTCTGTAAGATACTGATCTTTTGAGAATTTTTTTAAATTAATAAATCAATATAATCAGGATCATAATTTTAGTGTTATTAAAAAAAATCCTACACTAATATCAGTTAAATTAAAGATAAAACAGCAATATGAAAGACAGAATAATAAGAAATGTTAATTAACTTTCTATTAATATCTATAAAGTAATGTTTATGAAATTTGTTGCCCCTAGTGAGAGATTTTGCAAACATTATTTTTAAAATGTTTTTATATCATAACAGATTATTCTAAACTTTTGACTTTAAAAATTTATAGACTTAAGGATAGATAAAAATTTGCAATATAAATAACATTTAAGTCCTACTTTTGATAGATGTCTATTGTTTTTCTGAAATCACAAATTTTTATGACATTACTTAGATAAAATAAATTGAATAGCAAAAAACTTGATCATTTATAAGCTTATTAATATTCATGATTATTTTTAAGCAATAATTGTGTAATTATTGGTGAAAGTCAAGAATTTAAATTATTCCTTATTGATTTTGTATGCAAAAGTTTTATTTTTAAAAATAAAATATTATATTTTTGAATAATGCAAATTACCCAGAGAATATTTACAAACTATTTGCTAACATGTAATCAGTGAACTCAGTTACTGTCTGTATGATTATATAAAATAATTTAAACTTTTAAAGCAAAATTGGATTGATTTATGATATATTAATATTTATTCATTCATATTTTAAAAACAAATGTCAAATAAAAATGCTTTCATTTGTTTTCTGAAGATGAAAATGCTTTTCCCAGCATGATGATGAAACATTTACTGTTTTGATTATAATGAATTTTTTTAATATTTTCAAAAGTCGAATGTGATTATTTAAAATTTACTTTGTTTGTAAGCAAAAATATTTTTCAAATGAAGCTAAATTTATTATATTCTGATAAATAATAATGGTTTGATCTTAAACTTATGTTGGATGTTTTCAGTTAATGAAAACAACTAAAACTGCCATCTGTAAGAGGGTTAACAGAAAAATTTACTGACAAATTAAAGTAAAACCTATTTAATATGAAACAATAACTTAATAGACTTCTTTTAAAATTGACTTTACTAAATCTGATGTCTCTTCCTCTTTTTCTTTTAAAATATGCAACTTTCAGTCTTTTCACCTTTTTTTTAGTTCAATTAGATTACTCTTTAATATAAGTGATTGTTGTTTAATTATTCCAATTAAATATTATTTATCAAAGAGAAATAAAATATCTGAAAGCTATAATTCCTCAAATAAATTTAACTAGTTCCTTGACTTGCTTCCCCACATGAGAGTACATTGGCTCATTCCAGTACTACCAAACTAAAATTAAATTCACATTTTTTACTGCTTCCAACCTAACCTCTTACTATTGCACTGCCTTTTATTTGTAGTTACTTTCATAAGGGTTATAGTACATGTTGTGATGTAATGGAATTGAGATGAGGTTTGTATACAAAAACCAAAATAAAATTGAAAATGTATATCTATGGTGCAATGATTAACACTTTCACCTATTAAGTATTAAAATGGATTGAAACAGTCTTTACAATGAATGAGGTGGTGTAATGAAGTTATCAAATATGGATGTGGAAATTCGGGTGATGATATCTGTAACTTATTAGAAGAGTGAAGGTTGTTTACTAATGGACAAATCATGAAAGGGATTGGTTTGACTTTTGTACTGGTAGATGATTGTGATATGTTGGAGTTGAGATGTGGGACATATTAATAAAACAAAAAAATTAAACATATATATATATATATACAGTAAACATCTAAAATGTGATCAAGACACCATAGAAGCCAATAAAAAATTGGCATTATTACAAATTACATGTATTTTTCGTTTTTCAGTCATAAACTAGATAATACGCTTGAAAGTTTAATTAATATTACATTTATATTTTATTATTTATATTACCAGATGATATATATATATATATACAATGTTTTTGTATAAACATACATACATTGAAAAGAAATTTAAAAATTAATTAACATATAGCTTCCAAATATATTTTTAAAGATCCTTTAAATTAAAAATTAAACTTTTCCGAACAATTTAATTACTGGAAGATGAATTGTCTAGCTCGATTTCTAAATATATTGTCGGAATACTTCATAATTGTTTTTAAGTGTTTAATTAGATGTGAAACCATCTCTCTCTCTCTCTCTTTTTTTTCAATATTACTTTCCAATTAAAAAAAAATTTATTTCTTTCCTTACTCTATCGTCTGTTGCATTCATTATTTTAATTATTAATATTTTATCAGTACAACAATATTTAATGCTGCGTACTAAAAAAGAAAACCCATTTGCTTTTCTAATGTCAAGCATTAAAATAATGATTTATTATATTGTTAAATTTTTTTCAACATTTCTTTAAATACTGCAGAATTTTACAAACGATATTTTGAGTTGTTTCCGAACTGTTTTTTATATATATGCACAAAGTTTGATAAAAAAAAATTACAAACAATTTACTTTGATAATTAATCTTTTCACACATTCATGATTTATTAATGCGTAATGATGACATTTATTTTCAATAAGATATAGACACGTTCCATCATTTTTGTGATATTAATCCTATCTGAATAATAAATACTTTCCACGTAAACGTATTAGAAAAGGGATCATCTTAGCACCATCAGGACTTTTTTTATAGAAATGAAAGACAAATTTTATTTCTCAAAGCAATCAGCTAAAACTACTTTGCACACGTTATAGTCATTGTACAATAGAATCCCTGAAATTTAATGTCCCTAGGTCGTGCTCCAGTTCTACTACCATCCATTTTCAAATTTTTGTGAACTGTCAAAAATCAAACTGCTTAATTCCTTTTCCCTGTGTTGTTAAGAGCCATAGTAGAGTAGTAAATTTTCGGACCCAAGATACACCAATCTGTCATCTCTTTGTATTAGTCTGAAAATTTGTGATGGTGATATTGTATATGTTAGATTATTTCCATCATCTAGTATTAATTGTTAAATATTATTCAGAAAAATTCAAACTGTATTTAAACTTTTCAAATACATTCAATTATTTGAAAAATGTCTTAAACCATGTTTTTTATTTAAATGTATACTTGTGCCATAAAAATGTTTATTTGAATTTTTAGGGCTGAAACAAGAAGAGTATTTAGGTTAAGATTCAGAACTGTGTCTAAGCCATGTCATTAGCTTATATTTCTTACCAAATGAATGAATCAAGGCTACATTGTTTCCTGGGGAGATGTTTAAGATTATCATTCTTTATGTAATTCTAATTGCTATTGCTTGATAAAAGTAATACAATGTTATTACTTATAAGTGATGTTAATAACATCATACTACTAAGACATAAGTATAAGCATCAATACCATTAAATGGACTTGACTTTACTTATTGTGAAAGAAATTAACAATTCATATTTCAATGTGAAGAATCTAAAAATTTCATTTAAGGAAACTCTATATGATTTGACCTTATGGAAACCTTCATTATATTCTTATGGTCAATAATCCGAGTGAGTACACTTTCCTTCTCCCTTTTTTAATTGCTTTTATCATAAACATGATAGTAATTGTTACATATTCATTATTTATCAGTCATAGGGGAATTCTAAATTTAGAGGGCTGTTATTAATAATTTGTTTTTTTATTTGATTATGAATTTAGATTGACGTTATAGACATTGTCATCTATTTTGGTATTTAGATCAAGTATCATCTATAAGTGATGCATTCATATCTAATATTATAATAACTGTCTGTAAGTTTACTTATAGCCTATATACATGAATACATCTTTTTCAACTGTCATGCCATGATGTGCAATTAATGCCAAAAAATAAAAATGTTATCACTCGCATTGCCAATTATGTATAATTTAAGGCATGTTCTATCATTATATATATATATATATATGATCACTAGATGGAGCTTTACCAATAGCCCACTATCAAGCTTTGTTTACATAAACGCTGAGAGAGATATTGAATTCTATCTCTCTCAGTGTTTATGTAAACAAAGCTTGATAGTGGGCTATTGGTAAAGCTCCATCTAGTGATCATAAAATGCAAGCTATGAGCAAGTTACAAAATTTATAACTTGTTTTGTTTATCACATATATATATAAATTAAATTCCATAACAATATATGGATGATAACAAAAGTACTTATGCCAGACTTTCATTTCATAACACCTTTATCAATGCAAGATAATTTTTTATTAAACCTAAATACATATATCAATATAAATTAAACTACCAACTATTGAAAAGTGGATTGCAATTGATTCTTATATTAACATTTTTTTAAAAATTAATTATATATCTATTATACATGGAAACATCAGTTGTTATTAAGAAATATGCTATTGGTTCTAAAACTGGTGAAATTTTTTTTAATTAATTATACGTTAAACTTCTTTGACAGTTATTATTTTTTTCCAGATAAATAATTTTAGTGTCAGCAGGGAATGATCAATTTCTGTCTCGTATTCAAAAAATAATGTATTATGTGCACTGTATTATAGTTTTAAGCTCTATTATAAGGATGAACGTTTAGAGCTACTCTGGATTTTGAATTTATTCAGCCTCCTCATAATATCCAGCATTAAAAATCTTAAAATCCAGAAAATAAATCCACTATAGTTTATTATTTCCAAGCTTTATCCTTAGAATTTATTAATTAGTCTATTTAAAACTAAGGACATCAAAAACCAATATTAACTCTTTATCCATAAATTATTTTTTCCATGGAAGTTAAGAATATAGAGTACATTAACCCATGACCTCGTCATAGCAGACTTTTTAGATGTTGTATCATTTTTACATATTTATGATTTTTTTTTTTAATTTGCTTTATCAAGCATGATTTTAGAAGGTCCAATTTTTATCAAAACATTTTTTTCTATCAGATTTAAGTTCGCAAAGTTTTCAACTGCTATGTAAAAAGCTTCCCAACCCTGCCATTTTATAGTGACGTGTAATTTTTGATAACTAATGTAGAAAACATCTAGCAATCTGGCTTTTCACACATTCAGTAATAAGGGCATATTCAAGCACTAAATGTATGTGGATGAGAAGAAAAATATATTAATATTAGAATTATTTAATATTATGTAAAGACAAGTATCTGTTAAAAAACATTATGAAAACATTGTAGTTGTAGTTTCTTATATTGCACACAGTGTTTCAGTTAATTGTTACTTTTTTATTTACCATTGCCAAACTTCCTACACTCACAACTTTGACACCATCCATTTCAGATAAATACAATAATGTTTATTACTAATCATTTTCGAAACTAGAATTCCAGTTAAAAGATAAATGATATGAAATATAACCCAAGGCAGTATTTATATGTTGATTATTCAACATAGTTTCCTTACAACTCAATATGCTTCTGGAAATGAATGTAAAAGTGTGTTAATCCTTGAAATCTTTGTCTGAAATCATTTGCAAAAATGTTGTCATAAGATTCCGGATGTTCTGAATTGAATTAGGATGTGCTCAGTTCAAAACCAACTTTAATTTTAGAAACAGCCAAAAGTTAAAGGAACTAAATAAAGAGAATAGAATAAATGCTGACATTTGGTCCAAAAGTTTGCCCATTATCTTGGCATGGTGGACCAGCACATTATCGTGCAATAATGGCCAATAATCTATCTCATGATATGTTTGTAACTTGCACAAATCATTAGCATACAAACGAGGACAAAATATCTAAATAGTAGTTAGTATTTATGAGAAATGATTTGATTTCCTCTTATAAATTCACAGTTTTTTGTTTCTTCTTCTGGCATTCACCATTCTATCTTTATTACTAGTTAATTATATTTACCATGCCCATTACATCATTAACAAAACATTCTGGGTTTTTTTTTTTTTTTGCTTCTTCTTCTGGCAATCTCTGCTCTGTCATTATTACTAGTTAATAATAGTAATACCATGTCCATTACAACATTAACAACAAATTCTAATTATTGTTTTTTTTTTGTTTGTTTTTTCTGGAAATCTCCATTCGTCTTTGTTACTAGTTAAATATTAAAATGCTATGACCATTACAACATTACCAAAAAATCCTATTTTTTTTTTTTTGGTTCTTCTTTTGATAATTTCCCATCTGTCTTTATTATTAGTTAATAATGGAAATACCATGCCCACTACAACATTAACCAAAATCCTATTTTTTTTGTTGTTGTTTCTTATTTTGGCAATCTTTATTTTGTCTTTGCTACTGGTTAATAATAGAAATGCCATGCCCACTAAAACATTAAAACAAATTCTAACTTTGTAGTTATTTGCATATTTCTCTGTGTTCCAATCTGGTGCCTCTTTTTTAGTTCATTGTCAATAACTGATTCACAAAATGCATTTGTGCCCCTTCTGCTTCTTTAAATATTATTCAAAATGTTATACAGTGGTTTTGGAAATGCTGTAAACTCTTCAGTAATTCTGACAGATATACATTGATCATTATGAACAATTTTTCAAACATTTTGCATGTTTTTTTTAACTTGCAGATGTTTTTAATGTGCCTGGTAATGGATCAACTTCAATGTTCTGCTTGCCATCCCAAAATATTTCAAAACACTTAGAAAAATTTATCCAACTTATGGATTCATGTCCACACAGAATCTGAATTATTTCAAATGTTTCAGTAGCAATGTGATCCAATTTAAAACATTCAGTGTTAGGATCCTATTTCATCATGGGATTTGTACAAATGTACAAAGCACATAATCCAATTTAAACAGCATAATTCATGATACAAGTATAATAGTATCTTACATATATTGTGAAAAATAGTAAAACAATGTTACTATATAATATGAATAATATGCATTCATTCAGGCATGGTACTAAAGCTGTGACAAATATGTTGCACCTAGTTGAGAATAATTTTCTATTAATAAAGACCATACTTCAATAGTTTTTTTTTTATTTCATGATATAAAGTTTGAAATTAATATGTTACATGCATTTACCATATTTATGTATAGTAATAGGCATGGGCTATAATGATAGTACATCTGCCTGCTATGCAGACAATCTGAGTTTAAACCCTAGCTCATAAAACTTGGATTTTCAATTTTAATCAGATTATAGCCAGCCCAGTTAACCACCCAATAATAGTTGGTGAATGGACACCAAGCTATTTTCAGTTAAAGGCTAAACAGAGATATATGACCTTAAAACTGTTATCACGTTCAATAGACAAACTTGGTGAGCCTTGCCTTTTTCACAATTTCTCCATGAATATTTTTTAAATGTACTTTGCCCTGAATCAACTACTTAAATGAGGAGATAATATTCATTAAACAGAGGTAATCTTTAACCTTTTTTTGTTACCAGGGAATTATCAATTACTACTACTTGACAATTCCTGAGGCTTATAATAGGTCTTTTGCTGGGGGTCTTTTTCTGAAGTAAAAGGGATTCTCTAGTCGTAATGGATCGTGACACTTACCGTAATAAAATTTTAGATCTGTTTAATGATAAAACTTATAAACTATCAAAAAGAGATCATACTACGTATTTGGAAAAAACAACAAAAGCTATTATTAATAAATCACTTATTGAAACAGGGATAAAAAATAAAATAATTCCTCATGAAAAATCTTGTGTCTGTCCAAAATTTTATGGACTTCCAAAAATTCACAAACCAGATACCCCCCTTCGTCCAATAGTAAGTGCAATAGGTTCTCCAACTCATATTTTAGCCAGATACTTATTGGATTTCATTAAACCTACAATCCCATCTATTAAATCATATATTAAAAACTCTCTTCATTTTATTTCTGTTTTAAAAAGTTTAAAAATTAATGCTAATGACATTCTGGTCATTTTTGATGTCGTGTCTTTGTTTACAAACATTCCAATTGATGAAGCTTTAAATATAATCTCACAACGTTGCAATTTACCAAACCATATTATTGCTTTAATTAAACATTGTCTCTTAAATACATATTTTGTATACAATGGACAGCATTACAGACAAGTTTTTGGTACTCCTATGGGCTCACCTATCTCAGGAGTAATAACTGATTTATTCATGGAATATATAGAAACTCGTGCTTTAGAATCATCATTTTTAAAACCTCTCATTTGGCTCAGATACATAGATGACACTTTTGTCATATGGCAACATGGAAAAAATAAATTAGATGATTTTTTCTTACATTTAAATAATATGCATCCTCATATTAAATTTACAATGGAGACAGAGTCTGATGGAAAACTCCCTTTTCTTGATGTTCTAGTCACCAGAACACCAAATAGTTTATCTTTTTCTATTTACAGAAAGGATACACACACAGACAGATATTTGCATTTCCATTCTCATCATCACCCAACTCAGATAGTTTCTGTAGCCAAAACTCTTTTAAATAGAGCAATTAACCTTTCAGATGAGACATATCTGAAAGAAGAAATAAATCATATTAATAGTGTTTTATTAGCAAATAGTTATAATTACAAATTTATAAAAAAAAGCCTTATTTCAAGCCCAAAATAGACAAAATAGGAAACAAAAAAATGATAAATCAGCTATTAGGATTTGTGTTCCATATGTAAAAGGAACTACAGACAGTATCGGACATATATTAAAATGCTATAATATAGATACAGCATTTTCTGCTCATCAAAAGATCAGCAATACAATAACCAAGCCTAAGGATTCAATCCCTCTTGAATCTCATGGTGTCTATTAAATCTCATGTAAAAATTGTAAAGCTTCTTACATAGGTATGAGTAATCATCACATCAGTGTTAGGAGAGATGAGCATGCTAATGCAGTTAAACAACACTCATCATCATCAGCACTCTCACTCCATACTATAGATTCAGGTCATAAAATTGATTTTTCTAGTACCAGGATCATATCCAGATGTGATAATCTCTACCAATGCAAAATTAGTGAAGCCATTGAGATACTTAAAAGGCTAGATTGTATCAATAAGCAAGATGATACATGTAAACTTCCTCCTATTTGGAAAGATTTTTTTAAAAAACATTCCTAAATTTAACATTTTTTGCTATTGGTGGAATTTTAACATTTTATTCAAATCAGTGATTGTAGCGCCTCTACAACCGTCTTTCTACCTTTTATAACTCTGTGGATGGCTTGTGTGACCAAGTCGAAACGTCAGTATATTAATATTAAAAGTTTTTAACATGGATGAACCTGCAAAATATGTATTTTATATATTTAACCCGTGCAAATCTTCGTTTTAACATATATATATATACATTAACTTACAAAAACAAGTCTAATTAACCAGCTAATCAATTCCTTGGTAATATTCATTTACAATCCTTAACATTACAATAACCAACCAAACAGCTCTCCCAAGACAATTATTTCATGGCATCAACATAACTCATAAGCTGACAGTGACCTACTTATTGGTGTGTTTTAATGTAATGGGCAGTCTTTTCTATATAAATAACCAATTAAAAATAGCTCTGATTTTAAAATGTTAAATAATCATTTCATTGATTTATAAAACCAATTATCTAAGGCTAGACTTGAAAACAATTAATCATGTCACTGTCTTACAGATCGATTGATCTAAGACAAGTTTCAAAACAATGAAATATTTTAACTATTAATGAGCATTAATTAATCCATTAAATTCTAGTCCAAATTTGCATACTCATAAACTGGAATAAATCCAGAAATCAATTTACTCAAATGGCTTTTAACATGATGGTAAAGTTTGTTAAGTGAATATTCTCCAATGGTTTGGTTGAGTAGTTAATTAAATGTCATGTGAGTAAATTAATTTGTGTACTTATTTCAGTTTAGTCTTAAGCATATTTGGATTCTATATATATATATGTGTGTGTGTGAGTATTTTATGAACTGAAATAAATACTGATTTTACTATTCAAAAGGTAAAAGAACTTTTCTTATACTGCTGTAATTTATAAGTATATGTACTAGGAAGCTTAGCGCTTTCACGGGCAAGAGTAAGAGTAGACAATGTAAAACCTAATATCCTGCTGAAGAACAGGAAACAAATCTTTAATCTGGTCAATTGAAGAGAACTCTTTGGCTCAATCTATCACAATACCTTGACATCTGATTTTATAATATTCCACTATGCTAGAAATTATAGGGGGATTTTTGTTTTCATTTATGGTAACTTTATTGAATGTTAATAATTACTGCTGTAATTTTGTTTTATATTCTAATCTAACTCCAATGTGGAATAATAGTTTGATCTAAAATTTCAATCCCGATAGTTTCTTGTAAAGAATCTATTTTAATTCAATCCCATATACAGTCATAGAACTATTTTAATTGTGATCCAGTGTCCATTGGTTGCTGGTATTTATGGAGAACTGTTTCTACAGCAATAGGAGAGAACCCATTTCAATCAATAATTAACAGAAAGAAATCAATAAAATTTTATAAATATATGTTTTTTTGTTTGTTTGTTTTTCTTTTTTCTTTTTTTCATGTGTCAAAGCATCGGCCGGGAAGCAAATCCGCAAACCCGGGACAACTACTTGTAAGGCGGCTGTGCTGACCACTGGGCCACCAACGCTTGACATATAAATATATGCTTACATGTGCATGTGCATAAACTGTATATATTTATAGATTTGTACACGCACAATTCCTCTTGAACATGAATATATACATGTATACCCACAAAAAACTTGCCTTGCGTTCGAATTGGTCCCACATTTCGCATTTAGAAAATATTTAATTTTATTGAAAAGTTTATTGATTATAAATTTCTGGTTTCGCAATTGCTATTCAGAAAAGCACTGAGACTCTTTAAGTAAAACGATCGCCAAATTTTTTTTATTTTCTCAATAGAGAGATTACACTATTTTAGATACCCATGGCAATAGATGAGTGCCTTAGAATACTTGAAAAATAATTACCATCTTGTGCATTGAAAGCAAATTTTTACCCTTCTAAGAATTATTTAGATTTAAGAAATGTAAAAATCGTTATTCATATTTACAAAATTAATAGATTTTTTCCCCATATATATAAATATTTATTTTCTTATTAATCTTCTGGTTACAATTACAAACATTATGATTTTTTTTTTTTTTTACTTTTTTTAAGCGTTTAATTTTCTCAAATTATTACCACCACCCATATTAAAAGTTTTTTTAAAAAAATAATAGTATTAGCTAAAGAATTTAAAAGGCTAACAATAAATATTTTAAAACACATATTAATTTTTAAACTTTCAAAACTAAACAATATATAGTTTATATAAACATATAGTTTATATAAACATACACAGTGCAACCCGGTGAAAAGGTTACTTTTTTAGTGCTTCTTAAGCTGAATTAGTTTAGCTATTTATCACAAAAGTTTTAAAGTGACAGCATTACTGGACCAGAAACTATGGCATAAAATGTGTCTGTTTTGAGAATGTGGTTTATATTTTTTATTCATGATGGAACAACAAGCTATCATCAAATATTGTTTTAAATTGGAAAAATTGCTACCAAAACATATGAAATGGTTTAAACTGTGTAGTGCATGAATAAATGAGTTCCAGGAAAAAGAGTTTTCAAGATTTTGTGATGGCAGAAAGAGCATTAATGATATAGAAAGGCATTCATGTCATACCTCATAATCCAGACATGTTAGTGCTTTAAAATATTTCCATGAATAGTTAAACATACATGCATTGATTTAGAAATGGCACTAGAAGCAGTTTGCAGAGAAAACTAATCATCTTTTCTTTAAAACATCCTCTTTATGTACTCAAAGTGAGTCAAGAAAACTGGTTAAAGGCATCTACTTTGTTTCTCCTTTAAAGCTACTTATGAATACTTTTAATAAAATTTGCATATTATTATAAATTGTGTGGTTTTAACTAAGTAGTAAAATAATAAAACTGAGGGCTCAAAGGTCATGAGCTGAAACCTACCTTGACATTCCTAGGGCTCAAATATCATGTGATTGCTTGAGCACTGATCATTCAGTTATTTTTACCACCATTCTAATTCATTTTTCCTGAAAAATTTGGAACATTTTGTTGAAACCAATGAATACTCTTCCCTGTGCAAAAAATTCAATTTTGAGATAAAAGATTTTAACCTGATGCACTTCATCAAATTTTGGAAAATAAATTTCAGAACCACTTATCTTAAAGAAAGCATGAGATAAAAATACCATGTTCTATGAATGCATATTGTGACACATTACAGATAATTTATTCCACTTTTCAATAATTTTCAAAATGACAATATGACATAGTATTTTTTTTTGGTAAAAATTATATTTTAAACAAATCTTTTTAGAATGTTAAATGTTAATCATTATATTTTTATATTATATTGAAATCATTATCTTGATGCAAAACTATGTTTAATTATAAGAAAACTAAATTTATTAATTTATATTCATTATATAATGTATTATGACATAGTAAAACAAATTACACAAATATTAATACACCCAACAGAATGTTTTTGTATTCAATATATATATATATATATGTGTGTGTGTGTGTGTGTGTAATAATATTAATCAATGTCTGTATTCCTTTAACTTACATATAATTTAATATTCAATTAATGAAACAAATATATATATAGTAATATAAATTCAAACTTTGAATCCATATAGAAGTATTTTCAACTATCTAAATAAACTTCAATTATCTAAGTAGACTTTGATAAAGACTACTTGGATAGTTGAAAGTGCTTGTATATGGATTAAGAGTTTGAATTGATATTACTGTATTTGTTTTATTATTTAAATATAACTATGCATAGGTGCACATGTGTATAAGTTGACCAATTTCTGTTAGAATTAAAGAGCATTTTCCCATCTTCATCAATGTTATTATTAAACAAATACTGGAAAACAAAGGATTATATAATTAATTTTCATTTTGTTAGGAAAGACAGACTTCTAAGTGAATGTCTTCTACCTAGATGCCAGATTCTGATATGTGTATAGAGGATTATGATTTTCACACTCACAAAAACATTTATTAATAATGATTGGTAATTAAATTTATACCTCTTTTTATTTTCAAATTTTATGTAAAAATATTTTAGAATCGTTTTATAATAATTGTTATATTTTTCAGTTTTACAGTTTTTATAATAGGTTAGTTTTAACGAGTATTTAATATGTTATTTTACATTTAATATTATGTTATTGTGAAATAGGTATCTTCTAAAAAATGTATAAAAAAATTAAAATGGTGTTTCCAGCAATCGATTAAAAATTGAATCTATAATAGAGAATATTATTTTAAAGTAATCTTTAAATAAAAAAAACTTTTGGAAAATCAAATTACATAATATTAAGTAAAGATGAAGCAGATTTTCAAGCCATTTTGTTTTACATGATCTTTTCATGGTTGCTTCTTAATTATAACTATAATGTGATAAATAAAAATGGCATTCATTGCCTCTAAATATTAGTAAAACATGTATTGATAATAACTACTCTTTCTTATTGCATTGCCAAATGTATACCATATAATATTAAATTATCCATGCACTTTACTACTGTTATACAATGTTTTATTTACTACCCTCTTTTTTCAGTTTACAGTTTTGATTGCCCCAAAAATCTTCTTCTGAAGTTGAAGTTAAGAGATATAAAAGTTCTGAAGAAGATTGCTGAAAAAATCGAAACTGTAAACTGTAAAAGAGGGTGGAAAATAAAGCATTGTGTAACAGTAGTAAAATGCATGGATGATTTAGTATTAAATGGCATGCATTGATAGCTATAATCAGACCATGAGACTAATAATCTTTAGATTTCAAAGAGAGGCTATCATACAAAAGTGCTTTTGATGGTTTCATGCAATGATAATGTCACAGAACTTGATCTCAAGATGCATGGATCATGTGTTGACTATAATATTATCATTTCATGAACTTCTTACAAACTTCTAACCAATAGAATATTCAATTATTATACAAAGAGCTTAAAACCATAAGTTATTTTGGAATAAAAAGAATATTAAGCTAATCAAAACATATCAATCACATATAAAAAGATAAAAAATAGAGAGGGGCAAAAATGAAAATATATTTTAACATGAAGTGGAGCAAAAAGTTATTTTAATGCAAAAATGAAATAATAGAAGTGCAGAGATTACTGGCAAATAATCCACCTTAATAGAATAACCAAAAATAGATTGTTCAAGTTTATGCTTCGACAAGTTTCATTTTGATAAAGAAAGCTCAAATTGACCAACTACTGTTAAATTATACTTAAATAAAATATTTGAAAAATTTAAAATCATATGTAAATTTGAATCTCTTCTGTAATCATTGTTTCCAATTACCATCAGTCCATTGCAGGACAAAAGTTTGAGTTTAATCCAGTTTCTCGATCGAAAATTGGCCTTTACACATTATACCAGAAAACTTCCTTATTTCATTCAACTATTTTATGGGATGGCTATGCCATCCCATAAATTATTATAATATATTATACCAATAATATAATATTTCATGGGATGGCATAGAATTGATTTTTTTTCTATAATTTTTTTGAATTTATTGTAAGATAACTGTCATATATCTATTACTATCTCATCAATCACCAGGCTTGCTAGTTGCCTAGTGGTTAATTTCATTTATCTTCTAGCTAAAAATATATAGATATCTGTTTGCTTTGAATGAGTTGACATAATCATGTTTACCTTTAGCTAGCAATATATAACTATCCATTTATCAATAAAGATTGGTTGGCTATCTGCTTAGAATATAGGACAGCTACTTAAAAGGAGTATGTTTATAAACTTTATATCTCAAGGACTATCTCTACATTAATCAACTTAAAACTATATGAACTATACAAGATTTATCTAATATGCAATTGTAATGCATGGTGATGTATTTATGTTTTGAGACAACGTAACCTTGTTTAGCCTAAATAAAATTATTATTTAAGTATAAAGGGTATGTTTATATATGATCAAAATTAAAGTGTAAATCGGCTCATTCTACATTTACATTTGCTGATAGTTTTAATTTACATTTAGTTCGCTGAGAGTTTTCAATACTTCCGCATTATTTCATCTACTTAAAAAAATTAACCTTATTAAAAAAAATCAAGTTTACTCAACCTGGATTCAAACGAATAATATAAACATAATAGATAGATATGTTAGCCTCTCCTATGGGAAGTCATCTTATATACATATAAATATATAGTGTGGGTCTGTTTCAAATCAGACAGTTTACATGCATAATATTGTGCTAGTTGCCGGGCTTTTGTTTAAAAATATTATTATTACCAGTATTATTAGTAGAATTTTTAAATCAACGTCGACTTCTGGTGTTCAGAAAAATGGAATTCTGTCTATTTTTAAAATTTTCAATATTCAATATGAATATTATAAACTTAATTTGCAAGAATGTTTTGCGGTAATCACGAATTTGAGCGACTAACGTCAATATATTCCCAAAAAGAAATTCATAAACAACAACATCAATAATAATAATAAGTCAACAGTTTCAAGAGGCTCCAATGGAAAAAACAGCGCACAATCTAAGTCATCCTACCAAAGATACTGATGAAAAAGAGATAATAAAAGAACAAATAAACTCACACAGTAATAGTGATCAAGAAAAAATATATATAACACACCAAACACCCAATATTAAAAATAATACAACAATGGAAATTATGGAAGCTATCACCCCAAATATGCCTCAAATCACCAAAGCTGACACAGAACAAAGAAGAAGACCAGGCCACCCACCAAAGAAAAATAGAGGGCCCAAAAAAATCAAAACAGAATCCAACCTTAGCCTTTCTGATCACAACAATACAACTACAGTGGAAACAGATGAAGATCTGGAAATGGAATATGAGAATGAATGGGAAGAAACACCAGATCAACCCTAATATTTAAATCTCAACCAAAAAAACATATAATGAAAATAAAAATTGCGGCAATCAATGTCAGGGGTTTGAACTCAACCTCAAAAATTAATAAGTTAAAACATTGGATCAAGGATATACAACCACACTTTCTTGGTATACTTGAGACAAAAATTTATGCTGGATCACAAACTGACCCAGCCAAACATTTAAATATGGAAGGTTTCTGTGCATTCTCCAGAGACTCTTCCTCTCCGTCAGCTGGCACTGGACTCAAAATTGCTAGAAACAGCCCATTCACAACGTTCAAAATAATTCATATTGACATGAACTTATTAATTGCAACCCTCAACCAAAAAAGCATAACAATAAATCTGGTTTTTGTATATATGCCTTTACAGGATAAAAAAATAGATACCATAATTGCAAGCAATTGGAGATTTTAATTTAAAATATCAGGAATTTACCCAATGTTGGCTTCACAGAATAAACATACAACTAATGAGTGGCCAAGGTTTTTTGCCAGATGATGCCATCTCTTTGCACAATAATCGCTTCTCTTTACTTATTGATCTGTGCTTTTATTATCCAATGCTTCACCACCTTATTGAAATAAAACTAACTCCCTCAACTTTTTCCGATCACTCAGCTCAAATAGTCACAATTGACTGTGCCCAAATTCAAATATCACCCTTTTCACTTACAAGAACAATGAGTTTTACTCCCAGAAACAATGCCTGAATTTCTGTTCTCTGAGACCTACATAATACTAAACAAAATCAAAGATATGACTTTGAACCTGGACCAGAAATATCTAGCATTTTGGGGGATGTTGTCCTTTAACATCAACCATATAACAAAAAAAACAACCTCCACCATCAAGACTTTTGTCTCTGGCAGATCAGTTACACCAGAGAATAATCATGATTAACCCATCACACTGCACCCAGCAGTATATATTCAAGCTTACACATGCATACAATAAAGCATGTGATGAACTCAAAAGCTATCTCAAGATAAAAAAAAGCAAGGTATGCCTAACCAGGCCACACACTTGGACAAGAGATTATATAAGATGGGTGCTGGGGAACCAACCAGATGTAAAAGTGCCAATAGCACTATATACAAATAGTGGAACATATGCAGGACACAATATGATTATGCCAATTTTTGAATATTTTAAAGAGAAATTACAAGAAAAACAACCATATAAAATACCACATAATCTGTTTGGCCCACCAGAGACAAAAACCCCATTCACAAAAGATCTATTCACAACAAAACTAAATACTATTCGAAATGCCTGCCATCCAGGTAGTCCTGGAGTCCCATTGTTTGTATTAAAGCATCTAAGTAAATTCACAACAGAATATTTGTGTCAGTTAGCAAACCATCTAGCGCAACAAATTCAACCCATGGAAGGTGTCTATCCAATAGCCATAGTACCCTATAATAAAAAGAAAGCAATTATCCCACCTATTACAGACCTAACAAAAGCAAAACTCCCCATACAGTAGTGCCACACTGTGCCAAACAGAGTAATCAATGGATGCCAGAAGGCTTGTGCATAAAATCCCTATCTAGTGCCTACTCATCCATGGTGATCATGTGATGTTTGATGGTCTATTACAGACCTCAGACCAATATTATTAAAGATGAAATTGAACCGTATATAATGCCACTTATCTCCAAAGCACAATATGCAAAGAAAAACTCTTCAACAACAGAAGCAGTCTTATTCTTCAAAGCAGTTCTAGCCACAGTAAAATAGTGGAAAAAATATGGACCCATTGTTGTGCAGCTTGACATAGAAGCTGCACTTGACTCAGTCAATATATACACACTTCTAAAAATGCTAAAAGACACAGAAATTCCTAGAACACATCTATATATAATTGATAACCTGCTTCTGAACAGAGAGATCCATATAACTTTAAATGGAAGAAACTGACCATTTTTCACACCCAACAAATCTATATCCCAAAGATCCCCTCTTAGTTCACTATTGTTTATATTTTACATCAATCCCCTTATTAAAAGCATACAAAATGCATTTACTGGGATCAAGATACCAGACCCAACACAGCGCACTACATGCATCGCCTATATGCATGATGTTACCATATTCCTAACATCAAAAAAAACAAATACTGCAACTCCAAAAGATATTACAAGAATATTCACAAAAATATGAATTAACATTTAATCCAGAAAAAACCACAGCCTGGTCACTATACACTGGTAAACCATATACATCAATTTACAAATCAAAACCAAACTCTTTTCTTGGGTTCCCATTTCATATGGGAATTATAGGAATGAGATGCCATATCCAAAATAAACTTAAAGAAGAAGCCACAAAAATTATAAACTCCTTCTCCAAAGTGTATCTTTCACTATATTTACAGTTAAGTAACCAGCTTATCACAAACAAAATAACTTACTATGTACCGGTTATTTCATTCGCAAAGGGGTTCATTTCAAAAATTAAAACCATATATAATAAACTACTTTGGGCCAGAAAAACAGTAGCAATTTCCACAAAAAAACTTATCCAACCCCTAATAAAAAATGGACTTGGCTTGCACAACATCAATATTTTTCATCTACAAAAGTTAAGGAACTTAATAATCACAATACTTGCCAAATACCCAAAAATTAACCACTTGCTAGAAGTTACTCCAACAGATAGACCACCTCCAAAAGGTTCCTTTTTCACCAACATTATATACCAATGCAAAACCACAGACAAGATTCCAGAACAGTATTTGCATAAGTATTCATACTGGGATATTTATGGTTTAATAAACAGAGAAGCAGATGCTAATGTTATACAACCTATGCTAGGAATTAACAACAAGAGACTACTCAAGGAATATAAAAAATGGGCTCTAGAGCCAAAATACTTTGATTTTATCATGAAAATCAATCTCATTGCCTTGCCAACAACCCCTTCTGTGGACTCTGCCATCGAACAGAAGAGACACTGGACCACTTTATTTATCAATGTGTAGCACTTAACCAAACCCGACAGGTGATGTGTAACACCTACAGAAAACCGGGTACAATCATTAATCACATAATAGCTGCTTTTCAGGGAAGATCAATACCTAGCATTAGGGCAGCCACATTTGTTCTATATGTGTACTGGTGCACCCGATGTACTTTTTTAATTGGCAATAACACCAGATGACACCCAGCTACATTTAGCAACAAACTGCTACACATTCAAAATAGAGATAAAATAATAACCAATGCCCACTTATATGCAGCAACATGGTCATTGTTAAAACAACCATCAATGCTGTGAATGCTGCAAAAAAAACTATTGTACAACTAACATTCAAAGTGACATGTGGACAAAACTAAATAAGCTCCTCAAACTTTAGAACTCTGATTATTTTTGCTTTTTTATTTTTTATATTGTTATAGTCCATTAACAACAAAGTGTAACCACTAAATTCATTTATATGTGTTTACCCTAATATTATTCATTGTATGTTAAATTTCAAATTTTCTAGATGTAAACTTATGTAAACCAGGAGATCATTTCCGGTTCTTAAACAGCAAACAACGTGAACGATAGCTCGCATCAAAATTGAAATCAGCAGGAAAGGGGGTATCAAACCCCATTCCAAACCCCTAAATACAAGGTAAGAGAAGTTTTATATATTTAAAAATGGAATGTGATAATGATATAGATAATATACATAGCAATTCAAGCTTAAATTGTCACACTCAGTCGTTCAACAGAAACGATAGCCGAAATCTTAATAGCTATAATAACAAATCTCAGGCTCCATCTGAGATCAAAAATCTTCCCATTAGCAATGCTAAGCACCAAATAATTACTGACAACATTAAAATGCAAGAAATTATACAAACTTCGTCAGTTATATGCAATAGCGTTGGTTTCCCATCGGGCGAAATAACAGCCAATATTAATAATACATACGAAAACAGTAACAACACTTACCGTATTTCCCAAACTCCTTTAGGAGAAGTAAATAAACACAATTTATCCACAACCGCGAAACACACTCAGAATAATTTGGAACAAAAAATAAAATATCAGCAAAATCTATCTGAAGAAAGGAAAAAAATTTTTTTTAAATCACCAGAGGTCACCAAATTCGCTGCTGTATCACCAGAGACTGTCAACAGTATTTCAGGAGAAAAAAACGAAATAACAGATAAAAAAAATCAACAAAACCCATTCACAAACAAATGAAAATTTCAAACTAGATGAACCTTTAATATCTACATCGTTTGCACATTTCAAAACAGACTCACAAATACAAACCCTCCCAAAAAAATCTATATCCTACGCTAACGCTTTAAGTATCAACAAAGACGTTAAAACTGTGGAGACTAACTCGGTCAGCAATATTAATGAAATGCTTATAGGCATATCGGAATATGAAAGAGAAATCACAACAGAAGACAATCAACACCCCCAATCAATTAAGATATTAAATTATAATAATATTACCGACGAAATGCATCAAAACATAAACTTTAATTTCAACAAAACTATTCCAAACATGCTCTATAAATCTTTCCAAAATTATTACAATGACAAAACTCTAATCCTAGCAGTAACGAATGAAAACTTATCATTATACAAATTCCCCATGGAGCATTTATATTCTGTAATTAAACAACATGATTCAGAGTTGGGGATTTATCAAATACTAACACATCCTAATGACAGATATGTGGCAATAGAATTTAAGACCTGGGCAGACAGGCTCCAATTTAAAAACAATATTAAAATACTGGGAAATAAAATACTTTGCACTGTAGAAATGAACAGACCTATGATACTACAAGGGAAAATCAAAAACTGCCTAACAAGATTCACTGAACAAGAGCTCCAAAATATCCTCAATCCCTATGGCACTGTATCAAAATTTAAATTCCTTCCAGACCCCATCTTGAACGGAAACATAATATCAAATGCAGCAATCTTCTCACTAGCCATGAAAAAAATTTTTCTCCCACTGACATCCCTACTGTAGTTGATGCAAGAGGTTCACCAATGGTCTTAACATTCAGGGGGGTGCAGTGACAGTGCTTTCACTGTTTATAAAGGACACACTTTATAAAAGACTGTTTGGCACGTATCTGCACTACCTGCAATAAAAAGAAAGGCAAGTTCCACCGCTGCAATGGAAAGAATATAGAAACAACAACAACTACAGACACCAAACATTCACCTAAAACAGACAATAATATTGAAAACCACACTGATAAACATAGAGCTTCAACATCAAACTATACTGAATCTATAGACATAACTCCCACAGATGTAACACCAGATCACATAATATCTAGAGATGAAGATCAAGATGAAAATCTTTTCCAACAAACTGAAATGGAATTCCACAACAATACAACTAAAAATAGAAATGATAAACAAACAACTACATCAAGTACACCTCATCTCATTTCAAATCAATACACAGACAATATTCAGTCAGTAAACAGTACAACATTGGAAAAAAGGGCTATGAATCAATGCTTGACAATCCTTCAGACTTGAAATCACTTCCAATAGAAGAAACAGACACCAGAATCAAAATAGACAAAAATAACACCCAATCACCTAGAAAGTCACAAAGTAAACAAAATACAATAACTCCACATCCTCAAAAAGAAAGTAGCAAAACCAATAAACCAAGAAAAAAATTCAATCCAGCACACACCAAAACTCCAAACCTGGGGGAAAAGGATGGTTTATCTGGACATTGGAATCAGGATCTTTCACAAGAAGTAGAGCTAACACGACAAGCTATACCAAATATTAATAAACGGAAATCAGATGTTCCGGATAAATCAAGCTCAGATGACGATATGAATTCTGGGTTTATAACACAACTACCTGCATTAAAACCAGATTCACAAGAATCACAAAGTAAACACAAAGTGTTGTGGGAAAAAAGAAAAGAAAAACCTCTGAGCACTCTGATACAGATTCAGCACCAATGGAAGATGATCCCTATTTGGAATTACCAGATTCTATGGAAAATGAGGACCTTCCAGTACTCATGGAATCAAATCTACATCAACTCTCATTGGAAGAAGGCTCAGATCAAGAAACCAATTATAGTCATTTACTTCCAAATTCTCCCCGAGACCAGGGGCCGGCTGGAGGGGCAGGGACACTATATTATGAACTATAAAATTGCAGGGATTAATGTCTGTGGCCTCAACTCATTGGCCCGTGCTCACGCAATTAGAAATTGGATAAGCATTAACTCTCCCCACATCCTTCTAATGGGGGAAACCAAATTCCATAATAATACTGACACTAAAATAGAAACATTAATTGCCACTATGGGCTTCACTAAATTTTCAGTTGGACATTCAGCAGCTGGAGGGGTTGGAGTATTAATTAACAAAAAATTTCCTCCAAACAAATTCTGTATTCTCTATTTGGATAACAACTTAATCTTATTAGAAATAGACTATTGGGGCTACAGCATAAATCTAGCTTATATATACACTTCAAACAATCCTACTATCTATCACAAAATAATTCAGATTTTAAATGCTATCCTTAGCAACAAATCAGGCTCTTTACTTATATTGGGAGATTTTAACACCACATATGGTCGCTTTAACCTAAAATTTCTTCCACTGATAAATAGAAACTTGATGTGTGGGGAAGGATTCCTTCCTCCTGGATCCTACTCCTTTTACACCAAATCCCACCAAACCCTAATAGACCTATTATATTATTCACCAGATTTACATTTTCATCTAAATGCAAAACTTTTACCGGTGTTGTTTTCAGACCATATGGCCCTTGTAGTTACTCTTGAAACCATGGCTGGCCTCCCAACCCCAGAGGCTCTTCACAAAACCATGTGGATGGTAATAAAATCAAACATGACAGAGGCCATAGTGTCCGAATCTTATATATATTTTCACAAAATCAACATCCTTTCAAGACCAGCTGAAGAAGCCTGGTTTTCATTTATAGGCATCCTACAGACAATATTAAAACACCACACCATGAAAGTCAAAGGCCCTAATGGCCTCTTCAGAGATCTTCTACAAATAAAGAATCAGCTTCAGATGCTCCAAAGTCAACCTATCAAAACACAAGATATATATAGTCTTAAAAACCTATACCGATCAAGACAAAAATTCCTGGCGGAATACCTATCCATTAGGAGAGCCAAATGTTATTTATCACAACATCACTGGACAAAAGGCTACTTGAGATGGGCACTTGGAGGGAAAAACAACAAAACCACTCCCACCTCCATCAATGCAGATGGGAAAACCTTACTGGGAACACCTATGATGAACACAATAAAAGAACACTTCCGGCAAAGAATGCAAACCATAACCTTCAATGGCACACAACCCTGGTCTGAAGTTGATCCACAGGCACCACATGTGATCACAGGAAACCTACTCCAACAGAAAATATCTTCCCTTCCAGATGGTGTACATCCTGGATTACATGGGATTCCCAGATTCCTAATCCTACACCTCAATCAATTTGCAATTCCCATAATGAAGAAGATGGTGGATTACCTAGCAACTGGTAATAGAGTGATACCTAACCTTTACCCAGTGGTGCTAGTTCCATTTATTTAAAAAAAAATCAGGTTATGGATCTCTCAAACATCAGACCTATTTCCATGACACCCCTGTTAATCAAAATTGTAGAGTCTGTGATCAAAGACCTCATCCAACCAAATGTCTTAAAGCACATATCTAACAACCAATATGCCAAAAAGGGATCCTCTACTGCACATGAAATGGGCAACATAATCTCCATCATTGACTATGTCAGAATCCACCGGAAGTCAGGGCCGATAGCTATTCAACTGGACATTGCTACAGCCTTTGACTCGGTACATATAGACATACTCTTAAATATTTTGGCAGAGTATGATGTTCCTGAAGCTGCTGTCCAGATCATAAGCAACTTACTATACAACAGGGAAATTTTTATCACTATGGATGGTAATATCACCTCCAGATTTAAACCGACACAAGCTCTCCCTCAGGGTTCCCCTCTCAGTGCCCTATGCTTCATCGCATATATAAATCCTCTCCTGATGGATTTGGAAAAAAATCTACCAGGTCTTTTTATACCCAATTTAAGAAGAGAATTCAACACGTTTGCCTACATGGATGATGTAATGATCATCCTACCATCAAGAAAACATATTCCTTTGTGAAACAGACAGATCGAAGAACCGATCTTAGTTTCATGTGTTTTTTTGAAGTACGGTAATTCGAACTACTATTTGCCCGCAATGAGATTTTTTCTATTTCAAGTCACATAAAAATTGGGATATATTTTATGTTTTGTAAAAAGATATGTAAAGATTCCGTGTAGAAATATCACAAATCATGAAATAATATTCGTGTGTGCGTGGTTTGTGAATTTATAGCCGCTTAATTTAAAAGTTTCATTGCGGGTGTATTTGTTTAAATTTTAACTTTTTAGAATTATACAAAGTCGTTTAAAAATACTGATCAAAAGTCACATTCCTTTGATCAGTGTTTTTAATTAAAATCAGTCTTGTACAAATGTATAGAGTAATTAATTTGTATTTGAAAATTAGATAAGGAATTTATATTTTGTAATTACTTGGTCAATTTAAAATTGTGTATTAAAGTTAAAGATAGCTGAAAATGGAACAATGGAAAGGGATAATTGATATTGTATGGTCAAGTTGGATTGCTGGAGGCTAGAGAAAAGTAGGCGGAGTCTCAAACAAAAACCAGGCAGACAGGTCAACCGTGGCCATCTTAGAAAAAACTAACATTCTAACTTTTGATGTGGTTGAGAGTAGATAGTCTCAAGACAGCACAGCAGTTGCTAGAGAAATCGCTACCACTTTTGTTAAGAAGTCAACCAGCAAACCGTAATGTCGATGGGCTAAGTGCCAGGAGCTGATCTCTGTCCTGCCAATTTGAATCTTCGTGCCGCTGTCTGATCATGCTTTACGTGCTTCAAAATTTCCAGCTTCCAATCTCCAAATTGACTATGCCTTTCAAGTAAATTTCAAATGCGCGCCTACGTTCGTCAGAAATACCACCGTAAGAAGCCAAGCCGGATGAAGAAAGAATGGTAACTGTGTTACATGAACTTTTAACTTTCTCCCGAGCTTAATTTTATAGTTAATCTGTCAATCAAATTAATCACATGTAAGTTTTGTTTCTTTTATAATGCTACTTTTTAAAAACCTGTCAGTAAATTTTCTTTTCTCTTTTTACTCCGCTCTAGTCTTTAGAAGATAATTTATAAATATTGTACCTAATAATAATAATTCAAATGAATACATTTATATGTTTTTTGTAACTTATTGTATAAACAAACGATGCCAATAGAAATATTTCCCAACTCTGTTTAAAGCTAGTTTATAATATTGATTATAGTTATTTTAAAAGTAAGTTCGTTTTTTGAATTAAAGATTATTTCATATATTGAGTTGGCAGATATTAAATCACTTTATTATTCTCCTTTATTTTTGTCATACTATTGTAACCTATCTTTCAATCTTAAATATGTAAAATGGTTTTAAAGTTTTATCATCTTGTTGCCTACATAAAATGAGAAATAATTCTCAGTGTATAATTTGTTACTATCGCTACCGCCTGAACAACCTGAGGGGTTAGGGGTTTCAGAGTAAACTTAATTAATCGTGGCTTTCGCGGTCAGTTTGATTCCGCCATGTTTTATTGGAATAGTTATATCAGCCTGTTGCGTAGAAATAGACGAATAGATTATCTAGGTTTTGTGTAATTCTGTTTCAAATCCACTTCAAGCACTCGTCCTCGATGACTGTGGCAATGCCTTTCCTTCGCCGAAGTTGGCGTCTCGCCGTACTACCATATGGGAAAGAAAGCAATTCTTTTCCAGGTAACCTCTTGGATCACCGGGTTTCGAAATGATCCCGGCTGGTTGTAGTGTCCCGGATCTACTTGGGGGCATTAAGCCTTGTCAAAGTACAAGCCGCCCGGTATTCCGTTAATGCACCGCAAGTGATTACTGTAGGGCTCCTTAATCTAGGCAACCACTAGTACATCAATCTTAGATATCATATTTATGCGAAGCCACCTCCAACTATTCGTATACGCAACGGCTCGAATCTATTCGAATAAAATAACTTAATAAAAATAGTAGATAAATATTTTCAATGCCCCAAATACTCTGACTCCCTTAGCCATCCATCAATCATTTAACTACACTGATATTGGCATGAGTTTGTTTACCAGGTAAAATGATTACTAAAGACTAGTAGCCAATTATAATAGAATATTTATGGAAGTCTACCGTACTTTTGAATAATTTTTGTTAATGCTTTCTATTTATTATTAAACAATTTATTTAATTTAATTTTGTGTCTTCCACCTCATTACTCTCGAAGTCTATTTAGTCACCTACTGTCTGTATTGGCAACTTAAATATATACATTACATTAATGACCGTACCAATATCCAGAGTATAATAGATCTATATATAATTAACTGTAAGTAATTTAGTCTGTGTTCTGAGTTGAGCTAGTAAAGGGATAACCCCGTGCTGTTATAAAGTCATCATCGGTTGGTCATACCGGGGTTTGGGTTTGAATTTAGTTGGTGTTTTGGAATTTATTCTTAAACGTGGACTGGGTTTGAACTCGGGTACTGTGTATGAGTAAGCGTGGTGGATTTATACCGGTACATTTGCTACAAACAATATTAAGCCGCTATTCTGAGAAATACAGGCTGCAATTCAACCCCAGCAAGTCTGCCTCCTGGCAAATTGTTTCAGGAAAGAATATTAACACCCTCTTCTCTGCCAAGCCACAGAGATATCTCGGGTTTCCCATATTCAAATCTACCACAGCAATGACCAAAGAGATTCAGGATAACATCCTAGAAACAACATCAAATTCATCACTTCCTTGTCACAAGTCTACCTTTCCCTCCCTGGCAAGGTAGCACTAATTAACATGAATGTGATGCCAAAAATAGCATACTTTCTTCCATTTATCAAATGCAACAAAAGCTTCAAAATAAAATAAATGGCTTGTGCTCAAGGCTTTTCTGGAAAGGTAAAACGGTCACGATCAGCCTCAAAGGCACTCAGAGACCAAGGAAGCTAAATGGTCTTGCTCTCCACTCCATTCAGGCATTGATTTACCAAAAAACCCACAATGTCATGCACAACTTGGTAGCATCATATGGTTTTAACACAATTCTCCAAAAAACTTTCCTTCAAAAAGGAACACCCACTGACCGACCCCCACCAGACAGACAAACATGGATCACTAGAAACACAAGCTTTATCAAACAGCACTGCCCAATAAATGACTCCACATTCAATTCTAAAATATCATTATGGCAAGCATACACAATCCTCCATCAATCTTACATCCTATAATCAACACATTTTATTACAATAATCAGAAACTGGTATCCAACTTTAAAAGATGGAGTCTAGAGGCCAAATACTTAGACTTCCTCATTAAATATAACATTAATGGACTACCTACTAATCACTTCCTCTTTTACAAACATGGTCACAACATAGACCTACTTGCAGCATTTGCATGAACGGCGATGAGACATTTGAACACCTTTTCTCACAATGTATGGGATTCAGAGTGATCCGAGAAATCATACTCTCCAACACCAAGATAGATTTCCAACTGATTTCATCTCTGAAAGATAGTATCAATACTAAAACCTATCCAATAATACGTCTCTCGGTGTTTTTGAACTATGCCATATGGGTTACACATTGTAAACTAATCATGGAACACCCACAACCTAATATAAAACAGGTTTTTTCCAAAACAATGATTAAAATCCAGAAGAGACACCAACTCCTGGCATCGTCGAAAACATTTGAAGACACTTGGACATTATACAATATGCCAAACTAACAACAAGGCAAAAGGGGGGGAGGGGGGCTAACAATCAGATACAAATATGTGAAAGATCTAATGTTTACACCATATTGGGCAACATAGACTCATCAGAACCCAAACGGAAATAACAAGATAGTTAGAACAACAATGTAAACCCCAATTGTATGATTACACATCACTGTATACATTAGAAATAATAAATTATTATTGAAACTAAACTTATGTAAACCATTGAGATCAATAAAGCCTTTATTGAAACGTAATAATAATAATAATAATAATAATAATATTTATTATTATTATTATTATTATTATTATTATTATTATTATTATTATTATTATTATTATTATTATTATTATTATTATTATTATTATTATTATTATTATTATTATTATTATTATTATTATTATTATTATTATTATTATTATTATTATTATTATTATTATTATTATTATTATTATTATTATTATTATTATTATTATTATTATTATTATTATTATTATTATTATTATTATTATTATTATTATTATTCAATTCAATTCAATTTATTCAATGAAATAAAACAAAGTACATCACAAATATTTAAAAACTCTAAACAAGAAAAATCTTGTGTGTGGAATTTACATGTAAAAATAAATTAAATAAAAATACAATCAAAAACTCAAAAGAACAGTTTAGGAAATAAATAAAATTAAATAAATAAATAAAATAAATGCCAAAATTAATACATACTACACAACCATTGACACAAATATTTTTTGAATGATATATAAGAAATATTATTCAGATCAATTGAACATTCATATACAAATTTATTAAACAACTTTGACCCAGAATAAACATATTGTCTTCTACTAGATTCCTTAAAAAATTTTGGTAAAGGTAATTGAAATTTATTAGAAAGACGAGTATTTAGAACATAAACTCTAGAATTCAGAAAAGGTTTAGCACAAAAAATATCAAAAATAACTCTACATTGATATAAGTGATTTACATCAAATAAACCAAATGCAATATAAATATTTCGAACAGAAGAGGAACGAGATCTACCAAAAATAATGCGCAAAGTATAATTTTGCAAAACACGCAAAGAAGATAAAATATGTGGAGAAACATTACCCCAAATAATGATATTGTAAGATAAAATACTCTGATAACAGGCAATGTAAATAAAAATGAGAGCAGACCTAGGAAGAAATTTAACTAAATAATAAAACATATAGTTTAAATTATGTAACCATTGACAAAGATAGGTAATGTGATTTGTCCAGGACAATCTGGAGTCAATATATATTCCCAAATAACAATAACTATCTACCAAAGGAATATTCTCACAAGTACATATACTATTATAATGCAAAATATACTTACAGCAAATTTTAATCTTAAGAGAAAAAAAAGTACGCTTGTAAGAAAAAAGAATAGCTTTTGTTTTATCTAAATTGACCAACAATGAATTATATGCCAACCATTTACCAATTGAGTTCAAATCCTCATTCACTAATTTTTCAAGAAGATTATAAGAAACAGCATTGCAAGATAAAGCAATATCATCAGCAAAACCAAAAATCTTAGAATGTAACTTCAATGAAAATAAATCATTAATATAAATTAAAAACAATAGAGGACCAAGTACTGATCCTTGTGGAACTCCAGAATTAATCAAGACCACATCACTGATAGTACCATAAATATTAGTAAACTGTTTCCTATCATTTAAATAACTCTCCAACCAACTACCAATAGATCCACGAAAACCATACAAGTAGCAACGCTTAATCAAAATATTATGATTAACAGAATCAAATGCTTTAGATAAATCAAGATAAATAGCCAATGTTTTAAGTTCCTGATCCAATGAAGATGTTAAATACTGAACATGATGTTTTAATGCATCTAATGTACTTCTTCCAGGAAGAAAACCATATTGATAGTCAGATAAAATTTTATTTTTAAACAGAAATGACAACATTTGATCCCTAACAATCATTTCCAATAATTTTGAAAAAACAGAAATAATAGCAATTGGCCTATAATTGACCATAAGAGTAGAATCACCTTTTTTATAAACAGGAGTAACAACATTAACTTTCAGACATTCTGGAAATGATCCAGACTGCAAAGATAAATTAAATAAATGAACTAAAACAGGCAAAAATGCAACCTTATTTTCTTTAAGCATCTTAGGTGTTATACCATCTAGTCCAAAAGAAGTGACATTTTTTAAACTATCAATTGCTACAGACAACTGAGATTCAGAAACATCAGAATATAAAAAAGAATTCAAACTTGAATAAGAAGACAAAATCTGCTCAGGCACATCACGCATCGATAAATTTACAAAATACTCATTAAACCTATCAGCTAAATATTTTTCATTTTTCTGTAACTCAATTAAACTTTCATTATATTTAATACATTTAATACGATCAGGAGAAGATTTTTTAATCAAAGAATTTATTGTTCTCCATTTCAAAGAAACATTTTTATCACTAAGAATTTCATGATAATATCTAAACTTCAACTTTCTAATATCAGACTTAATTTCAACATTAAGTTTTTTTAAAACATCTGATGAGCCATCCAAAGATTTTAACACATTTCTCTGATTAATTTTACATACCAGCGCATCTGTCACCCAAAGAGATCTTCTTCTATTCTTACTTGTCAATTTTAAATGAAACTTTGCTTTAGCAATTAAATCTAAACAAATAGCTTGGAACCCCAAAAATGCATCATTTACATTATCTATCATAAAAATCTCATCCCAATTCTGAACAGATAATAAATAGTTCAATTTAGAAAAAGATAATTTCTCAACATATGCACAAACATTAATATTATCCATACAATTCAATATTTTTAATTCAGTAGTAAAATGATCTGTAAGAAATAATTTAGAAAGAGACGAATCAGAAAATAAACCGCGGCTTAATCTAACAAAAATATGATCTAAAAGAGATTGAGATATAGGAGTTATACGCGTAGCTGAAAAAAGCATTTGACTCAATCCATAGCTATAAAGTAAATTTAAATAATCTACAGTAGACTTACAAGCATTATTTAACAAATCAATATTTAGATCACCCATTAAAACAGCAGATTCTGAACCCAAATCTAATAACAAAGAATCAAGTTCAGTAACAAAATCCAAAACTTTACTTGTACATGATCTATATATAGCCAAAATAGAAAGCACACATTTAGGAAGTCTCAAAGTTAATAAAATACATTCTGCAGTATTAAATGTTGGAATAATAAAAGAAAAGTCTAAACCGGTTTTTATAAAAACCATAACACCGCCAAATCACAAATGCATATGAGGAGAAAGTATACTCGTATAGCCATTCAAACTATATAAATTTTGTTCTTGTAAAGAAATCCAAGTTTCCGTTAAAATAATTATATCAAAATGAAATAAAGGAAAATTATTTAAATAAACTATAAGTTCATCAAAATGACATCTAATGCTACGTATATTGAAATGAAATAATTTAAGTGAAGCAAAATCTTTTTCCTGAGAAATCAAATCAGAATTTATCATAATAAATAAATTTCAGAATGACTCCAAATCACTTTCATTTCTAATTAAAACACGAGGAGAATTATAATCTTTTCTCGCATACACTGATCCATTATGAATGAAAGCAAAACCTTGACCAGAACGTAACTTCTGTTTCGCCAACCATAAAAGCCTTCTATTGAATGGAGTCAAATGCTGATTAATATAAATACATTTGTTATTTTTAACCCCAGGCAAAATTTGAGAAACTGTTAAAACAGATTTTTTTTTTATTAAAAACTGTATGGCAGAATTTCATGATTTAAAACGAGCTACAACAAAACCTGGAGCTCTTGATTTATTTTTTGTACGAAAAACGTTTTTCAAATCAATAGCGACATCTGAAACACCGAGCTTGTCCGCCACGTTATTAAAATTAACGGCAAATTTTCATTTTCTTGAAAAGGCAAACCCTGTATTTCAACTTCATGATCCAAATTAAATCGTTCCATAGAATGTAATTTATCTTGCAGTAACAAAATCTCATTCTCATTTGAAGTACAGGAATTAGAAAGATGAATTATTTCTTGATTATTCTGATCCACATTTTCACGCAAAGAAACAACTTCTGTCCGCAAATTAGCAACTGCTTGAGATAACTCTGAAATTGTGTTGTGAATCACCGGCAATAATTTTAATTTATCCAAAATTTCCTCCAAAATTAAATCAGGTGAATTTTTAGCAGTCAGATGAATCCAAAACATCGCTAGCCTTAGAAAAACTAACTCTACAAGCAGCACACCTCCATTCTTGCTTCTTTTTTATAGACATTCTTCGGTAAGTAGTATCACTCAACGATGCACATGCAAAGTGCATACCGGACGTACAACCAAAGCAGGATACGAAATTACTATTTTTTGGTAAAAGTTCTTTACAAATAGAACATGAATCCATCATTAAAAATTTAAAAAGTTAAAAAATCAAGAGAACAAGTAAACACGTCTTTACACTAGAAAACTGGAAGTAGTAGTAGTAGTAATAATAATAATAATAATAATAATAATAATAATAATAATAATAATAATAATAATAATAATAATAATAATAATAATAATAATAATAATAATAATAATAATAATAATAATAATAATAATAATAATAATAATAATAATAATAATAATAATAATAATAATAATAATAATAATAATAATAATAATAATAATAATAATAATAATAATAATAATAATAAAGCAACTAAACCAACCAACAAAATGGAATGGCCTTAGACTTCTACACACAAAGAACAGCAAATCTACTGACTGCCATATTTAAATGGTTTCCAAACATAGAGCAAAAACTAGAAATCATGTCCACTGGCCAACCCTCTCCCATGGATAATTATATAAATACATTATTGGTAAGTGTTGGAAGCATTAAAAATAAAATAACACTTAAGAACCCTATTAAATATACTTATTGGCAAATACATGATTTTCTATCTCAGAACCAAGAAGATAATAATAAATTAACAGTACTGGGAATAGATAATAGCCAGCTACTAAAAAAATACAAAAAGTGGTACTTAGAACCAAAATTATTTGACTTTATCTTCAAATTCAATCTTAATGCTTTACCTACAGCACATTTCATTTGCTTCAGGAGATTCTACCTAAATGTTGATCCAATGTTCTTTGTGTCACAAGAAAAAAGAAACACAAGAACATTTGATACACTACTGCAGAGTCCCAGAAAAAGTTAGACAACTGATGTTGAGCAATTATAGTAAAGATGAAACCACAACAGAAAAAATGCTGAAAACATTCAAGGCAAACCAAATACCAACAATTCATGCAGCCACTTTCAGCTTATATGCTTTATGGTGTACCAGGTGTACATTTATCTTAGGAAACAATACAAGAAAACATCCTAACACATATCATAACAAGCTAGAAAAACTTAAAAGAAAGAGAGAGTCTTCTTGCACCACCAGACATTTTTGCCACCACTTGGTCTCTCTTTAAAATAAGAGCAGCATTATAATGGAAACATGAAACATAACTTCAGAAAAAATGAAAAGCCAGAACGGACCAACAGTAAGAACTGAACTATGAAAACTATAACAATTACTAAAGACTCTAATAGAAAAAAAGTTTTTCGTTCTGTAATTAATGATGGATCCTAGTTTATCAATATATTATATAATGTACGACCTGATATGATGTAACCAATTTTTGCCTAATAAAGTTTGCTTTGAAACATAGTAGTAGTAGTAGTAGTAGTAGTAGTAGTAGTAGTAGTAGTAGTAGTAGTAGTAGTAGTAGTAGCAGTAGGACAAGTAGTAGTAGTAGGAGTAGAGTAGTCATCATCATCATCATTGTAGTAGTAGTAATAGGAGTAGCAGTAGCAGTAGTAGTAGCAGTAGTAGTAGTAGTAGTAGTAGAAGCAGCAGCATCAGTAGCAGCAGTAGCCGTGACAATAATATAAAAAAGCAATGCAAAATAAAACAATAAAATGAAAAAAAGAAATTGTAAAAAATATGAAAGTCAGTATAGCTTTCAATACAAGTCGGAGAGATATAACTGATAAGTAAAAAAATTATAGTAGCCAAATATGTTTTTGGTAAAATATTTTTTTGCAATCGTCGATGTAATGCACCTATTAGTATTATTTTCTTAGCATACATACATATGAGTATTCTAATATGCACATTATTTTTTACTCATTACAAAAAATATATTGACAATATTTTTAATTGACTACAGAATAACTTTATTGCCTGAGAGGTTTTGAGAACACAGCTAAGCACGATTCGTGATGTGATATGATGTGATGCACTGTGGTTTCTCCTTTTTCGGAGTCAGAAATTTCCCAACCACTATCACCAGAGAAACCTGTCGTGAATTAAAGTCTCCCCTCTGGCAATGCACCAAACCATGGCAGCGCTGCGTATACATTTAGCGATATTAAGATTTTAAATTCTTTTGAAATATGCAAATATATAGCACAAAATTATGCAGTTTTTAAAAGAAATTATTTATTATAATTTTTTTTATTTTTTAAATGTTTATTATAATTATTTTCTTTTATTTAAAAAATTATTACTTTTTTAAAAGTTTATTTATATGTAAATGTATTTTACCTTTTTTTTTCCTTATTTGCTTTTAATAATTTTTTTTTTTTTTTTTAAACTTTGTTAATTTTTTTTTTCATTTAACTTTTTTTTTTAAAGAAAAAAGAAAAGAAAAACAAGTTTAAAATATTACAGACGGATTGAAGTAAAAGTGTTTGTTAAAGTTTATAAACAATTTCTAAATATTGAGATAATACAATAAATTGTATCAAGTGTTATGGCTGGAGTGTACATACTGTGTAGTCTGGGTTACAGCCAGAGAGAATAAACTTTGGATGTTAAGGTCCATGGTTTGGGTCCCACTCTAACCCATTCAGTTCTCAAACATTTTATAAACATCCAAGAACCATTATTCATTTTTAACTTTGCAATCTTTTGAATGCCCACATACAGGTAAAATATGAAATAATTTTTTAATATTTTAAATGAGAATTGTAATAAATTATTGCTCTAACAGTATAATTATATACTTACATATGGCTAATTGTTCATTACACCATATGACTTTTGAAATCTGTACATTGAGCCTTTAATTACTTTATTCAGTGCTGACTTGGTTTAGTTAATTTCACACTTTGAAAATTGGATCTGATAGCTTTAGTTTTGAGTTCATTATTTTATCACAAAAGCAAAAAGTTTGAAGCACACTGGGCAAAATCGTTTTAATCTTATTGGAAGATCACTTGATATTTACGACGTCATCATGGCAGATTGATTTTCTTAACACTTCCATATAGACTGAACCTTGTTTTTTTCTTCTATTCATGTTGTTCAGCTGAAGATTTATTTGAGAACTATTACCTCTGAATTAGCCACTCCATCCTTGTGCAAAATCTCATCAGGTGTTCTGATTATTATAATATTTAAAGTGATGTAAATCAAACCAAAAAATATATATGTTGAATGTACAGAAAATTTTACATTTTATTTAAACTTTTCGAATACAAACAACTTGTTAGAAATAACACACAAATAGACAACACAGGTTAGTAATTACATTCTGACAAAGCCTGAAAAAAAATTAAATATTCAATACAATATTATCTACATTTTTTCTTAGGATCAGCAATTATATTAGTTGTAAAAGAGGGTAAAAATCATGTTTAACATAATATAAATATAAAATTAACAGAAGACACAATTTCCTAAATTTCTCAATACAATAGTTGTATTACTCAAATAGTACCCATGGCATCAGATATATAAAGGTTTAGTGTAATTTGGTAAAAAATAAACACTGTTCTTTGTTTTAAATTTAATTTAACAAGAATTTTTTTTTTCTCATGTGCATAGCATCAGCTGGGAAGTGAACCTGGGACAACTGCTTGTAAGGTGGCTGTGCTGACCTTTTGACCACCACCAATGCTTGTCAGCAAGAAATATTGACTTGAAAAATGCATCAATATGCAATAAAATAATATCAAGTAATAAATTTAAGATACTTTGCTCTGACATAATTTTGTTTGTAGCATACATTTTTCTTACCAATTAATACAGATAACTCTATAAATATATATTATGATTAATAGTTCTTTTATCCTTTGATTTCCTCATTTTCATTAATATTATAGTAAAAAATAAGATAGTATTGTATTGATACAAGCCTGCTACGATTTCAATATTAATAACCACTGGAAAACACAGAAACATATGGTAGATATATAAAATATGGATAAAACTACCCACATGTAAATAGCTGTTCTATTGAAACAACAATAAACAATTTGCTTTGCATGTGATCTATATTATGATGATTGAAAATGTCAAAGGGTTAACTAAACTTCTGCAAATATTTATTGGACTTGTACTAATGTTAACTGTTTATCACACAACTGAGAAACAACTTTATACTTATTTTACAATGTTGTTTTTTAGTTTCCTCATTAGAAAACTTTTCTTTCTAAAATACTTTAAGACCATACCTCCAATATATTTATTTTCTCCCATATCTTCCCAATGGAATCAATTGACATTGTATATCTTGAGAATGCCATTGAAATAATTTTTATAATGTAGATGGGTTATACCTCTTCTATAAAACCATGTTCAAATTCACCATAAAACACCCTATAAGAATGTCTTCCATTGTTCATTCATATTACAGATCCAATTCAATGAAAATGTCATTTTATGACAGTGGACTCAATTGTCATGTCCTGCAAGATGTAGAACTCATTGCTTGCCATTGTGTTTTTAAAAGGTCAGAAAGCATCTTTAAATGAAATTTTTCTAATGTCTCAATATTGTACTAATAAGTTGTCTAAGTTTCACATCCATACAATAAATAATAACATTAATAACATCAGTTATAATATATATTTAAACATATAATTGTAACTACAATAATGATAAAAAAATAAGATTAAATATATTATCAAGGTATAATGCCAAGTTCTGTCAGTATAGCTAAATTATAACTAACAATAAATGCAAATCTTAAAATTTACAATTGCTGAGTGATCTTGCTTCCCAGGTATAATGCAGAAAATTTTTAAAATGCATAGATTGGACCAAAAGTTATACAATTTTTTTTATTTAAGTTAAAAAAATAAGTATAAAATATTTACATCAAATTTTCATCACTACCAAAATGGCCACTATGGTTAGTATCACATATGGAGGATTTTGATATAATTTCAAAAGATAATATAATATAATAAGTGTCAGACAAGAATTTTCTAGATACTATACAAAAACTTAAACTAAATTATTTCTAAACTATCAATAATAGATACACAAAGCTTAGTTGATAAAGTGTTGAACAGATTTGTTGGTATAGTTATAATCTTAAAACCAAGTGAATGAATTATGTGCCTTCCATATGTGCATGTGAGATGAACAGTTAGTTATTCATATGTTTATTATTAGCTCCATGACTTTTATTATTAGTAGTATTTTTGAGGCAATTTCAAGAGGATGTTATATTACTTTTATGTGTATTTAGCTACTTCATGATAAAGTGTGTGGCTTGTTCATTCATCAACATCACTTGCATATAAATACCAGGTGATCGATTGTATTTTTGTTACCTTATTTCCCTTGTCCACTATGCCCAGTATTTCAATATTAGAATATATTTTGGTATATATTCACAGGCATATTCAGCTTTACAATTTATTATTTTTCCATCATAATTTTTTAACTTCAAATATATAATTTGTTTCCCATTGCTATTTCCTTGCCCCAACATAGGTGTTGTTCACATTACAAGTGTCTTTATATTGGATAATATTCGTTGCTATTGTATTGATATTTGTTAAGCATTTCCACACTCATTTTTTTAATACTATTTTGATTAAGTCAAGTATATAATATCTTCTAGTAACCTGGTCAAAGATATAGAGGTATATTGTTTTACATTATGGGTACTGAATTTTGTAAATAGAGATTGTATTTTGTGAATAAGAAAAACTATTGGTTAGTAAATATCATATATATGATAAAATTGTAAAAAAGATTTTTAGATAGGTACACCAATGTATTAGTTAATAATATCTGTAAATTATAGATAGTAACCTAAAGAAAATAATATTGTAAATAAATATTTTATATAGATTATTATATGTTGCAAATAAATGTTTATTATTAATTAAATACATTTTTGGTTCATTGTCATTCTAATATCATTGCATAAGCACATCTACTTATGAGAAAACCTAATTTGATAAAGTTTGCATTAGTGATTATTTTTAAGAGTACATTTCATTGGTCACATAGTGTTTATACATTCATTTTGCTTAATAATTATTTAATTATTTTAACCACATTCTTAGAAGATAAATGTTATGTTATTTTCTTCATTTCAAATGCATTTGTTATGTAGTTGGCAGCATAAAAAATGCCCTTACTACATTTTGATATCGCTTCTTCAAACCTGCATCACAAAATATAAGATTTCTGTATTTTATGGTTAGTAGAAGTGAAATAATTACGTATTAATAATTGTAAAGTATTTAGAAATGTTTTTAAGTTATCAATTATATATTATTTAATTATTTAAGTATTTTGTTATTATGTAATTTCATTTCTACTTTCTTAAAATATCTAGACTCCAAAATAAAATAAAAGTCAAATACTCATGTTCGGTTTAAATAATAATCATATTTTCATTAAGAAGTTAAAATTTATCATTAACATTTTGTTTCAAGTACGTTTCATTCTGGACTTGGATCCTGAGATAAAGATATTTTAAATTTTCTTCCTATATAGAAATATGCAGCTATGCAAGTTTGAGACAGACAGAAAAGCTAACTTGGTCTCATACAGAGATGACTTATTGGAGGTTGAATTTAAACAGTCTCATTGACAAGAAAATTAGGCAATTTTATTCTAAGATAAACAACAACACAGCTAATCTGAATAAACAAAAGCCATTACTTTAATATTTTCTGAATGTGCATAAAAAACTTTGTACTATTTTCAATACAAAATACCACTTGTGCTTTCACACACATCCCAACTCTAACAAGTTAATCAATAACACCAAAGACAGATTATCACTCTCACAGACACCTCAAGTGGTATACAACCTTGCCTACACTGTGGCAAATTGTCGAGCCTCATACTTTGGTGAAACCTGAGCCTCTCTATCTACATGGCTGTCTCAACATATATATCTGTACAACAAAGCACTAATGGACTCAACTTGAAATTCAGTTTTCACCCAGCATCACATCTCAGCAGGGCATGATTGTGAACTGATTGACCCTATGGTTGTTTCCCAAGAACTCCATGACTTAAAAAGAAAAGTCAAAAAAGCTTATTTTATTGGTAGGCGCAATCACACCATCAACAGAAAAGACACATGCTACAACATATCCAAGAAATGGAATATATAAACTCCTTTGCATAAATTTGCATTACTAATTTTGTTATTTACAATATGGCTAAGACTATGAGGGCTGTGTCATTTGAAAGCGCTTAGCCACACTTGCATTATTGTTTTAATATATGAAGAACTTTAAAAAGTCAGCTTTGTGTGTTTATGCATCTTTACCACAAATCATGTTTACATATTTTAAACTTATAAAAGAACTTTGTATTTTAATAATTGTATTTAACCATGGTATTATCTACAAGAGGACTCATACCGTAGTGTTTTAGAAATCTATGTCATATGGTGCTTGTGTATGCAACCTTGGATTGTTCTTAGTTATCCAGCCACCTTATTATTTAGGGTAAATAATTGTTTTTCAGTGACCAATGTGATGTTCTGGATGGTTTCTTTTGTGTTTCTTCTAGCCTTTGGACAGTTGGTCATTAGATTACAATATATGTAATCTAATCACCAACTGGCCAAAGGGTGAGGGAAATACAAGAGAAACCTTATAATCAAGCCCACCATATTGGTCATTGAAAACAAAACAAATATATATAATATTCGATGCCTGTATTTTTTCAAAGCAATATATGTAATTACATAATTAAATATTTATAAATACAATAATTAGATAATTAAAAATTTTATCCACTTAAGAGCGCTTTCGATTATCCTAGTAATCTTTGTCAAAGATTACTGAAAGCGCTTCTAAGTGGATAAAATTTTTAATTATCTAATTACTGTATTTATAAATAATCAGTTATATATATATATTGAACTGAATGTTTTCATACACAAAAGATATTTATAAATCAGGAGCAGCATGTTTAATAAAAAATAGAAGTAAAATATCAATGTTTGAAAATATTATTCTACTTTTATTTTATTTTTTATTAAATAATGATGCTCCCAAAAACATAATTTATAAAATGTATATAAAAACAAAATTTCTATAGGTAAAATTTTAGAAAACAAATAATCAAGTTATACTGAAATTGTAATGAGAAGGCTAGTATATAATGTATATAACATATATTCATTTAAACTATTTAAAATAAGCAACACGACACTACTGCTTCCTTACTTGTGAACATTTTTAAAATGAATGATTTTAGTGAAATTTTGTACAAACCCTGATGATTTAATGCTACACTGAACATAAATTGTACACAACATTTTATGCCTTAAATTCTGAACAGTCGAAATACACACCATAATAAATATTATAGTACTAAACATCACATGATCACCATTGTTTATGCTTACACAAGCTTGTGTAAAAGTAAAGAATGATGATCACGTGGTGTTCAATGGCTTAGTACCAATCCTGACCAATAGGATTATGGTTATTGTGGTTATTTAAAAAACCAAAGACAAAAAAAGTATAGATGCTGAACTGAGTTCAGATTTATCTGACTATACAAGCTAATGAGCTGAAATTGAAAACATTTTTGTGTTTTCATTTTGGACTTGAAGCTTTATAGTTAGCTAATAAGGTAAAAGGTGGCTTCTGGAGGCTTGCATTGGAATCCTAAGATCTAGGTGCTGTGCTCTCAGATCCAAGGCTTCTTACTGATGAAAGCCACAAGCTAGAAACTAGTCCAGGGGTATTGGATGAGTAGGCATTATATAGGGATTTTATTCACAAACCTTCTTGCATCTATTGATTATTCTGGCTTACATTGAGTGGCACTATTGTATGGAGAATTTTGCCTCTGCATTATAAATACTCTGAATAAAAAGATCCAAAATGCACCACATGGTAAATACTAGGAATAAAAAGAACCAGATAAGGACTTTCAGCTTCTTCAAAATGTACTCTTATAGAAATGATTCGTAAAATTTCTAAAAAAAAATGCTAATGGCATAATTGCTCAGGAGTTTATAAGAACTTCATGCACCAGAACTGTGAGCATCAGAATCAGTCCTGGGACCTTCCTATTCCAATATGGACACTCTATCCAATGACACCAAAGTGCACAGGATAAAACACATATATATGATATTAATTTCTTGGGAGTTCATAAGAAGTTCAAGTGCCAGAACTGGACCTTTCAATCCCAAATTGGATGTCCTACAAACTGCAAACATAAAGTCCATCATAAATTAATGGATATTAATATTGGATTGTCCATTAGCCTGAATTCTTGTTTTCTCAACTAAGCTTTGTATTGGTCTTTTCATTATCTATTATTGATAGTTTCAAAAAAATTTACTTTATCTTTTTTACAGTATCTAGAAAATTCTTCTTGGACACTTTTCATATTGTATTGGTTTTTGGAATTAAATAAAAATCCTTCATATGTGATACTAAGCATAGAAGACATTTTGGTTATCATGGAAATTTTGATGTAAATATTCTAGTGTATTTTACACTTATTTATTTAAGTAAAAAAAAATTGGATAATGTTTGGTCCAATCTATGCAGTTTAAAAATTTGCTGCATTATACATGGGAAGCAAAATCACTCAACAATTGTAAATTTTAAGATTTGGATTTATTATTGGTTTATAATTTAGCTACAATAATAGAACTCAGTATTATACTTTGACAATATATTTATCTTATTATTTTATACCATCATTGTAGTAACAATTATATATTTAAATACGTCTGTTATAATGGATGTTATTAATGTTATTATTTATTGTATGGATGTAAAATGTGGATATCTTATTATTGCAATTCAAGAATTTAGAAAAATTTTATTTAAAGATGCTTTGTAAAATTTTAAAAACATAATGGCAAGATTATAAAATCAATCATGTTTTACAGCTGCTAGGATGTGATACAGTTGAAGCCACTATTATAAAATCACTTCATTGGATTGGACGTGTAAACCAACTTACAATGAAGAACTTAAACATAACTTTTATAGGAGAGATACACACCCCATCTACATTATGACGATTCTAAAAAAGGACAATATCAATTGTTTCACTGGGAAACTATGGCAGGGAATAGAATACTTTGAAGAGCAGTAATTCGACATGATGTTGAAGTATTTCAGAACGAAAAGTTTTCTCCTGAGAAACTAAGAAAACAGCATCATAAAATAAGTAGACAAAAACAATGGATCAGCATATTCAATATGTGAACACGATTGTGATTCACAGATTGGTTTGTATAATTATTGCAAAATTCATTTTTAGAGTAGTTTTCCCCCCTCTCTACTTTTTTTTGGAATTATAATGGTGATACTCCTTATTTTAATCTCTTATTCTTCTTTTTACTCTTTTTTTTTCTTCTTCTTCTTCGTATTATAGGCTTTAAGTCAAATTACTGTAATTATAAATACACATAACCTTATTGAGAAAAACTTTCTTACAATTTGTTTTATTTTAGATGCTTAGCCAACTTTCGACTCCTACGAATCAAGTCATAGACATAACATAAATTGTAAATTAGGAGTGGGATGTATATATGTTGTTATTGCTCATTTACATATCAAGTGACAAAAATTCCAACAATAGAAAAGAATCGTGCATGCCCTCTCAAAAAGATGGCCTGTTCTCCTTAATTAAAGCTCATATTTAAATTTTATGTAAATGAGCAATAACAACATATATATACATCCACTCTAATTTACAATTTTTGCTACATCTATGACTTGACGCATAGAAGTCAGCTAAGCACATAAAATTAATTGTAAGAAAGTTTTTCTCAATAAGGTTATCCTATATTTATTATTATTATTATTATTATTATTATTATTATTATTATTATTATTATTATTATTATTATTATTATTATTATTATTATTATTATTATTATTATTATTATTATTATTATTATTATTATTATTATTATTATTATTATTATTATTATTATTATTATTATTATTATTATTATTATTATTACTATTACTACTACTACTACTACTACTACTACTACTACTACTACTACTACTACTACTACTACTACTACTACTAATCTTATTATTTTGCCAACAATTTGTTTGTTTTTTTTTCATGTCATAGCATCAGCTGGGAGGCGAACCCGTAACAACCGTCTGCAACCAACTGCTTGCTTGCAAGGCAGTTGCGCTGACCTCTAGGTTAACAACCTTGACAATGACTCGATGTACATTACTTTGATAACTCATTATAATTCTTTTAATTTATTATTTAGACAATTTCTTTTATTTATTAAATAAGATTTTAAAAATTCTTACACTATAAAATTTGTATATTTCTTTTTTATTTAAGCTATTAAATCTTCACAATATTTTAATTAGTAATTGTTTTTTTTTTCTATGCAATAATTTAAAGTTTTTCATGAAACTGTTTGTTTTAGATGTTTGTGAATTTATTGTTTCAAATATATATAAAAAAGTGATGACGGAAAAGGCAAAAAATACTTAGTTGCTAATAAAATATTTATGATAAAATATTAAAATTTAAAAGTAAGTTACGTTTTTCTTATGCATAACATCAAAAGTCTTTAAAAACTGTTGTTTAAAGTTTTAATCTCTGCCATTGGGTCGTGTGAAAGTCTTGAGTTCGAACTCCACATATATTACATATATAAATGCAGGTTTAAGCCTGTACAATATATTAGAAATCAACATTATATTTTTAATGATATTTTAAGTGAATAAATTTTTGAATACAGTTTCTTTCTGTATTTATATACATTTTTCTACTCATTTTATTTTCTACATATAATTGTATTCGATATATAATCAAAACTTCTTACAAAATAAATTTCTTTGACATACACACCTGTAAAATGTTTTCCTTAAAGTTTGTGATGATGGTGTTTTAGTTGTATTTACATATTGAACTATTTTCATCATCTAATATGAGTATTGATTGTCTTTAAAAAAATTTAACTTTATTTAAATATTCCAAATGCATTCAACTCTTAGTAATAGCTCACAGATTAGTATATGCAAAACTATTCAAGAGGTATTATTCTCCCCTCTTCTTCATGTGTTGCTGACCTGACCAGTGATAGTACTAGCATAGGAATTGAACCTGGCTCCTTAGATTCTTGAGTATTGAATTTTAAGGTAATACTATAACTAACTGAGCCACTCTGCCCAAGGCTACAGTCAGTAGAAATTTCAGATAATACTATTTTTGACAAATCTAACTGAAATTTCAATTACATTTAATATTGGTAGAAGTTTTTAAAAATTAATAGCTTCAGAATCATAAAAATTTTTTTTTATTTTTTTTTTTTACTCTTTTTCCCCTAAAAATTTTTTTTTTTTTTTTTAAATTATTAAACTCAATTCTTAATAACACCTTAAAAAAAAAAAAAAAAAATATATAAATAAAAAAAACACAGAAATTCCTATCCATTTCTTTTATTTTTTATTTAAAAAAAAATATTTGATTTCCTTGCCTTTTAAACTGTCTTCTTATAAAGTTTTAGAAATAAATATAACAAAAATAGCATGGAGAAAGGATATTACTCTAAATAATTAATTAAATAATACAAAACAGAAAATTGATACCTTGTTTTTGCAAAAATTGTATTTAGGTCAAAGTAATTTAACCATATCTTTTTTTCCAAGTGAGTTTCAAATAGAAAATTGATAGATTGTTTACACAAAATATGATATGCAGGGCAAAGTAGTTAAGTGGAAATTAAAAAGTAAAAGTTCATAAAAATAGGATAAAAATAAATATATTAATTCTGCATTATATATTAACAAGAGAAATAAAGGTTGTAACATTGTGTTTGAGCAGGTCAAAATTGCCTTCTTTGAGAAAAATGAAAAAAAAATTGAAACAATCTCTATTAACATATACTTATGATTCTAAACTGTTTAAAATTTATTTTAATATTAAAATTAATTAGAATGTGAATTGAAATTATAAGAAAATAGTATAATATATTGTGTTGTTTTGTATTATTCTGTATATAAAAAATCTGCTTTCATATAGAGTCCATTGATAGTGATTTGATCCAATTTGATTTTAGCTGATTAAATTTAAAATTGGTGTTCGTGGTTTATTATATTGATTAGTTTAGCTTTTTATATAATATTATTCAGAGGTATCACTGTCTAAACAATTGATTCTATATAAAAAAATGCTAAAAATATTTTTTCACTACTACGGCGCCACCTATTGTAAGCTTGAGTAATTAATAATTACCAAATGGATCTATAATAGAGAAGGACTAAACACTTTTGTTTACTGTAGTAAGCTAAATTAAACAAATAGTGTGTTAAGATGTCATATAAATAAATTGTTAAATTAATTTTCAAAATAATCTCAGTTATGTTTTCTTTAACTAGCAGTTTTATTGATGTCATTTTTAATTGTTCAAATATGCAAATCTTCTTTTGTCTATAATACTGAAATTCCAATTTTGGCATGTGTATTTTTTTTCCATATAGGTGTTATATTATAAAGCAAATAAGAATTTGCAATAATTTACAGAGTTACTGCATAAAAGATAAAAGTAATAAAATACTTACATACACAAAATTCCCTTCATCATAATTTTCTCACAGTTATATATATTGTAAACTTGGCTTTTAATATTATCAAATATCTCAGAGATTTAAAAATCCACGTATTAAAAAAAACTTTAAATTAAACATAGCTGAATATATTTGTAAACAAAGGGAGTAAATTACCCTCCTCAGGCTATGACTTAAAAGCACTCTAAATGTTGAACAAAGAATCAACAATAGAACGAATCGTCAAATAAATTTACCTACTCATTGTAGCTATATTTATAAGCATATCTTTGTCAACATTGGTAATTTTGAGTGAAATTAATTTATAACCAGATGGAATATGCACTTAAGAATAATTAAACTCATAATTAATAATAATAGGCTGGAGACAGCATCTCACTTTTAACACATTCATTGAAGTAATTAAACAAGATTTAATATGTAAATTTTAAATTAATTATACTTCAAGTATATGTAAACAAAAAGAAACATGGTGGATTTGAACTCAGACTTCCAAGCAACTTCACTATCCACACTATCTCATATTACTGATGCATATGACCACACACATGCAGAAAAGATAAATAATCACCAATAGACGTATTTTGTGCTAAACCAGCACTCATTAGTTGGTCCAGAATACCACCTCTCATACATACATATAATCAGTGTTCAGTTTATATTAGTATAGCAAATCTTCACACTTTAATGGACAGGCTTTAACCCACTCCAACCTCCAACTCTTCAGCCATCCATATCATTGAAAATCTGAGATGGAACAACCAAATTTCATGCTGATGTCAATATTGTTGTCAAGTCCGTGTTGACCTGAGGTCACTCTGACACCTCACATATAGGATGGTATCTATTTAAATACATAGAAGAGAGATGAGAAGAATGCAGCTTTAATATATAAGATTTGAAATACCAGATATTCTGAAACCTGGAGCCTAATTGTAAATATAGGGGATTTGAACTCAGACTTTAAAACCATTTCACTATCCACACTATCTCATACCACTGATACACATTCCCCAAACTATGATTTTAAAGCACTCTAGATATTGAACAAAGAATCAACAATAAAATAAATTATCAAATAAATATACCTATTCATGGTAGTTATGATGTTTATAAGCATATTCTTGACAATATTGTTGGTAATTCAGAAGGGTATTAATTTATTAACAAGATGGAATATGGCATTTAAGAGTTATTAAATTCATAATTAATCATATATTATGTTTTTGATTCGTGCTCAACATTTAGAATGTTTTAAAGTCATAGACTGGGGAAGGTAGTTTACTATTTTTGCTTACATATTAAAAAACTAACTTATGTCTTCAGAATTTATTTCTTAAGTATAAAGATTATTATAAATCATGGTGTATATATATATTGTAACGGAAACCCGATGATCGAAAGCTTAAACTTCCCTTTTATATAGATATAATGGGAAATTCTTATAATTCAAGATCGCCCACTTTCCACTACCGCAAGCAGAGAGAAAATTCGGACATAAACGAGTCTATATCTGCACTTGACCGAACCTGTATGCTATACATGTATAGTCCCAGGTTATATGTCCTGGTCAACCTTCTCCCGACTGCTGTAAGATTTAACATGACCGAACCTGTATGCTATACATGTATAGTCCCAGGTTATATGTCCTGGTCAACCTTCTCCCGACTGCTGTAAGATTTAACAGAGTTACAGCATTTGGATAATTATAAATTTAATGGGATCAAATACTGCACCACTAGCTTCACGTGTTAATTAAGTACTCAAATGCATAATAATTATTCCCAACCCTAAGATTATATTATTTTTTGGAAGTGGTGAACAAAGAGACAAAACAGATTTTACATAAATAAAAGATATTTAATACACTAAATTATAATAAAAGAAACACTCTAAATTATAAACACTCAATATAAAAAAAAAACAGATTATGCTATAATACAACAAATAAATAAAATACAATAGAAGATTATATTATAAATGATTGCAATCTTTGAAAATAAAGTGTCCCTTTATAGTCATTCCAAATATTGAAAGACGTCTAATTAACGTCTATCTCATTATATGTGGGATTGGCAATTGCAATTAAATTTAAATGGTATGTGCACATAAGTTATATAAAATGTCTTGTTCTTAATTACCTAGGTTTTTAAAGTCTTCGAATAAACTTGGCATCTTGCTGACCATACCGTGAAATTTTTCCCACTTCTTTAGTAGGGAACGGTCGCTCTTCGGTTAGATTTGATTGTTGGAACTCCTCTGTATTGTGGGCATCAAGGCAAGGCAAAAACAAACTCTTTGGCAGGCGCTATGTCGGCAGTTGTTACCTTGAGATGCGAACCATTATAGCAATGTAAGTCTGGATCGACCGGCGATCGCGACTGGCCCTTAGCCACACATCCTTGAAGCTTCCATTATGTTATAGCTTGTTTTCATGTTCTTATAGTTCAGTCTCCGTTCTATTATATTTCTCTGCTTCTTATCAGAGCAGTGTCCTCACTCTAGTCTCGACCAATACTGTTTTCCAATTAATTAATTAAAGTTCTTTATTTTTCAAATTCCTTCCTTATCTTGACCTCTTGCTGGGTTTTTTTATTTCACACCTTTTTACTTTAAAAATGCTTTCAACAACTTATACAAAATTACTTTCAATTTGATACAATTTTATAATATAATATTTTACATTTATTTATCAGTCATTTTCTTTAATAAAATTATTTCATTTTGACATGAAATAAACCATACTCTCTTTATTCATACATTCACACATGCATTTCAGTTTCGTCAAAATGTGTAATTTTAAGACAAGATCTTTATCTTTTCATTACATTTTAAATTTTACTTATGTTTTATTTATACTCTCCAACTATCACTTTTTTTATATCATTAAGTTTCTATTTTATTTATATTTCATTTCTCATTTTTTTTACTCTTACATTAAACACATGATATCGATATTTCTAACTTTAATATTTCTATTCTTTTTTTTTAAAATCTGAACTTTGAAGGGTAAAAGATAAGAATCGTTTCGATTCTAATTCCCTCTCCTTTTTACTTAAACATTTCTTTGTTTTGTAATTTTTTTAAACTCACTTTTTTTTATAACCCAAGCACAATATTTAACATTCTTTAAATGTTAAATATCTATATGTGTGACCGCAGTATGTGCGATCATCACATTACACCATTCCCCTCCTTTAAAATTTTTTCTTAAAAAATTTTAATTTACTGCACTTCAAGCTAGATGCTCCTAACTACTGTTAGAACCTTTTTTATATCTATTTACTTCTAATATAACTTTAGTGATGAGATTATTTCTAGAGAGGCGACCAGGCAAATTACATCCCTACTCTGATGACCCAACCAGCATTACTAAACCAATTTAATCTTGCTTTTGACATTACATGAATTTATTTCTGCCTCCTACTTGTATATACAGGTTTGAGTCCACAGGATATCTCTGTGACTCGATTAAACCTGTTCATACCTCACACTTTAACAAACAATAATCCTCTGAGTGACAACTCTGGTCACTATTACCAAGGTGGGTTGGGAGGCTGGAATCTTTTTTGTCCAGCTCATCCATGAGCTCAGAATATTTTACTGATAACTCATATTTTTTATAAAGGGGTTATTTCCCCATAGATTGGTTTCTAAACCATTGACTCAAGATATTTGTCAAATATCTAACTGGAAATCTTAATCCAGTGAGTTATTATGAGAAGGGGATCTCTGTCCCTGTCTTCTCTATATAATAAGATTTGATGATCGCAGAACACACATGAATGCATAGCAGAGAAGGCTCACCATATACTGCTAAGATCCATCTATAAATATCTAAACCTACACACCTTCAGCCTCTATCTACGCTCTCACACTACTATTTATCATCTGATGCTTTTTCTTCATTTGGATCCTTTTGTACTGTTTGGCCATTTAGGCTCATCATTTCTTTATATTATCATGATCAATGTTCAAGTCCATTCTCCATTTCTCGTGATCCAATTCCATTTCCAATCTTGTTATCAGTGAATCCTTCCTTTATTGGTGATTACACTTAGGTTTTATCTGGTGGTTGTCTTTCTCTATTGACATCACCTCTGCATCCTCTGGGATGTGAATTTTGATCCCTACGTTCTCTATCCTCTGTTCATTTGTATGGCCACTTCCATTCAGTCTTATATCTAGATTGTTTATCTTCCTGCCCTCTTGGATTCCACTTTGTTAAATCTCTTCTGTTTTCTTTCCATCGTCCTTTACTAGGATCCCAAACATTTTTAATTTCAAGTGGTTTCTTAAGAAGTGATCTATATGCATATCCCTTGTCTGTATCTTCTCCAGTGGCTTTTGACTCGATGTATTCTATTTCGGTAAATGTGCTGTTACAAGCTGACTTACTTATTCTCTCTTCAAATTTTTAAGTCTAACTTTTCTACTGCCTTTGCTATCTGATTTATATCCTTCCACATGCTCGTTATCATCTTACTCTCTTCTACTCTTATCACTTCCACTTCCTCTTCTTTATCTAACTCTCTTATTCTCTTCTCTGGCCACTCTATGTCTTCTCTCAGATCAAACTCGGCTGACTCTCTACCTATACTCTCAGCCCTTTCTAATTCATCATATACACATGGTTCCATACTCCTTTGTTCATCCCCCTTAATTTCTCTGTAAAACCCATTTCTTGTATTTTTAGCCTCTAATTGCTGGATGACATCATTTCTAATTTTTTCCATGGCTTCAGCAATTCTTTCTGGTTGTCTATTTCTATCTTTACCAGCCATTCCTCCATCCTTCACTCTTCTCTGTCCACGAATTCCTTCATGAATTGCTGTTGCTCAACCTTCATTTGCCTTAGCATATCCATGATATCACTATGGTTTATTTTACCCTTTACTTTCACCTCCTTATCTTCATTCCCTTCTTTTACTTCCTTTTCTTGAAAGTCCATTTTAGCTTGGGACCTTGTATGCATAATCTAATTTTATTTAACCCTTCTTGATATCCATCTTTATTATTACTATTATTGAACACTTCTGGATAGATTTATATAAAAAATTCTTTCTACTGATACTTTGCTTCTCTACTTGGATTTACTTTTAATTTCTTTGTTATTTTGTCAGTTAGCATTTATATCGCTAGCCAACCCAAACATCTGCACTCTGGTTCACTCTCTTGTTCGCCTGCCCTAGATTCGTCTGACTGCCTGCCCGACCTTGATGATTGTCCGATATTTTTTTCCAACTTATCCAACTCTGACTCACTATACTTCAATTAGTGTCGCACTTATATATTTTTTTTAATCTAACTCAACTACTATACTTTATTCCTCTGTTAACGATATTTATAAATAAACTCGTTTCTATTTGACTGTATTTCCAACAGTACGCACTTATGATATATACTTCTAATATTCCGTTTATAAATCTCGATCACTTTAAGGTTACGGTTGTTTTTTAAAACAAAATCATACACACACATATATATATATTTAATGGACTAACCTCCTTCGTTACCCACACTATGTTTGTAATTTATATTGTCTCTTTACTATTTTAAAATCATAGAGATATATTTCCTTCCATTTAACAGATATACTTCGTTGTACAAGCTATATCAGCAATTTATTGATCAAGTTATCCTCATGATTATTTTTAAAATCATACACATATATTTCCTCAACTTAATTAATATACTTCGTTATACTTACTACGTTTTGTAATTTATCGATTACTTTCTTTTCTCGAATCTTTAAAATCATACGTATATATTTTTCTTCAACCTAACAAATACATTCGAACATTCTTTATCATCTATCATTATAAATATTTTATTTTCAGCTTAACTGGGATACGTTATTATAAATTCACACATATATCTTTTCAACTTCGCTTATACAGCGATTATTCTAGAGTCCAACATATATATTTCTTCTCCTACTTAACTGATATACGCGAATATTTTAGAATCTATCATTTATGATTAAAACCTTACTAAAACTGTTTAATCCTTTTAACTTAACCACTTTATTTTTCGTTATAACAATTACATCTAGATAATCTATGTTTGCTCGCTATCATTGTATTTGAATACAATTTATTATTACGACTATGAATTCATACACACATTTATTTATTTTTAACTTAACTGGAATATGCGACTATTTTTACTATTTAGCATTAAAACTTTCATGAAACTGTTTTATTCTTCCTTTCTCTTTTCTGAAACGATTTTTATTTCATTACCAGCAATTATTTGAGATAACCAATTCTTTGTTCGTGGCGATTATAGTGGAATACTTCTAGTCTTTTATTAAATACGTCACAACGCATTTCAAAACTTTCTTAATATTAAAATTTTCCCTTCTTTCTATTCTTCGTACACACTTGACGATGAAACATATATATGAAGTATTATAAAGCAAAAATTTATCCCCTTCGTCTTCGTTTCTAACCACTCTGATTTACAACGCGAATTTTATATATTTTAAAAACACATATATTAAAAACATTTTTTTTTTTTTTTTAGAAAATATTTACGTTATCTTATAAAATTATTCAACACGTGATCACTAATTGCACAGCAATAGATATCCCAGACTCTGGCCCCCAAAATGTAATGGAAACCCGACGATCGAAAGCTTAAACTTCCCTTTTATATAGATATAATGGGGAATTTTTATAATTCAAGATCGCCCACTTTCCACTACCGCAAGCAGAGAGAAAATACGGACATAAACGAGTCTATATCCGCACTTGACCGAACCTGTATGCTATACGGGTATAGTCCCAGGTTATACTTCCCAGTCAACCTTCTCCCGACTGCTATAAGATTTAACAGAGTTACAGTGCTTGGATAATTATAAATTTAATGGGATCAAATACTGCACCACTAGCTTCACGTGTTAATTAAGTACTCAAATGCATAATAATTATTCCCAACCCTAAGATTATATTATTTTTTGGAAGTGGCGAAGAAAGAGACGAAACAGATTTTACATAAATAAAAGATATTTAATACACTAAATTATAATACAAGAAACACTCTAAATTATAAACACTCAATATAAAAAAAAACAGATTATACTATAATACTACAACAAATAAATAAAATACAATAGAAGATTATATTATAAATGATTGCAATCTTTGAAAATAAAGTGTCCCTTTATAGTCATTCCAAATATTGAAAGAAGTCTAATTAACGTCTATCTCATTATATGTGGGATTGGAACTTGCAATTAAATTTAAATGGTATATGCACATAAGTTATATAAAATGTTCATAATTACCTAGGTTGTAAAGTCTTCGAAGAAACTTGGCGTCTTGCTGACCGTCCCGTGGAATTTTTCCCACTTCTTTAGTAGGGAACGGTCGCTCTTCAGTTAGATTTGATTGTTGGAACTCCTCCATATTGTGGGCATCAAGGCAAGGCAAAAACGAACTCTTCGGCAGGCGCTATGTCGGCAGTTGTTACATCGAGACGTGAACCGTTATAGCAATGGAAGTCTGGATCGACCGGCGATCGCGACTGGCCCTTAGCCACACATCCTTGAAGCTTCCATTATGTTATAGCTTGTTTCATGTTCTTATAGTTCAGTCTCCATTTTATTATATTTCTCTGCTTCTTATCAGAGCAGTGTCCTCACTGAAGTCTCGACCAATACTGTTTTCCAATTAATTAATTAAAGTTCTTTATTTTTCAAATTTCTTCCTTATCTTGATCTCTTGCTGGGTTTTTTTATTTCACACCTTTTTACTTTAAAAATGCTTTCAACAACTTATACAAAATTACTTTCAATTTGATACAATTTTATAATATAATATTTTACATTTATTTATCAATCATTTTCTTTAATAAAATTATTTCATTTTGATATGAAATAAACCGTACTCTCTTTATTCATACATTCACACATGCATTTCAGTTTCGTCAAAATGTGTAATTTTAAGACCAGATCTTTATCTTTTTGTTGCATTCTAAATTTTACTTATATTTTATTTACACTCCCCAACTATCACTTTTTTTATATCATTAAGTTTCTATTTTATTTATATTTCTTTTCTCATTTTTTTTAATCTTATTAACCCTTAAACTGCTAATTATATTATTGGTTGTATGAGGTAAAAATCAAATCTTTTAATTGGCCAACTCACAAACTGAAGACAAAGCCTATTGTTAAAACATATTCGCCTATCATATTAAATTCAACTCAGTTATGTTTATAAAAAGTATATTACTAATTTTTCAGGTTATGAAAGTGAACGAAAGTTCTTTCAAAAATAAATTGCTATTTATTTATTATAAAATATTCAATTTTGGCAAATTTAAAAGCGAACGTATAAACAAAAAAATGCTGACGTAAATGCTTTTTTTCAATTTTACGTTATGGAAAAGTAAAGATTTCTTTTTGCTAAATCTTAAATATTTTTACTAAAATCTTCAATATTTTTCGAAAATAATTTTATTTTTTTAGTATACCCTGTGAAAATGATTTTAATTTCCCAGGATATACTTTTTTTAAACCTTAGATCACATTCGAAATGAAAATCTCAGTGTTTTTCTTTATTTTCTTTGATCAGGCGGTTTCTTTATTCTTTCCAGCCAATCAGAATATCTTTTTCAGCTGAGAGCCAGCTGACAGCCAATCACCAACAAGCTCCTTTCTTTGTTTAGCTTTAAATGCGGTTTTATTGATTTTTTACTTGTAAAATAATTCAGAAGAGGGCACCATCTTACAGAACTTTTAAAAACCTAATCAATAACTGTCAAACAAATATCCTAGCATTAAAAATAATGGAATTAGAGTGACATCAACTGTTGATGAGATGCCTCGTAAGAGGCGGGAAAAGGGTTAAACACATGATATCGATATTTTTAACTTTAATATTTCTATTCTTTTTTTTTAAAATCTGAACTTTGAAGGGTAAAAGATAAGAATCGTTTCGATTCTAATTCCCTCTCCTTTTTACTTAAACATTTCTTTGTTTTGTAATTTTTTTAAACTCACTTTTTTTTATAACCCAAGCACAATATTTAACATTCTTTAAATGTTAAATATCTATATGTGTGACCGCAGTATGTGTGATCATCACAATATATATATATATATATATATATACTTCATGTAGTATTTAAGATATTGTATAGAAATAAAAAGATTAGGGGATAGTATGTTTGAAGATGAATAGAGAGAAAGAGATCAAGAAAATAAATTATTTAGTCATAGATATAAAATTGATTCACTTAATATTAATTTAAAGATCAAATATTACATATCTAAGCACATAAACACATTAAATTATTTTTAGGTGAATGGTCAAAGGTGTTGAATGTGATCATAAAAGTTTCAGACATCAAATAAATAAAAATATATTTCTTAAATGTCTTTTAATAGATAATTTTTAAGTTCATTTTTTAACTCATTTTTAATTAACTTTTTCCTTAAATTGAATAAAGTTGCTGTTTTGTAATTTACAGTTCTAAATTTAAAAAGAAATTAAAGAAATTTATTTATTTTCATTAAGTTTGTTTTAATTAACCTGCAATGGCTACATGGTTTGATAATGTAAACACTGAAACTAGTAACTCATATTGCTGCTAAGAAAAGTATTATTTTTGATATAATTATGACTCCAATTTTGATTTTTTGATGTTCGTCGAAGAGCCCCCACATCCCACTGGATGGTGCTGTTTTCATGCTAAAACACATAAAAATGCCATTTCCGCAGCTGACACATTCAAACACGCATTTTCTATAATACAACTTTTAAGTTGTGCTACAGATTGCAGGCTGCTATGTTGCATCGCAGTACAGAATGTATGTTTCTAGCAGCAAATACATTTTCTGAATTCGCACAGTTTATAAAATGGTTACGGTTTGGGGAGAGGGTGTGTTTTTTTTAATTAGATGGAAATGTTGTTTTCATTGGATTTTTTTTATTTTAAAGTATTGAAATGTTCAGATTTTGTAAAGTAATAATTAACAGACTTTTTACACCATAGTGTATTGAAGTTTTAAGTAGTAAATGTTGACGAAATATATGTATAAAGTGAGTTGTAATTAGGTAATGAGTCAAGTAACGTACTGTTCGTAACATTCCATGAGACAAAGAAGTTGTATGGTGTGTATATTTTTGAAATAAAAAATAGCATTAACACAAAAATATCCCATAAGAAAAGTAGAATTGTACACGGGTTTTTTTAATTGTCATAAAAAACATATATTATAAACATTATATATATATGTCGTAGTTTAAAAAAGTTTTAGTTTTTTTTCTTTTCTCTGACTACTGTTATACTTTGTTGAATATAGTTTACATTTATTGTTACCATTTATTTTATAGATGTTAGTAAAAAAAATATTTACAAAAGTACGATTTTGATATTTTTTATTTTAGCATTACAAACAACAAAAAAATAACCCTAAACCTAACCCTAAACCTAATTCTAAAACTAACCCTAAAACTAACCCTAAACTAACCATAACAGCTTTAACTTTTGGTTGTCATTCTATTAGAAATAAAAAATAGCGGTAAACAACAACCAAAAAAAAAAGCCGTAACCCCAGTAAAAAAATCTCCAATAGAAAATTGATTTTTCTAATAAAAAGCAAACTAAAAAAGACAAATCAAATTATAATTTGTTTATTTTATTTTACATTATTATCATTTAATTTGTATACGTTAATAAAAAATAATATTTAAAATTAAATAATTTTTAAAAAAGACGATTTTCTTTTATTTTTATTTTCGTATTACAAAAAACACATCAAAATGATTATAATTAACGGCCCAGGAATGATCATATTTTATAGTTTAAGCATGAAAACTGCACCATCGAGTGGGATATAGTAGCTATTCGATGACAACCAATTTTTTTTATTATAAGCATTATTTATAATAAATATTAAAATGTTTGTATAAAAATTAAAAGAATATGATCACGAAATTGCAATAAATAGAAAAAAATTACTTTATGTAGGATAAACTTTTAACAGGAATTAGTTGTTTGTTTTCTTGCAATCATTTATTATAATGAAATATATTTGATTTTATTTATTATAAGCATTATACATTAAAATATTACAATGTTTGTATAGTAATGTAAAAAATATAGCCATATATTACAAAAAATAAAGGAACAAATTTCTTTTTTTTAGAATAAAATGATACAGCTTCTACTTGGGATCAGTTAGTTTTTTTCATTTAGGAAAAGAATGATCAGTTATTATAGTAAATAAATTTGATTTTTATTAATATATTATTAACAATAGACAAAATATAAAAAAATCATAGATTTAAAAAAAATGAAGAAATAAAATTACTTACATTTAGAATACAAGCAGTATAACAGACCACAATACCCAAGAAAATAGCATAGATTTTATATTATGCGACCAAAGTGCAAACTAATTTGATTTTTTCAAAATACAGTCATCTTAAAAAAGTACTGAGATGGAAACATGTTTACTTTAAATTTTTTTTATAAAGTTAAGGTCTATAAAAATTTATTGTATCACATACTGATTGTAGTCATTGAGAATTAAACTGTTTCTCAAAACAGGATTAATTAACTCACTAGGCTAAATAGTGATTAAAATTTGTAAGTAAAAATCAATCTAATGTACTTTTGATTTCCCATATAAGGTAAAAAAAAATAGAAAGCAATGTAAAGTCTATTATGTTAGATTTTTAAATTTGTTTGTTAATTAGCCATATAGTTTTGCTGCTTAAATACTGTGAAAATTGTAGAGAAAATCTTTTGTTCGGTTACTTAATGCTGTTGGTCTCTGTGACTGTGTGGAAAACTAAATTTAAATGTATAAAGTTTTTTTATCTAGATTGTTGTACTAAAAAGTAATTTACTGGAAAACAATTATACAAAAGGAAAGAAGTCTGACTCAGAATTTGAGTCAAGTCACTGTAAAGGATCAGAAAATACAGATGGTAATTGAAATATTAGATGTGAAAAACAGAAGTCATGAGTGAATAATTAAAAAAAAGTTTGGATGTTTTTCATTGTTGTCTGCCCAGCTCTAAAGACTTCATATGCTTAACTACAATTCAATATATCTCCAATTGTCACATGAAAACCTTGTCAACATTTTCATAAAATTTAATAAAATTGCAAATATTCTATTATATTGAACCATATGCACAAAATACTGGAAAAAATTTCATCAAGATTTAAAATACTTTGGAGTTGAGAAGTCGTCTTATATTACTATTTAAATGTCATCTGAAAAATCTGAACATGACCAAAAATTACAACAAGTTGGTGGAAAAAACTGATTTAAGAAAAGAAACCTGTGCTTAATTGGCTTTGATATAAAGTTCTACTTCATTATAGCTTTAGTAAGAAAAAACAAAAAATCATTTAATTATTTAACTATGTGTATCACAAGTGGAATTTTTTCTAACTTTTCTATGTTTTGTTATTTTTTGTTGAAAATATATATTTTACATTACAGTAATATTTTATAATATATTTTTATTTTATGCAATGCCCAATGACTAAGGCACATCTCAAATAAAGGAAGATTTAATAGTAAGGAATAACTCAAATATAATTGATATTTAGATAAATAAATTATGCATAAATTTTTATTTAAATTTATTGTTTCAATGCTATGTTTGTTTTAAAAAGGTGAAATGAAATAAAGACTTTAAAATAAAATATTTTGTGAGATTAATGAATTTTAAGGTATAATTTTAAAATGTTATTATATTATTGTAATTATTAAAAACCAGTCAACACTTAGACAATCCCAATATAAAGAACAATCAACAATTTCAAACTGTTGTCAAGACAACCTTTTTTTAACAATAAAGGTCGTATCCCATTTTTATTAAAGGTTTAATATATTTATATAGACATTATATATATTTATATAAACATTATACATATTTATATAGACATTAAATATTGCGATTTGACAACAGAGATTGAAATTATTGATAAAAAGTAAACAGGCAAATATAATCTTTTCTGATTGCAGACTAATAAATAGATATAACTGCAATTATAAATTTCAAATTGTACTCAAAATGTCGGCTGCAGACAGTAGTTTGCTATTAACAGCAAGGAGACCCTTTGATTCCTCTTGGAAGCCTTAAAGGAACTGAGTGGGGCAAATTCCTAATGTCCACTCCAAACATTCTTCTTGTTGCAGTTGTTATTCCTATGTGATTATTCATATAGTATACAAACATGAATGGGCTGCTTACCAACATGCATTGGCCAGCATGGTGAGTTTATTGGCTTTTTACCTCTAAGTTTAAAATTAAGAAACACCATGATCTTTCTTCTCAATTGCCTGATAAGGCAGAATGAATGTATGTGTAAATGATAAATATTTTCTAATAATCATATAATTATGACAGACAAAAATAAATCATAGCCCTTATTTCCAGGAGGCTGTAAAGTCACCAACCATGGCAGCAGTTGGAGGCTGAAGGGGGAGAGTGCTAAGAATCTCCTGATTGTCAACCCAGGCTGCCATTTGTTGACAACTTTTTTATTTAGGTACTTACAACTGCAGATCACTTGCAAGTAAAGGAAGATTGCAAAAATTAGAAAAAGAACTGTCTTATAATAAATGGGACATTATTGGACTTTGTGAAGTTAAAAGAAAAGGTAAAGAGACAATTGATTTAAAAAGTGGACATATACTCTATTATAAAGGCACAAATATTGGAAATACAAGTGGAGTAGAATTCATTATAAATAAAAAATGGAAGAACAAGATTGTTGAGATTAATGGTGTATCAGACAGAGTGTCAAGATTAGTTATACAACTCAATAGCAGATACCAAATGCAGATAATTCAGGTTTATGATCTTACAAGTCCTCATAGTGATGAAGTAATAGAAGATTTTTATATGGATGTACAAAAGGCTTTTGATCAGAGTAAAGAACATTTTAAAACTGTTATGGGAGACTTCAATGCTAGAATTAATAAAAAAATGAAAGATGAAAGTTCTGTAGGTAATTTTGGTTATGATTTGTGGAGTTTACAGAAAAAGAAAAACTTTATAATATGAATTATTTTTTTGAGAAAAATGTTAAAAGGAAATGGACATGGAAGCATCCAAATGAAGGTACAGCAGAATTGGATTGTATTTTGCTTAACAGAAAGTACATATTTTAAGATTGTAATGTTCTTAATAAATTTAACACAGGAAGTGATCATCGATTAATAAGATGTAAAATACATGTTAATGCAAACCTAGAGGGACAAAAATTATTACGAAAAACAATATTTACAGTTGATATTCCTAATGTTCCGAAACATTCTAATGAATATAAATTAGAACTTACAAATCGGTTTCAAGCATTGATAAAATTTGAACATGCTTCAGATTTAAATGAAATTAATATGAAAATAGCTGATACACTTTTGAAAACTGCAACAAAGACAGCTGGTAGAAAAACGCAGCAATTTACCAATAAAATTTCTACTGAGACTAGAGAATTTATGAAGAAAAGAAAAAATATGAAGATATATATATAAATGATGCATTAAAAATGATTGAATATTTCAAATTTTGTAAAATGGTGCAGAAACGAGTTGAAAATGATATAAGAAAGTATAACTGTGAAATAGCAAGGAAAGCTGTAGAAGAGAATAAAATTCTAAAGAGTGTAAAACAACAGTTTGGTATTGGTAGAAAATTTATATCTGCAATAAGAAAAAAAGATGGAATTATTACTAAAAAGAGAGATGACATCATGAAATGGGTAGAAGACTTTTATCAAAGATTATATAGTAATAAAGAACAAGTACCTCCTATATCTATTACATCTTCTGAATTGCCCAGAATTTTAAATGAAGAAGTGAGACATGCAATTAAATGTATGAAGAAAGGAAAGGCTCCAGATAATTATGGAATTATAATTGATATATTAAAAAAATCAGGTGAAGAAATAGACAAAATTTTACCAATTGTCTAAATAATAAAGATGTAGCAGATATTTGGAAGAATTCAGTATTAATACTAATATTTAAAAAAGATGATAAAGAAGATATTAGAAATTACAGACCCATCAGCCTTTTATCAGTTTTATACAAAAATTTTACCAAGATAATTATAACTCGACTACAGAGAACATTGGATTTCCACCAACCAAGAGAACAAGCTGGATTTAAAAGTGGTTTTAATACAGTAGATCATATCCAGGTATTGAGAGAAGTTATAGAAAGGACAAATGAATATGAGTTGCCATTATGCTTTGGATTTGTAGATTATGAAAAGGCATTTGATTCTATAAACATTTCTTCAGTAATTAAAGCATTGGGTCATCAAGGTATCGATCCAGGATATTGTCATATGTTAAAGAATATTTATAAAAATGCAACAGCAACAATGAGATTAGATAATGCTACTGGGAAAGTCAACATTGAGAAGGATGTAAGGCAGGGCGATTCTATATCTCCAAAACTTTTTACAGCAGTGCTGCAAGAAGTATTTTGCATATTAAAATGGGAAGCTAAAGGGGTGAAAGTAAATGAAGATTATTTAAGTCATTTAGATTTTGCAGATGATGTAGTTGTTTTTGCAAATAATGCTTTAGACTTGCAAAAAATGTTGCAAGAGTTATCAGATGAAAATAGGAAAGTAGGACTAAAGATAAATGTTAAAAAGACTAAAGTATTGTTTAATGGATTTTCTCAAAGTATAAAAATTAAGATAGATTATGATGAGTTAGAATAAGTTAACAGTTACAATATCTTGTACATGTTAGTAATACAGATGGAAACATAATAGATGAAATTAATCAAAGAATTAAACTTAGTTGGAGTGCTTTTGGTAGAAATAACTTGATACTAAAAGGAAATATGCCTATATGTTTGAAAATGAAAATTTTTAATAAATGTGTTTTACCAGTTCTTACTTATGGATCTGAAACTTGGACACTTAATAGAAGAGCAATACAGAGACTTCAGACCACTCAAAGAAGTATGGAGAGATGCATGTTTAGGGTAAGAAGAAGAGATTGAAAACACAATATATGGGTAAGAGAACAAACAGGTGTTACTGATCTTGATTGAAAAAATTAAAAGATTGAAGTGGAGTTGGGCTGGACATATTGCTAGAAGAGATGATAATAGATGGATTTGAAGAGATTGTAAAAGACTCAGAAAGAGACCACATGTGAGATGGATGGATGAAATAAGAAAGTGTGCAGGGATGATGTGGAGAAGAGAAGCTAAAGATCGGAGATGGATTGAACTTGGAGAGACCTTCATCCTGCAGTCGATTGATAATGTTTGTTGATGATGACTATGACTCAAAGTGTCACTTGAATAAAATAGATGTAATAATTCTCAAAGCTAAATGAATTTGTAAGTAAACTTTAAAAACCAGTCAACACTTAGACAATCCCAATATCAAAAACAATCAACAATTTCAAGGCAACCTCCTTTTAACAATAAAGGTGGAATCCCTTTATTTTTATTTTAATACAAAATAAAAAGAAATGTAAATGAGTTTTGAATTACTTTTAAAGTAATTGAAAGGATAATAAAACGAGCATACTTTAGTATATTATTCTATATGTTGAATAATAACTAGTATTATAAATGTTAAAATAAAATATTTAGATTATAGCAATATTAAATATCAATTAAAATTAAATTAAATCGATTGTTTTGTTTGTAAGTGAATATATATGACCATTTATGATACAATTCTTCATTTATTATGTTACATGTCCTTAGAAATGAATATTATTATTATTTAAATATGAGATGTTATGAGTTAATTTTTGAAGTTATAGCTATATATGGCACTGCTTATAATACATTTACACTTAAATGTAGTTTATTTTACTAGTAAGGATTTGCTTTGAATTAATGTTGGAAAATAAAGAAATAATTTAAACATTATTGCTAATAAATATCACATGATGATCATTTTTTAGGCTTGCTTATAACTGTTATTAAAACAGGAAAAACTCTCTATACATATTGCCACTCAATGCAAACCAGAGTAATCAATGGATGCCAGAAGGCTTGTTCATAAAATCTCCATCTAGTGCCTATTCATCCAATATCCCCATACTAGTTTCGGATGTGTGGGCTTCATCAGTGATAGCCTGGGATCTGAAAGAACTGCACCTAGATCTTAGGATCTAATGCAACCCTCCAGAAGCTACCTTTTAACTCTACTTAACTACAAAACTATGAGTCTTAAATTGAAAAACACCATAATATTTCCAATCCAAAATCATTAAATATATAGTCATATAGGTCTGAACTCAATTCAGTACCTATACATTTGTGGTGACTTTGGTTCTTTAATAACCATAGCCAACACTATCCTATTAGGCAGGATTGGTTTTATGCCAATAAACACATGATCACCATTTCCTATGCTTGCTTACAACTGTTATTAAAACATGCAAAACTCTATATGTATTGAAAATATTATACTGTTTTTAATTCAAGACTCATAGTTTTGTAGTTAAGTAGAGATAAAAGGTGGCTGCTGGAGGGTTGCATTAGATCCTAAAGATCTAGGTACAGTGCTATGAGATCCAAGGTTCCTCACTGATGAAGCCCACAAGCCAGAAAATAGTCTGAAAATATTGAATGAGTAGGCACTAGATGGGAATTTTATGTCACAAGCCTTTTGGCATCCATTGATTACTCTGTCTTCCAGAGAGTTGCAATATGTATAGACAGTTTTGCCTGTTTTAATAACATTATTGCTAATATTGTGATTAATCAAAATTTGAACATTAGCAGAGTGAAAAGTAAAGATGTGTATATCATTGCTATAGAATATTTGTTATAATTTAGCCAATTACCTTTTGAAATTACTGAAAATATTTATTGTTCTGAAGGGCAGTTAATGTGAGTTAAAAAATAATTACCATGTATTTATTTGTGCTTTTGTCATTGGAAGTTAATGTTTTGTGCCACAAGTCATAGTAAAATATTTGAGATAATGAATGTACTAGTATTGATGACTTATTAATATTTTGTCATATGCAAATACTATAGCTTTGTTATGCCCATGTACATGTTTATTGAAATGTTATTTTCTGTACCATGGCTTGAGCTTTGACTGAAAATCATCAAAAATTCTTTTATATAGTTGGTTTTATTTAATCGATGTTGTTGGTGATATGATTATATTTACTGTTAGAAAATTTATTAATTAACTTTATTTGTGAAGTATTTTCACTATGGACTATTTAAATTTGGTCAGAGAATACAAACAATATTTATACTTCAAAATGTTAATCAAAAAATATTTGATTCTGATTAAAGGAATTTACAATCGGGAAGTACAATGGGCTATTTCACTTTGGTCAGAGAATAGGGACAATATTTATACTTCAAGATGTTAATCCCAAAATATTTGATTTTGATTAGATTTACAATCAGGAAGTATGATACTAATTTAATATTTAAAGGTATTAAAAGGTACCATACAAAAATACATTTCCAAACCATTGTATCCAAACTTATGTGTATACATATGCATATTAAGTCTATAAGAGTATTGTGCTCTGTTCTTAACATATTGCCAGTGTTACATTAAAAACAAAAATAATAATGATGATAGTGAAGGAAATCAAGGTACTTACTGTGTTGTAATTAGTTTAATTATTTGTGAAATAACACTTGAGCATCTGATAATTAATCTTTTCCCAAATAAGTCCTTCTAAAAAAAGAAATAAGTTGTGAGCAAAATAACCTGAGAAGTTATGCTCATTTAAAATTAAGGGTTGTGAATAAATCACACTTTATGAACTCCCAAAATCTTTGTTAGTCATTATCATCAACCATTATCAATCCACCGCAGGATGAAGGTCTCTCCAAGTTCAATCCATATTTTCCTATCTTTAGCTTCTCTTCTCCACATCACCCCTGCACAGTGTCTTATTTCATCCATCCATCTCACATGTGGTCTCTTTCTGGGTCTTTTACAATCTCTTGGAATCCAGTTTAAAATTTCAATTGTCCATCTATTATCATCTCTTCTAGCAATATGTCCAGCCCAAATCCACTTCAGTCTTTTAATTTTTTCAATGAGGTCAGTAATAACTGTTTGTTCTTTTATTCATACATTGCTTTTTCAATCTCTTCTTGTTACTCCCAACATGCATCATCCATACTTCTTTGAGTGGTCTGAAGTCTCTGTATTGCTCTTTTATTAAGTGTCCAAGTCTCAGATCCATAAGTAAGAACTGGCAAAACACATTTGTTAAAAACCTTCCTTTTCAAACACATAGGCATATTTGCTTTCAGTATCAACTTATTTCTACTAAAAGCACTCCAACCAAGTTTAATTCTATGATTAATTTCATCCATTATGTTTCCATCCATATTAATAATCTGACCAAAGTATTTGTAACTGTTAACTTCTTGAAACTCATCATAATCTATCTTTATTTTCATATTTTGAGAAAATCTATGAAACATTACTTTAATCATTTTAGGATTTATCTTTAGTTCTACTTTCCTACTTTCATCTGATAACTCCTGCAACATTTACTGTAACTCTAAAACATTATTTACAAAAACTACTACATCATCTGCAAAATTTAAATGACTCAAATAATCTCCATTTACTTTCACTCCTTTAGATTTCCATTTTAATTCACAAAATACTTTTCGCAGCACTGCTGTAAAACATTTTGGAGATATGGAGTCACCCTGTCTTACACCCTTTTTAATGTTGATTTTCCTACTATCATTATGTAATTTAATTGTTGCTGTTGCATGTTTATAAATATTCTTTAAAATATGACAATATCCTGGATCTACACCTTGATGATCCAATGCTTTAATCACTGAAGAAATGTTTATGGAATCAAATGCTATTTCATAATCTACAAATCCAAAGCATGATGGCAACTCATATTCATTTGTCCTTTCTATAACTTCTCTCAATACCTGGATATGATCTACTGTACTAAACCACTTTTAAATCCAGCTTGTTCTCTTAGTTGATGGAAATCCAACGTTCTCTGTAGACGAGTTGTAATTATCTTAGTAAAAATTTTGTATAAAACTGATAAAAGACTGATAGGTCTGTAATTTCTAATATCTTCTTTATCACCTGTTTTGAATATTAATATTAATACTGCATTCTTCCAATCACTTCAGTAATTAATAGATTTTGTATGTAAGCTAAAAGTGGGTGTATAGAAGCATTAATAAATGGTACAGTTTTACCATTTTGTATATAATAAAATATATTTGTCAAATTAATATTCTGTTGTCTGAGCTTTTTTCGGAAATAATTTCATTCAATGTGCAGATCTGAGAGATACTTAACTTCCTGACTTATAATAGAAAATACTCACTAAATATAATAATCATAAGAACAGAATGAATAATTAAATAAATAAATTGTCTTTATTACTGAAACAATGCTTGTTTTATTTAACTTAATTAGAATGACAATTTTCACTGACTAGCAGTTTTCTTCAGAGGTATAATATATATATATATATATATATATATATATATATATATATGATATAATATATATATATATATATATATATATTATTCGATGTCTGTATTTTTAAAGCAATATATGCAATTATATAACTGAATATTTGTAAATATAGTAACTAAATAATTAAAAATTTTATCCACTTAGGAGAGTTTTCGATTATCTCAGTAATCTGTGTCAACTAAAGCTTTGAAATGCTAACTTTCCCACAATTCTGTGATCTTAACATTTGCTGCTTGCCTTTAATTAAGTCATGGTTATATTTGTATATTAGCATAGCTTCCTTTATTTTTCTTTTGTTGTTATTTTCTTCAATTTGCAATATTTTTACACTGTTAAAATTGAACTCAGAATAATAAACACACGATTTATTATGGTAGTAAAAGAACAGATGCTGAAGTATTATTATCCACTATACAATTTTGTTTTGATTTCTGAACTCATTTTAATAATAGCATGTGTTCTTTAGTTTTTTTTTCCAATGTACATCTAGATTCACCTATATATCCACTGCCACATCTACATATCCATTTATAAATGACACAATTTTTATATATAAATGAGGTTTTATCTTTGGAGTTATTTATTAATTTGTTTAATGTTGGAGGTGTGTAAAATGCAATATCCCATATTCCTTTATAAATTTTTCTTATAAAATATACTTGATCATTTGAAATGGATAGGATTAATATACATATTTTTTTATTAGCAGGAGAATCAATATTATTAAAAATTTTATTTTTATATTTTGTATTAAAATCTCTAATAACATTATATATATGATTATAACTGTAGCCAACATTTAACAATTCATTCAAATATATTTCAATATTTTTCCCTTTATCCAATGAATATTTGCAAAGAGTATTATTTCTAAATAAGGACTTCAAACCTGCCATTTTGTGTGACATTGGCACTTTTGATTTATATGAAATATAACCTCTTTTTACTATTGGTTTAATGGTCATACAGTAATCAAGCATTCATTGATTTCTAGTTATTTTAACATCAAGAAACTGAACACATATTAAATCGTCATCTGTTTTTATCCATTTTAGGCCTTTTAGACCATTTAAGTCTTTAAACAACTCATTAATTGTATTTTGTTTACCACATATAAAAACATCATCAACATATCGATAATATACAGTAATATTTTTTTGATAATATTCCTTTTTCATGATATTGTCTTCATATGTAGAAATTATAAAATAACATATTTCAGCAACAGTAGATAAACCCATGGTCCATCCATTGCACATTTTATAAAAAATTTTATTAAAAACTGCATAAATATTTTTATTGATAAAATTTAATGTTTCAGTTATAAATTTTATTATTTTCACATTAACATTGTTTAACCTTAATGCATTGGAAATAATTTTGATAGATGCCAATCGATCAATTGACCCATACATTTCACTAACATCTAGAGTACATATAACATCATTTTAATGTTACAGATTTTATTAACAAAACAAATGAATAATATATTGTATGTTTACCAAAACCAAGAAGTTCTTGTAGCATTTTCTCAATTAAACAACACATTTCATAATAAAATGCCCCTCCCCCCAAAATCAACCATTAAACACAATGGTTCATTTTCTTTATGCAGTTTTATATTTGAAAAAATCTTAGGACATATTGCAGCAGAAGGGTAAATTTAATAATAAGTACTATTATCAATCCCTTTATTTTTGGCTTTTTTAAAAATGTTATTAATAAATTGAATACGTAAATTTTTTATATTTACTTTATCAACTTTCATAAAGTTAAGATTCTTTATTTGAGTAATTACTTTGTCTTCATAATCAGATTTTAATAACAAACACATTCTGGGACCTTTGCCTTCTTTTATACAAATTAAATTATTCTCAGATGTAAATTTTTTAAATTTAGATATTTGTAAATTCCAATCATAATCCATTTTATAATTAAACTTTTTTCTTTAACTTTTTTTACTAAATCACTACAAACTTTTAAATCAGATTTAGTTCTGATTAAGAAATTTTCAACCAAAGATTTCAATTCTAGATTAAATGTTGGTGCAAAATATGTTGGCGGTCAGTGGGTAGACAGTGATCTAGAATTGTAATCTTCAGTTGAAAATTCCTTAAGCAGAATTAAATCTGATTTAAAAGTTTGTAGTGATTTAGTAAAAAAAGTTAAAGAAAAAAAGTTTAATTATAAAACGGATTACGATTCGAATGTACAAATATTTAAATTTAAAAAATTTATATCTGAGAATAATTTAATTTGTATAAAAGAAGACAAAGGTCCCAGAATGTGTTTGTTATTAAAATCTGATTATGAAGATAAAGTAATTACTCAAATGAAGAATCTTAACTTTATGAAAGTTGATAAAGTAAATATAGAAAATTTACGTAATCAATTTATTAATAACATTTTTAAAAAAGCCAAAAATAAAGTGATTGATAATAGTACTTATTATAAAATTTACCCTTTTGCTGTAATATGTCTTAAGATTTTTTCAAATATAAAACTGCATAAAGAAAACGAACCATTACGTTTAATGATTGATTTTGGAGGTGTATTTTACTATGAAACGTGTTGTTTAATTGAGAAAATGCTACAATAAATTCTTGGTTTGGGTAAATATACAATATGTTCCTCATTTGATTTTGTTAATAAAATCTGTAATATTAAGATTGATGTTAATGATGTTATATGTACTCTAGATGTTAGTGAAATGTATGGATCAATTGATGGATTGGCATCTATCAAAATTATTTCCAATGCATTAAGGTTAAAAAACGTTAACGTGAAAATAATAAAATTTATAACTGAAACATTAAATTTTACCAATAAAAATATTTATGCAGTTTTTAATAAAGATTTTTATAAAATATGCAATGCATGGCCCATGGCTTTAGCTATTGTTGCTAAAATATGTAATTTTAAAATATCTACATATGAAGAAAATATCATGAAAAAGGAATATTATCAAAAAAATATTACTGTATATTATTGATATGTTGATGATGTTTTTATATGTGGTAAACAAAATACAATTAATGAGTTGTTTAAAGAATTAAATGGTTTAAAAGGCCTAAAATGGATAAAAACAAATGAAGATTTAATGTGTGTTCAGTTTCTTGATTTTAAAATAATTAGAAATTAATGTATGCTGGATTACTGTATGACCATTAAACCAATAGTAAAAAGAGGTTATATTGCATATAAATCAAAAGTGCCAATGTCACACAAAATGGCAGGTTTGAAGTCCTTCTTATTTAGAAATAATAGTCTTTGCAAATATTCATCAGATAAAGGCAAAAATATTGAAATATATTCGAATGAATTGTTAAATGTTGGCTACAGTTATAATCGTATATATAATGTTATTAGAGATTTTAATGCAAAATATAAAAATAAAAATTGTAATAATATTGATTCTCCTGCTATTAAAAAAAATATGTATATTAATCCCATATATTTCAAATGACCAAGTAAATTTTATAAGGAAAAATTATAAAGGAATATGTGATATTGCATTTTACACACCTCCTACATTAAACAAATTAATAAATAACTCCAAAAATAAAACCTCATTTATAAATAAAAATTGTGTCATTTATAAATGGATATGTAGGTGTGGCATTGAATATATAAGTGAATCTAGATGTACATTGGAAAAAAGAACTAAAGAACACTTGCTATTATTAAAACGAGTTCAGCAATCGAAACAAAATTGCATAGTGGATAATAATTTTTCAGCATCTGTTTTTGATGACCATAATAAATCATGTATTTATGGTTTTGACTTCAATTTTAACAGTGTAAAAATATTGCAAATTGAAAAAAATAACAATGAAAGAAAAATAAAGGAAGCTATGCTAATATACAAATATAAACATGACTTAATTAACAGGCAAGCAGCAAACCTTAAGATCACAGAATTGTGGGAAAGTTAGCATTTCAAAGCTTTAGTTGACACAGATTACTGAGATAATCGAAAGCGCTCCTAAATGGATAAAATTTTTAATTATTTGGTTACTGTATTTACAAATATTTAGATATATATTGTAACGGTCAGAATTCGCACATTTCATAAACAAGTTGCACAGTTTCTCCACCACACTCGAAAAGCAGCACCACAAGTGGGTTCAGGGCCTGTCATACCGGATTCGAATATAGTAGATCGACTGCGCAACCAAATACGATGGAGCCCGAACCCGCCATCACAATAGCAACATCTTTTCAGGCCGCGGTGTCAGAGAGAGAGAAGAGACTACGTGAGATTTATAAATAAATTAACAGCTAGCGTTTGGAAAGTCTTAATAGATACGTGTATAACCCAGACAATACGAGACAATGAGATGAATCAGAAAATAAACACTAACGTAAAGAATTGATTAAATTAACATGATTTATTAAGTGGCTAAATATGATTTCTGGCACTATTTATTTATTAAATAGTGGCATCAAATGGTTAACTACAATTGATTAAATCATTTTACTCGTTAATCTATAACCTGGGTCACATTATCGCTTACGAATGTGCCTTACTAAACCTTGAATACATGCGAAGCCCAAGAATAAGAGTACTGGAATTATTTATAATAAAAGATATTAAATAGTTTTACGATAAAGGCTGACTTCAGAAGAAATGCAGAGCGGCTCCAATGAGCTTGGCAGCAGCGACTTGCTTAGTGCGGAAATATATATGTGAGTATGATATTATCTTAAAATACTTAAAAAGGGATTCAGTGGTACTCGCAAGGTTTAGGAAACGATGGAGGGTGGTAGTCCATTTAAACTACAGGAACTTTGTGATGACAATAAAGAAATAAATCATAAAATCAGACGCATATGTTGCACCCCACATTGGTCTCGGCCGTAGCCCTAAAGATCGGAGTATGCTAGCATATGGCTGCGAAGAACTGCGTCAGCATCCCCAGGTGTGACGCTCTGGTACACACATTGACTGGAAACCGCAGGAAGAAGTAAAGGGGAAACGGACTTGGCTGTTTAAAGCCCTTTTAAAGAACAAAGTGATCTCAACATCGAATACCCTTGCCAGAAACACTAAAATATATATAATCAATTCAAAAAAAGGAGACATAACGAAAGATTGGGCACTTAAGCAATTCACTGCATTGATGAAGAACATCTACACTCTCCCAAACTCAGAATAACAATAGAAATACTTAAAACAAATAATGGGGTTTAACATTAAAATGACGGTGTGAGTGCGAGACTTTAAGTAAAATATAATTAACCCACGCACTCCCACATCTGCCAATAGTTATTCCCACACCTCGCATACATCCTGGAAGATTATGAATCAAATTTAGATATTATAAAGAAAATAACACAGTCATCGAACGAGCGGCTTACTAAATCTCATTTAGGGGAGGGACTCATGAATGTAAAATTACATTCTTTATAAGGAATGGGGAGTATAATTAATTAAAATTTGCTTCGCTCGGTCGATGCTATGTTAGCCCATAAAATAAGCAAATAAAACAATTTAAATTTGATATTAACCCAAGGTTTAGGTCGAGCAATAAATTTAAATATACATTTTAAAACATACATGATAATAAGTGTGGCGAGAAAAAGGGAGTTTGTTTTGCTATAGCGGGTTTTAGATCACAAGAGCTCTTGGGTTAATTTTGTTACCTTTCAGTTGCTTTGGTGGTTGAAGCTGGAGCACATTTCAAGAGTGGATAAGATTTAGCAGCATGTTAATTCAGTCTCTGTTTGCAGCAGCATAGGCGGTTCCTTAGGGCATATTGGTGATGCGTCAGATGGTACATCGGCAGCGGCCAGCTATTTCCGAAAGGAAAATAGCCACGGTGCCGACTCTACTCAGTCATATTGGCGGTTCTATGATAGGTCAGCATTTTGTACATTTTCTTGAAAGCGGATTATTTAAGTCACGGATGGTCAGTCAGCAAAACATCAGGATCAGCATACCAAAAATAATAGTTCAGACCGTCCGAATTCTCAGAATAAAAAAATAACCTCAGAAAATAAAATCAAAACGCAAAATCCAACAGCAGAAAAACAGCATCAGAATCCGAATCAGCTTTTTTTTCTTCCCCTCTCTTAAACAAAAAAAAGACATTCAATATATACTGTTTATCTTATAAAAGAACCTGCCTTGGGGCATGACAAACCTTTAACCTTTTGCATTCTTATCAATTAGTTATTTCTTATCTGAACATCAGAAGGAATCCATTTTAAGGTTTTTTTTAGTTTACAATTATAAATTCCAGTAAATGCTCAGATTGAAAGAAGATTAAAACATTTATTTCATTCTGTTGAAGACTTTTGCTAATTGGAAATTCCTAAGTAGACATACAAAGTGTGAATTTATAATCCAAAATGTTTTACTTTAAATCTATTATATTCTCAACCTAGCCTTATTTTATATTTATATAATTTTCAATGGCAGGAACTTTATAATTTTAGAAAATATTAAATTATTTCACATTTAGATTGTAATTGCATGAATCCGTTTATAAACTACTTCTAATAATTATTATTTTACCTACAATAGAAAATAAATATTGCAACACAATATCTTTAAAATAAATGAACTCAACAACCACAATCCAATAATATAATTCCAATGATTGATATTAATATTTAACAGTTATCATCGTAGTCTGTGTGTAGTTTTACCTATATAACCTTTTAAATGAATATGTAAACATGCACATACTCGACATTTATATATCAATAAAAATAAAGGGTTGAAAATTGGACTCCACGAGTAATAATGCCTACATGGTTTATTTTAGGTGGGATTTTAGTATATAAATGGCCATACAGACACACCACGAAAGATTTGGGATTCGAATTTAGGTATAAGGGTAGGTGAAATGTACGAGAAAGGTGAAACGAAGACTTGCAGAGCAATCTTCCTGTTTCAATACAATGGTCAAATATCCAACATAAAACTGTATACATATATCTATATATATATATATATATATATATATATATATATATCATCATCATTAACAATTATCAATCCACTGCAGGATGAAGGTCTCTCCAAGTTCAATCCATCTTTTCCGATCTTTATCTTCTCTTCTCCACATCACCCCTGCACACTTTCTTATTTCATCCATCCATCTCACATGTGGGCTCTTTCTGGGTCTTTTACAATCTCTTGGAATCTAGTTTAAAATTTCAATTGTCCATCTATTATCATCTCTTCTAGCAATATGACCTGCCCAACTCCACTTCAGTCTTTTAATTTTTTCAAAGAGATCACTAACACCTGTTTGTTCTCTTACCCATACATTGCATTTTCGATCTCTTCTTGTTACTCCCAACATGCATCTCTCCATACTTCTTTGAGTGGTTTGAAGTCTCTGTATTGCTCTTCTATTAAGTATCCAAGTCTCAGATCCATAAGTAAGAACTGGCAAAACACATTTATTAAAAACCTTCCTTTTCAAACACATAGGCATATTTCCTTTTAGTATCAACTTATTTCTACTAAAAGCACTCCAACAAAGTTTAATTCTATGATTAATTTCATCCAGTATGTTTCCATCTGTATTAATAATCTGATCACGGTATTTGTAACTGTTAACTTCTAATTCATCATAATCAATCTTTATTTTCATATTTTGAGAAAATCTATTAAACATTACTTTAGTCTTTTTAACATTTATCTTTAGTCCTACTTTCATCTGATAACTCCTGCAACATTTCCTGTAACTCTAAAGCATTATTTGCAAAAACAACTACATCATCTGCAAAATCTAAATGACTTAAATAGTCTCCATTTACTTTCACTCCGTTAGCTTCCCATTTTAATCCACAAAATACTTCTTGCAGCACTGCTATAAAACGTTTTGGAGATATGAAGACACCCTGTCTTACACCCTTCTCACTGTTGACTTTCCTACTATCATTATGTAATCTAATTGTTGCTGTTAAATTGTTCTAAATATTCTTTAAAATATGACAATATCCTGGATCTATACCTTGATGATCCAATGCTTTAATCACTGAAGAAATGTTTATAGAATCAAATGCCTTTTCATAATCTACAAATCCTAAGCACAATGGCAACTCATATTCATTTGTCCTTTCTATAACTTCTCTCAATATCTGAATATGATCTACTATACTAAAATCACGTTTAAATCCAGCTTGTCTCTTGGTTGGTGGAAGTCCAGTGTTCTCTGTAGACGAGTTGTAATTATCATAGTAAAATTTTGTATAAAACTGATAAAAGACTGATAGGTCTGTAATTTCTAAGTTCTTCTTTATCACCTTTTTTAAATATTAATATTAATACTGCATTCTTCCAATCATCTGGTACATCTTTATCATTTAGACATTTGGTATATAACTTTGCTAAAAAAAATTCTATTCACCTGCTTCTTTTAATATATCAATTATAATTCCATCATTACCTGGAGCCTTTCCTTTCTTCATAAATTTAATTGCATGTCTCACTTTCTCATTCAAAATTCTGAGCAATTCAGAAGATATAATAGGTATAGGAGCTACTTGTTCTTTATTACTATATAATTCTTGATAGAAGTCTTCTTCACATTTCATGATGTCATCTCTCTTTTTAGTAATAATGCCAACTTTTTTTCTTATTGCAAAATATAAATATCCTACCAATACCAAAATGTTGTTTTACACTCTTTAGACTTTTATTCTCTTCTACAGCTTTCCTTGCTAGTTCACAATTATACTTTCTTATATCATTTTCAACTCTTTTCTGCACCGTTTTACAAAATTCAAGATGTTCAATCCTTTTTAATGCATCATTTTTGTATATCTTCATATTCCTTCTATTCTTCATAAATTGTCTAGTCTCCGTATAAATTTTTTTGATCAATTGCTGCTTTTTTCTAACCGCTAACTATTGTTGCAGTTTTTAAAAGTGTATCAGTTATTTTCCTATTAATTTCATTCAAATCTGAATCATGTTCAAAATCTACTAACACTTGAAACCCATTTGTAAGTTCTAATTTAAATTCATTAGAATGTTTCTGAAGATTAGGAATTTCAACTGTAAATATTGTTTTTTTTAATAATTTTTGTTCTTCTAGTTTTGCATTAATGTGTATCTTACATCTTACTAATCGATGATCACTTCCTGTGTTAAATTTATTAAGAACATTACAATCTGTTAGTCAAAATATAATCCAATTCTGCTGTACCTTCATTTGGATGCATCCATGTCCATTTCCTTTTAACCTTTTTCTCAAAAAAAGAATTCATAATATAAAGTTGTTTTTTTCTGCAAACTCCACAAGTCTATGTCCTCTTTCATTTCTATTACCATAACCAAAATTACCTACAGCATTTTTATCTTTCATTTGTTTACCAATTCTAGCATTAAAGTCTCCCATAACAATTTTAAAATGTTGTTTACTCTGATCAAAAACCTTTTGTACATCCATATAAAAATCTTCTACTACTTCATCATTATGAGAACTTGTTGGGGCATAAACCTGAATTATCTGCATTTGGTGTCTGCTATTAAGTTGTAAAACTAATCTTGCCACCCTGTCAAATACACCATCAATCTCCACAATGTTATTCTTCCATTTTTTATTTATAATGAATCCTACTCCACTTGTATTTCCAATCTTTGTGCCTTTATAGTAGAGTACATGTCCACTTTTTAAATCAATTGTTTCTTCACCTTTTCTTCTAACTTCACAAAGTCCAATAATGTCCCATTTAATATAAGGCAGTTCTGTTTCTAACTCTTGCAATCTTTCTTTACTTGAAAGTGATCTGCAGTTATAAGTACCTAAATAAAAAGTCATCATCAAATGGCAGCCTGAGTCTGCAATCAGGGGATTCTTAGCACCCTCCGCCTTCAGCCACCAACCACTGTCTTTGTTGGTAACTTTACAGCCTCCTGGGAATAAGGGCCATGATTTATTTTTGTCTGTCATGATTGTATATATTGAAAAAATATTCTTAAACTCTGAGGTAAAAAGCCAATAAACTCACTACACTGGCTAATGCGTGTTGGTGAGTGGCCCATCCATGTTCGTATACTATATGAATAATCACATAGTAATAACAGCTGCAACGATAACATATGGAATGGACATTAGGAATTTGCCTTGTTCGGTTCCTTTAAGGCCTCCAAGAGGAATCAAAGGTCTCCTTTCAGTTAATAGCAAACTCCTTTCTGCAGCCATATATATATATATATATATATATATAATAAATAAAGTTTGATATCTGTATTCGTTTCACAATATATGTAATATATAAATCAATATATATATATATCAAAATACAGTACAATTTATATAAATTATATTCTTTTAGAAGTACTTTCGACTATACACTTTGTAGTCTTTATCAACTATATAATGTTGAATAATCAAAACGAAACAACCCTTAACAATACCCATAGTTCAATTCAGATTTCCCACAATTCTGTTATCTTAACATTTTATGACTGGTGATTCATTAACATTTGACAATTTCTTGAAATCAACATAGCCTCTTTTATTTTACGTTTATTATGACAATGTTCAATTTGAATAATTTTCATATTTTTGTAAAATAAAAGAGGCTATGTTGATTTCAAGAAATCGTCAAATGTTAATGAATCGCCAGTCATCAAATGTTAAGATAACAGAATTGTGGGAAATTTGAATTGAACTATGGGTATTGTTAAGGGTTGTCTCGTTTTGATTATTCAACATTATATAGTTGATAAAGACTACAAAGTGTATAGTCGAAAGTACTTTATATAATTTTGATATACTACTATTTATATATATATGTACATATATATATATATATATATATATATATATATATATATATATATATATATATTTTCACACACAATTAAATATAAAGTCTTAAAATCTATATTATATTTGTAATATAAAAAATCATAGAGGATTATAAATTGATTTTTTTTTTTATAAATATACCACATATGGATATATTATATCCAATACATATAACATTATATATACAAATACCACATTTAATATATTACTCATATATATATATTTACACACACATAATTAAATATATAGTCTTAAAATCTATATTATATGTGTAATATAAAAAGTCATACATAATAAAACTTTGCTATTTCATAAAATACTTTTTAAACTATTGCATATGCGCTATATAAAATAATTGACTTATTTAAAATACTTTTTGTATATTAATTAATATTATCAAATTGTAAAAAAAATATATACTCATATTAGTTAGAAGAGAGTTCAAAAAATATTTATAAAAAACAATTTATAATAAAATATTATATAACATCAATTATTAATAAATTTAATAAGAAAATTAAAGTATATCCAATAATATTTAGATAAATAATGGAAAATTAATAAATAAATTATATGGTTTTTCATTTACCTATTTTTTATCTAATTTTATATTGGATTAATATATATAAAAAATACTTTTTAAATAGTAGACATTTTTATAATATAAATGTAATATAGATTTTGAGAATGTATATTTAATAATATATATATATAAAACAAAATAAATGTCCTCTAATATCAATAATACAATAACAAAACTTAAATATATTCCAAACAACGGTAAACAATTTATAATACAATATAAATAAAAACTCAATAAAACCTCATAAAGAAATATTTTCGATTATATTCATAATCATTTTCAACTCAACTTTCAAAATGGGTAATAGATGATTCCATTTTGAAAGTTGAGTTGAAAATGATTATGAATATAATCGAAAATATTTCTTTATGAGTTTTTATTGAGTTTTTATTTATATTCTATTATAAATTGTTTACCGTTGTTTGGAATATATTTAAGTTTTGTTATTATATATATATATTCTACCCTGTAATCTCATGCATCCTCACTTCCAGATAATATATGATATAAAATAAAATGGGTTCTATCTCAGTTAATAATTAATAACTAAAATATTCAGCATTAAAATTAAAATATTTCACTAGCTCAAATTTAAAATACGAATAAGGTTCAGTTTATAAAAATAAATTAAATAAATATTTAATATTTTCATGAGACTTGAAGTGAAAATACAGGTGACAAGATAGATTACATTGAGCCAATATCCTACAGGATACTACCTCAATGGCATAAGAACACTACCCCCCCTTTATTACTATTTCAAATAACAAACTCATGGTATTCTTACGACTTTAATAACTTCTACTCACTAAGATTAAACTAATAATTAAATCTTAATCTTCTATTTATAATAATCTAGCTCAAATAAAATAATCTCAGGTTCATAAAGTTTATTCTAAGTTAATAAAAATACGGTAGTAAAATATGAGAAGGGATTTTATGTCATAATCTACTACACTGAAACTAATAATAATAAATAACAGTAATAATATTCTTCATTGTTTAACTAATTCTGTATATCTTTTCTTTTTACTATAATTTTATTACCATAATAAAATAATGAAATAATATAATATGATATTATATCTTCATGTAATGATATAATAAATACGTGGCAGCATTTTAATAATCTGACAAACAAAATATGTGTGGCAACTGATAGCATATAATTTAATATAATATTGTGATAACTGATTTATGACCAATAAAATAATGTAAGATTATGATTATTTAATTATAATGAATACCAATAAAATATTTAAAATTCTTAAAATAATTCTCTATTTATCTTTTTGTGCAAAATTATATATTTGTTTCAATTATTATGCATACATCATGATTTCAAGCAGCGATGTGGAGAAATAAATAACTCGGACACAAAATTTTTTAAATAACAAAATTTAACAAAGTTTATTACTAACAACAAATAAATAAATGATTTATTTACACTATTTACAATGGATATCCTTAACTTTTTTACTTTACAGTTTGATCTACTGGGTTATAAAAAAAATAATTTATATTTCAATTATATCTTTATTTAGATTTAGGACAAAATTTTTAAAAAAATGTTACTATTTGGTTTCTCATTATGGTTAACTTATTACAAATATATTTATTTACTTTATTAGCAACAACATTTTATCCTTAATATTATTAAACTATCTTATTTTAAAAATTCATACCTAGAAAAACATTCTATAGAAAACAAAATTTTATAATGAGTATGGATTTCTCAAAATATTAAAAAATTTCATCTTGCAAAGTCAAAGATGTTACACAAAATATTATCCAAAATTCAGTACTAGATTTTAGTATTTATCACACAATGTTTACTAATCATAATATATTCTTCTTTAAGCCTTACTTTAGAATGATATAAGTGTAATCATCAATACATTTTTGTTAATCAATAAACAAAAAATAGACTATGCATATTGTTTACATAATTTACTTTGTACTATTGTATTTTAAAAATATGCAATACTTATTTTCTCTTTAAAAAAATAATACTAAATCATTTAAAATTATTATCACTTTAAAGAAAACATCTTTGTTTAGATACTTTATTTTAAAAAAGTTTATATTTCATTTCCGAAATAAAATTCAAAATATATTCTATGATTCTTTTCTTTCCTTAGGATACTTTGGATCTTCAATTTTAAGTTATAACGTCCTATTCCTTCTAAGCAAATAAACCAATCTTATACAAAACGATAACACAACCTAAGTTCTAAATTATTTATCATTTCTCTTAAACATATCTTACTGAACAATGCAGTTACATGAAATAAAGATAGCGAAAACAGATGCATAGGATTAAGGAAGAAAGCTAGAGTATTACTCTTAACATATCTCAAAATCATGGTACAGTGCGAAGAGGTATGACATTTACCTGCCTAATATCCTCTAGTAAAGAGACGATGTTAAAGCTATTTCTTCAGCTTTATTAGAACATCAAATATTTAAAGAAATATAAACACTGTCCAAATAAAATGTGTATCAGTCATAGGGCTTTGTTAACTATGCTGATATTCACATAAAGACTAAATATTATAACATTCTATTTCTTAAAACATCATCTTGGTTTCCTATTCACTAAGTACTTCCAAGCCACTATCTCAACATTATTTCTCAAGATATTCCACATCTTACATCAATAAATAACTATCTGCATTTACAAAACAATAAATAAAATTCATTAATAGTTAAACAATCTAGCTGTTCCACAAGAAAAGTCTGCTTACTTCATTATTCTATATGTCTAAAAATATATAATCTACTTAGACAAGATTTGAATATCCCATAACATGAAAATTTTAAAAGAATCACATAATTATTTGTTATGTTGGATTATATCACTAATAAAAAAAAATTGTCGTATGCATATCTTTCAAATCAATCCTATCTCATAATGTTTTTTTAAATGTTGTATGAAATGCGGTACATAAGTAAAAAACTTTTACACTTCATTCTTCTAATTTATGGATGATCTAAAGAAAACAAAAAAATATACATTATAAATTATCAATAGTTATTATTATTACCAATAACCTTTATCTAGTCATCGTGTCCAGTAGGCTTCCTTTATCCACTTGAGCATTTCAGATATAAAAAAAAATTCACACCCATACACTTTATATTAAAATATTTTTAGCTAAATTATTAGATTGTTATATTATAAAATTTTAATATTAATAAATTAATGTTTTTATGTTTTTCCTAATCTTATATAAAAATTTAGATTTAAACTAGGTTAACAAAATAAAAAAATCAAAACTATAATTACATATTTTCTTGATGATAGTTCCTGATAAGTCCAAAATGTTTATTATTTTCTCTAGAGTTTTTTAAAAATGTTCTCCTCCAAGCGCGTTAAAGTTTAAAATAAAAATAATTATTAATCCATTTAATAAAATTTATAGAAAATAATCCTTGGCTTTAGTATTTAGGATGATAATTATTAAATCATAATATTAATTAATCCCATGAAGCTTCTTAATCTTCTCTACTAATATTCTCTGCATATCCGATGCACCCATCCATCTAATTTAACTTTAAAAAATATTTGATAAACTTTTAAATACTATTTGTATTTCCATGGATCCATCTTTTATTCAACTATGTGTTCACTTTTTTATATATGTTTCCTTCTTGATACATTTAAACTTTCATTTGGTAATATATGATATAAAATATTTTTTTTAAAATGTTACCTTCAGAAAGTATATAACATTTTACTCCTTTGAATATAATATTTTATAAAATAATTCATGATACATAACTGTCTTATCACCATTTTAAAATAAATTTTAGATAAACTTATAAATAATACTTTTCAATACATTTTTTTAGACTCCGTATAATGTCCGAGCTGTGGTTTTTTATATACCAGAACAGTTCTTCGGTGAAATATTAATAAAGCTGTATCAATAAATATTCCAAACATTTTTTCAGCATTACAACTTATATCCATTTTATTTCATACTATATCCATTTTTATTGCGAAGTTTAGGTTAAACTTTTAGATAAAATATGACTGGTAAGTACTTTAAAAATTAGAAAATCATTTCCACGAAGTTTCTAAATATATAATTTTTTTCTAAACTTTTCTTTTGCAAAATATTTCTTTAAAATTATCAATTAGTTTTTGCAAAATAAATGATAAGAAAGTACCAAAAAAAAAAAAAAAATTGACTAAAATAAAAATTTTAAAAATACTATCTTTTTGATAGTTATAATTTACCTTTCTCTAGTTTCAATACATTATTAATCTCCCCTGATAACTTAGTTACTATGATATTTATAGTCTGTAAGAATACCTATTCTTATTGGTTAATTCTTACTTTAGCTTGAGAACAAATTTACATATTTTTAGTTTATAGTAGAGTTAAATTTCAAAATTAGAAATTATGACGTAATGAACCTAAAATATTATTTAAAATACCACTTTTATTTCAATTATAACTTTATTTAAATTATTTAATCTTTTAAAATAACATTTAATAACTTATTCCATTTCTTAATATTCAATTTATCTATTTTTATTTAAATAAAATATTTAATTTTTATATTATGAATGTATTCATCTTTATTACATCATTTAAGCATGTTATACGATAGTTAACTTAATGTTTAATACTATTTATTTTTATGATAGGCAACAATTCTATCCAATTCTATACTATAACTTTTAAAATATTTTAAACTTTGTTATTAATTCAAACATGCGTGTGTGTGAACGTATGTAATATACAAGTCACATGATCAATAACTTTTTTTTTTTAATTAATTCAAACATGCGTGTGTGTGAACGTATGTAATATACAAGTCACATGATCAATAACTTTTTTTTTTTAAAAACAAATTTTATTAACAAAGTTTACATGGTTTCATGATACTGTTTTCATACATGGTATACTGCATGACTGATTGCAAAAGTTCATAAGATCAAACGCTTGGTAGATCAATCCTGGACCAAGTCTCTTTGTATAACCATTCTGGTGCAAGCAGCCGGTCCCTGGCACTTATGCTCTTGACAAGACCTATAAAGGTCTCTGTGACTGAAGAGCCTGAATGACGGAAAACACATTCACATCTGGTCAACCAGACTGCAAAGGTAAGGAAGACAGAGAATCGGATAAGAGAAAAAATTCCTGTCTTGATGGCATTCTGGATATTTAAGGCTTCTCTGATGTCAGATGTAACTTTCTCTGTGATGAAGTTTCTGATTTGGAAAAGAAACGGACAATTATAAAGTAAATGTTGGATGGTTTCATCGGCAGTATTACATAGCTGGCATTGAGGATTGATTTTGGTGAATCCTCTTTTCCATACTAAGAAATGGTTAGTGGGTAAGGATGAGATGTTGAGCTTTAAGATAAAATCTATGTATTTTGGTTCAACAAACCAGTTCTTCAATTTTTTAAGCAATGGTTTATTGTCTATGTTCAATGTGGTCAGGAGGGCAGTCTGGTTTTGAAATCTGAGGTTATAGGCCTGCCAGTAGGTTATTTTACCTTCAAAAGAGGTTTTAGATAGATTTATCAGCTTGGTGACATGTAACCAAATAATTGTGGCCCATCTGCTAGCAAGAGGTGGCGGTGTGTCTGTAGGTTCCACTGGAGTGGCTAGGTTTAGTTCTGGCTGTTTTAAGTGAATTGCATGTAGAACTGCAATTGCCTTCTGTAAATAGATTGTTGAAACAGAGTGCAATCCAAGTCCATTTAACTCTCTGGGCATTTGCATCTTACAGATGCTGATGGCAACAATCTTTCCACTCCACATGAGCTTTGAACACAGTGAGTTCATTGATGACTGAAATGCTTTAGTAGGTTTAATTATGGGAAGATAATAATTCAATCTCGGAAACACCAGCATGTTGAGAAGGGCTACTTTGCCCGGCAGGGAAAGAGAGATTCGGGATAAAGATCGAACCACTTTGCTAGTTTTTTCCAAGATGGAGTGTTGGATATCTTTTGCCATAGCAAGTCTGGACTTGGCCATAGGAAAACCGAGGAAGAGTTGCAGCTCAGCTGTAAAGACTGATGGAATCACTGAGCCAGTGCTGATTTTCCACATGGAGGACTTGCTATAGTTGATGTTCAGATTTAGTTTCTTTGAATATTTATCAATGATTTGTGTGAGTGTTGGAAGGTGAGTTTTATCAGGGAGGAAGATGGTGACATCATCAACATAGGTTATGTGTTGTACATGATGTTTCAGGGCTGGCACGAAAATTCCAGGGAGTCTGCGCTCAATCTCTCTGAGCATAGGATTTATATAGGTGATGAAGCAGAGAGTGGCGAGTGGCGATCCCTGGGGAATGGAAAGATGAGGTCTGAAACCATTGGACAGTCTTCCATCCAGTGATGTAAAGATAGATCTGTTCAAAAGCAGATTACCAATAATTCTGGTATAGATGCCAGGGACTTGATAATCAAGGAGAGTCTGGAGTAGGACAGTGGGTATAACAGAGTCAAAAGCCGAGGCAAAGTCAAGTTGAATAACTATAGGCTTGGATTTTTTGTGCAGTCTGATGTGTTCTACCAGAAGAAGAAAACGCTGTGCAGCATCCATGGTGGAAGAGCCCTTACGTGCAAATTGATATGGCATGATGTGTGTATAGAGTTGATCTTGGATTTTGTCCTTGACTATGGCCTCAATGATCTTAATTAGGAGGGGAATCATGGAAATGGGCCTTATGTTGGATAGGGTAGAGGGATTGATGGGCTTTTTTAGGAAAGGAACAAGGGCCACAGGGTACAGGTCTGGAATGTTTTGAAACTCTCCTGCCAGAACATCTATCATCTGCAGTACAATGGGGGCTGTGAAATGTCTCAGGTGGACAAGTACAAATCTCAGAATTCCATGGAGTCCCGGATGAACACTCTCAGGATAGGCCATGAGCTTTTGGATTATTTGATTTTCACTGATATCATGAGCGACCCCATCTTCCAAGTGATTCCAGATGTTTCCAATTTCAAATTTATAATTCTGTAGCCTGGCCTGAAAGTGTTCATGAATCTTTGCAAGCATTGCTGGGCCACTGAGGCAACCCTGATCTACTGACAATGAAGTAGGTGTGGGTCTGGCCACTGAACCAATTGCCCAGCGAATGTAGCTGCGGGTCCAGCTATGCTGGTTGGCCAAGAAGATTTTAGACCTTTTAGTAGCAATGTAATGCGCGAGGACCTTTTGCTTGCTATGGTATTGAGTTTTTAGCTCCAAAATATCTTGGGGATGAATGTCAATATGGTGTAGAGATTTTAACCTGTTGTTTATGGCATCCAAATCTTTTAATAGTTGATTTGGACCTTTGGTTTTCTTTGTGTACGAGTCTATGAGTGAGCTCAATATACCGGTGAAAGATGACCAAGCCTGTAGTGGAGGCAAAGTAAGAATTTTGATTTTTTGGAACAAGATATATGCTTCAGAGAAAATGAGTTCTGGAGTTGCTGCTTTGTTGAGTAGTCTAATGGTAGGTGTATAATCTATATGAACTGCGGTGGTGGGATCTATATGAAGTGAAATTAGAAGAGCTAAATGATCAGTGAAGGGAACCAATTGAAGCTTGGCGCATATGTCAAAGTGAAGTTCAGGTGAATAATAGAGAAGGTCAATTAGGGATTTCTTTTGCAGTGTGTAGAAGGAGAATGATCCAGGAGGGAAAAACCCCTCTCCACACAACAGGACTCTATTAATTAAGTGAAGATGTTTTTTGTTGAAGTTATCGTAACTCATGTTGAAGTCACCAAAAAAAAAAACAATAGGGGAGGCATCTGAAGAGAGAAGAGAATTGATTTTATTGATTACTACTTGTGCTGAGTAAGCATCATTTCTGATGTACAAGTAAATGATATTTATTGCCATATTTCCAAAAGTGAACTTAATGACTAATAGATCATTGCTAAGGTGTAATGTTCTGAAAGAGCTGTAGGTCAGGTTCTTATTGATTATAAAAGCAACTCCAGAAGATGCTGTGTTTGAGGGTACATAATGAAATAGACCATATTGTTGCATCAGTTGAGTTATTTGGTAATTTGAGTTTATATGTAATTTAGTTTTGGAAAGACAGACTATGTGGAGGTCTGTTTTGTCTAGCCATCTTTTAAGTGCAAAGACATGGCCCAGAGAGTTAAAACCCCTTATGTTTATTCCGGCCAATTTAATAAGCATGTTGAGTTGTTACAGAGATTTGTAGGTTATGTATACTAAGCTGTGATTAGTACATCACATAGGGGAGATTATTGACATAAAATTCTGATTTTCACTAAGTGGTTTGTCAGGGTCATGTGACACCGTTACCAGTTGAGTTGGAACAGGTATTTTGGAGCTTAAGTAGGGGTTGGAATTGTGTTTATCTTCATTGTGATCATTTTCAAAAGCTGTGTTTTGGGAAGAGCTGCTTTCTTGTGTGCTGAGTGATTGAGCTAGTTTAGTTCTTTTTTCTCTCTTTTTTCTCAAGTTAGTAGCATGGCTTGCTGCTTGTTTGTTGTTTTTGTCATCATTGTCCGAGTCAGCCGTAGATGAGTTAATGTCTTCTGGCTGCGAGCTGGATGAGTCTTGGGTTTTTCTTTTGTTGTTTGGAATGGGATGTTCTTGTTGAGACTTCGTGACTGGAAGAGTTTGTTTTGTTGATAATGGTTCACTGTTGGGAGCTTTTGTTGGATGATCTTCCTTTGAGTGAGTTTTGAATGCTTCTTGCATCTTCTGGGGTGTCATGTTGGTAGCTGATGTTTGTTGTTTTGGGTTCATATGGGTGCTGGTGTGGTTTTGTGTCTTGTGTTGTAGAATGGGAGGCTGGAGTTGTCTGACCGGTGTGTAATCATTAGATGAGTTGGTTGAAGTGCGATGGTCCATTTCTAGATTGTTTTCCAACAGTAAGTCAGTGTTGGAGTCTTGTATCTGCCCTTTTATGTGATCCTCTGTGTTAGTGGGTGAAGAATGTGATAGCTGAATTAAGTTTTGCGTATTTTTTATGCATCTATGATTTTTGCTTTTCCTACTGTTGCAGACATCACAAATTCTGTTTGGGCATGACCTTACAAGATGTGATCGGTCTCCACAGTGGAAACACTGAGGTTGTACACCTCGAATAGCTATGTAAATTGGACATTTTTTCTCTTCCAGAGTTATAGGAATATCCGATGGAGTGATGCCTTGATTGAGCTTGAGAGAGAAGGCAGCGCTGTTGGATGGAAGCTCAATATCTACCCTTCTCTCTGCGAGGTACTTGAAACTAGTTAACACACCATATCTAGCAAGCAGCCTCTGTAGATCAGCATCAGTGAAATTAAAGTAGCAGTTACGTGCTATTCCATAGGCTGTTCTTGGTTTATTCATATCTATTTTGATGAGATATCGGTCTTTTAAGAACAGTTGTTGTCTTTTAAAGAGTTCTTTCTGTAGTAGATTCTGAAACTCAATAATGAAGTAGCGTCTGTTAGGGTGGTGATAGACCCTGCGAATAGATTCTGTTAACTGAAGACTTTTAAGAAGCAGAAAGAGATCATCCATTGGAAAAGTGAATAACTGACAGAGGTCGTTAGTGGTGGTTAGAATCAATGTGTTATCGCTGTGGTAGTTGAGGAAGGAGTTAAATAACACTGAAGGAATTCTAGAATTAAATTCTTGGCTTATGGCTTCATAATTGTTCATATAGGACTGGGAAAGTTGGTATGGTTCTGTGTTGATCTCATCATTGATTGAGATAAGGTTATCATCATCAATGAAGTCCATGACATTGTGTTGAATATCTGGTTCAGTTGCTTCTTGGATATGGGCTTTAGATTTATTGTTTCCCAATACCGTAGCATAGCTTCGGTTTTTTGTTAGGTTGGAATTGACATTTGTATTTGATGTTGAAGGTTGAAAACATATAGTATGATTACCTGCTAGATTGTGGTCAGAGATCGCATTATTGGTTTGAAAATTGGTGTTAATGCATGGAAAATCTGTTTCAATAAAGTTTATTTCAGTCGGTGATACTAGCGGTTTTCCTAAATTTATTATTGGATCGATATACGAATTGTGTATTTTGCTATTGGATTTCGAATCGAATTTTCCACTTGAATTTTGTTTTATGGGTATAAAACCATCAGATTGTGGCTGAGGCTGAGTATTTTTACTTATTTCTCCTTTATGAGCTTTTAATTTTGTTTGTAAAGTGATTTTTGGTTCATCTAAAGGATCGTTACAGAGATCTATAGCCGTTACCGGTGATACGCCACCTTCATTTAAAAACTTTTCAAAACTTGTCGTGCTGAAATCTCCAAAAGGATTTTCTGCTAGATTTGGGCTATTTTTGGACATATGACATTGTTTTGGGTGTTTAGTATGTGGGTTTTCAGGTGCATTGATAGGTTTAGATAGGTCTTGTGAGATATTAGTGGGAAATTCTGATTTTTTAAGGTTTACGGTCGAATTTACCGTAACAACTTTTTGCATTTTAGAAGTCGCGGTCGTGTTATTTTTGTTTGGATTCACAAGAGTTTCTTTTGATTGCTGAATGCTTTTACTTTTTTTTTTTATTAAGAAAGCCAAGGCCTTCCTGCTTTGTATCAACCGATTTAGAGTAATTTTGATAGCTTATATTATTATTTTTTTCATTAGGGCTTATGTTAAGCATGGAAATAGATTGCTTTACGTTACTATCGCTGTGCGATCTTGTTAGCCGGGTTGACCTGACGTTTTCCCTTTCTAGGAGATTATAGCTATGACTCATTTTTGTAAATAATATATTATAACACAAAAATAAAGCTTACCTGCTCTGATGAGCAGCTTGGATTGAAAGACTTTTTTGATTTAATATTTTTAATAAACTTTTTAAAATGAGTAGATGTGATGTGATGTGATGTGATGTATTATGGCTTCTCCTTAAACGAAGTCAAGAATATCTCAGCAATTAAGCCCAGATAAACCTGTTAGCCACTTTCTTTTACATTCTCCACTCTAAATTTACCCATAATCTGCTCTATCCCATTTCCACAACATAATTTTTGTCAACTCTATAACCTTTATATCTAAATCCCCCTTATCTTTTCCCAAACCTAGCATAAAAACCAATAATTCACTTTCTGTATAATCACTCTTTTCATATTTATTTTTCCACAACTTCATTATATGTACCCTTTCTGTTTTCAAACATTTACATTCAATTAACAAATGCCTAATATTTTCAATTCCTTCCTTACATAATTTACAAAATAAATCACCCATATTTTTCCATTTACATGTATATTCTTTTGTAGCTAAAGATCCCGTTCGAGCTTTAAACAATAAACTACTTTCCTTACTATTATCATATATTAACTCACACCTAATATTCTGTTTATTTCTATATATATTTAAACTCTTTTTACTCTCCATACTATTTCTCCATCTCTCTAACTCCCTAGTCTTTATTAATAAATCTATTCTTTTATCCCATTCCTTACTACTATAACACTCAATAATCCTCTTAACACAATCATCCCATCTTTTGTACAAATATACTGATATAAATTCTTTATCCAAATCTTTTGCATAGCGCATTACCTTTCTCACCCATCTTGTTACCTGCCCTTTACTCATAACCCAATTAAATACTATTTTAGCTATTCTTTTATTATCCATAAACTGCAATCTACCAAACATTTTCATTTTACTTTTTGCATCTCTCATATGAAAACTTGACCATCCCATTTCTCCTTGAATTGCCTCCCTTGCTGTCCATACTTCTGCATCCAATGCATGTCTTCCTACTTCCCTTTGAGTTTTTTCTAAATAATCTAATATCTTTTTACTAACATATAATGCATCATTACCATATGTTAACCCTGCTACTGCAACTCCTTTCCATATAATTCTAGCTACATCATATTTATTATATGAAAATACTGTTAATTTCTTTATCAATCCCTTTCTTTTCTTTGCTTCATTTATCAATTTTTTCTCCCATTCATCCAAATAATTTTTCTGATTACTTAAAATAATTCCCAAATAACTATATCTATTCACCACACTTAACTTAATATCTCCCAATAAAAATTCTACATCTTCTCTTTCCTCAGTATTAACCATCATTATATTTGATTTTCTTCACTAAATTTAATCCCCATCTCTTTACCCACCCTTGCACTGTCCTCAACATAACTTCCATATCTTCTCTTTTTCTGCACACAAAAATATATCATCTGCAAAAAAGACCTGACAAAATAAATACTCCCTTACTACCTATTAACGGTATCTCTATCCCTCTTCCTAATCATTCTATTGCTCTTTCCATTTCACTCAAATACAACACAAACAAAATAGGAGACATAGGGCATCCTTGCCTTAGTCCCACACCATTTTTAACTTTAATTGATTCTATATTCTCTAATTGATATATGTAATAATTATTTTCATATAATTTCTTAATAATATCTATTAAAGCTTCATCCATTCCCAAATTTGCTAAACTTATCCATAATCTATTTCTATTTACTCTATCATATGCCTTCTCTATATCTATAAAACTCATATATAACTGTTTATCTGCATTCCTACTCATATCCATAAGTTGTGTAACTACAAATAAACTATCTCCTATACGCCTATCTAATCTAAAACCTCCTTGCATTTCACCCACTACATTATTCCCTTCCATCCATTTTACAACTTTACTAGCCACCATATACGAGAAAACTTTATATAAAACTGATGTTACCGCTATCGGTCTATAATTATTCAACTTTCTATGATCCTTACCCTTTCCTTTAAATAATAACCTTACTCTTGTATTACTCCAACTACTTGTGAAAACTCTATTCTGTGCCATTTTATTAAAACAGGATAATAACTTTACTTTTGCCCTATATCCTAAATTCATTACCATCTCTGCTGCCCATCCATCTAAACCTCTTGCCTTCCCACTTTTCAATTTCTTCTCGACCTCATTTAGTTCATGATCAATAACTTTGACAGACGATTTTCAATCTATTTCTCTGCCCAGATTTATAAATTGATACACTTATTATATTATATAATATAATTATAAAATTTGGAAGAACAATTTAGAAAATATAGAATTAAATACAATTCTCACCATCATAAAGTTTATTTTTAAAATACACGATATTAATTTTTGCTTATTAAATATGACTTTATAAATTTAAAATATAACATTTATTACTACAAGTTTTAAACTATTAAAATCGAATTTTAAATATACTTTTAATTATTTATAGCTGTGTTATTTAATATGGCCAGCTTTTACAACCATATGAAACAATATTTAAAGCTTTACTTAACTACTTTTAAATAATTTGCTATAATTTTATATACCACGTATTTTCTTTAGCTTTAAATTGTACTTTAAAAATATAATTGACTTAATACAATTACCATATTAAAAGAACATATTTTAAATTTAAAATTTTTAGTAATTGACTGTTGTGAACTATTACCGACCTATAGAAAAGGGCACAATATATATATATATATATTGTGCACATAGGTCCCATGGCAGAACCCCAAGCTTTCCCCATTTTATTATTTTTTGGTTGAGCTCTTTTGCATTCAATCTGTTTGCTATTGATGCTGACATGATGTTCATTGATAACTTTTTTAATGCTGTCCTTGCTTATGAATGACAAAAATCCAAAACCCCTGGATCTTTGCTTCTGGTGATCATACATTATTACCACTTCTGTAACCTTGCCATATTAGCTGAAAAAAACTTAAATCTGTTTCTATGCAATTTGAAGGAAGGCCTCCAATAAAAACTTTCCTCACCCTGTTCTCTTTGTTTTTTGGCTTCTGCATGCTCCTTGGATTACAAGCTTTAGGGTCAATGGTCCTACCATCAAAATTTATGTGGTCCTGCAGCTAAAACTGTCTCCACAAAGCTAGGATCTTTATAAGTAATAAATCCAAATGCACGAGACCTACCAGTTTCTTGATTTTTTATAACAACCCAACCTACAACCTTTCCATAACAACTGAAAAAAGTTTTTAAAGTTTCATTATTCATTGTAGACCAAGAATAAATTGCTGATATATCATCAGGAATATCTTCAGCTGCTCCAAATGTTGGTGATGGTGGTCTGAATGGTCCATGTAGGGGTGGAAAAGAACCAAATTCTGGTGTTCCAGGAAACACTCAGCTTTGAAAAGGAGAAGCTGGAGGTGGGATCCATATGGACCTTGAGGAGGAAATCTTTGTGGAGGTTCTCCCCATGCTTGTTGACCCCATATGCCTGCAGCAATCTGACCTGGCATTCCATTTAGCATTGAAAAGTTTTCTTTTATATTCAATGAAACAATTGTTCAAATTCATGAAGTCTGAGGCAATTATTGTTTTATGAATTAAGCCAGGCATGATTAAGAAAACATGTTCAAACTCAGTTTCATTAATTTTTAAAATTAAATAAACTTTCTTGTCATATAGCTTGGTTTTCTTGCCGTTAGCAAGTGTAACTTGTATTGCCTTGATAGGCAAAGTAAGAAGGGTTTTGTCTAAGTTATTAATTTTTCAAATAAATCTCTCCTGATAAAATAGAAACTTGGCTTTCTGAGTCAATTAAAACATTAATAAAAATTCCTACTACTGATACTATAATGATTGGATAGCTATAAAGAATGGGAGAATCAGTTATTTGAGTTTCTTCTAAAAAATCTACATCAAGATCGATTGTCTCAAGATGACACATCACCTTGTCCCCCTTACACTGGCTATAGGAATTTTGGAGTGAGGAACTGTCCAACAAGATTCTCTAGTTTAATGCACTTATTTTACTAATATTTCAGTTGAGAATTTTGGGAGCAGTTTGCAAATCACTTATAGAGGGTTTATTAATCCCCACTTTTTTTTAACTCTACCCAGTGGCCTACTTATATGAGTTGTTCTACCAGAGTAAGGACTAAGTCTGAATCTTGTATGATTCCTGAAGTCCTTACCATTAACCTGATCTTTTTCAGCTGATACACCTTCAGCTGATACACCTACATTGCTAGAGTGTGGATATATTTCTCTATTTATTTTAAAATTTATTTTAAGGCCTCTCTCGCTCATCTCTAGTGATTCTAATATCTCTACTACCTCTTCAATAGTGTGGTGATTAGCTGTGATTAGGATTTGTTCTATATGGTGAGGTAAATTATGTCTAATTACCCTAATTATCTGGGATTTGGATAGAGGAAATACAGTCAATGTTTTAAGTTTTACCACTTGGCTGCAGAAAAATTGCATGTAAGTCCCGTTTCGACTGCTATATTTTTCCTGAGACATTATATATTTGACATTATCCTGCCTATCATCTCCCCAAAATCTAGCCAATATTAAATGTCTGTAATCCCCATATGTTTGTGGTCTTTCAAAAAGTGATTGCCAACAGTTCCTTTCTATTATGTACAAGTGATTAGTAGCTATAGCTAATTTTTCTACCTCTGTCAACTGGCCTAAGATAAACAACTCTTTTAGACTTTGTAAATATTCTACTGGAGTTTCTAAATACTCCCCTTTATAGGTTTTGAATCTTAAAAATTTAGTTGCCATTATACTATTACTGCCTTCATCAACCTATATTGAGGACTTTTCTCTTGGTTATATTTACTTTTTGAGGTATTTGCCCTGTTTATCTTACTTATTTACTTACTTGGATTATTATTTATCTGAATAATACATTTTAAGCTGCTGTATCAAGTAGGCAGACCTCCCTGATATCCATTATCTCTAGCTGAATTTATATCCTCATATTTAAGTATCTGTATTCCCTGACCTTCTTGGTCCAATGAACTAAGCCTATTCTCTGCTTGAAGTTCGTTAATAATTTCATGAATAAATTCCCTCTGCTAATTTTTCATCTAGTCGATTTATGAACAGTGGGATAAGTTCTATCTCTCTATCCAGAGATTCAACTACTTTCTGGGGCACTGTTACTAACTCTTCTTATATTTTCTTCATATCTCTTTCTAAAGATGAAGTAAAATGTTTTACTTTTCCCATCTTTATTTCTGACTTTTTTATGGACTCTGTACATTCTTGTTTTACAGCTTGTAAATCCATATATAACTTAGTCTGTATAGTGATGCCTGTCTGATTAGCCTGCTCTTGTGCACTCTCCTTGTAGCTTTCTATTTCTATTCTTAAAGCCCTCTGAATATTCTTAGTCTCTTGAAATCATGCATCAAAATCTGTCTTAAAATTTATCTATTATACTGTTAGATTGAACTTCAATACTTCTTAGCTGTCAATCCATACCTATCATATGGCTCACTAATCTCTCAATAGTCTCTTCCACCTTCCTTTCTAGATTATCCAGCTTTCATTCTGCCTTATTTTAACTATCTTGGTCCTCAATTGCTAACTTAGTAAATCACAATTCTAAGTTAACCTCAATCTCTAGCTTATTCTGAGATAATTTCAACTCTATTTCTTCTATAAATGCTACTTTAAGCTGATCCCAGAAAAAATCCATTTTACCCTCTAACGATCCTTTCATGGTCTCCATTTGATTTTTAATCTCTCAACAGATTCTCTATTTTCTTAAGTAATATCTTCTATGGCCTTCTCTACTCTATTTTTTACACTTAAACTTTGAGCCCTGCATTGATTCTCAAGGTCATTCATTCTATTCTCAAGCTTATCATTTTGGATTTCCATTCGATTCTCTAACGTACTAAGTCAAATAGTTATGCTATCTTTTAATTCTTTATTTTGTTCTTTTAAATTCTACAGCTTGGTTATCTATTTTTATTTTCGAAGCTACTTTTTAATTCTACTTTTGATTCTATCATCATAGCCTGCATCATTTGTTGAAGTTGCTGCATATCAATCATCTTTACTTCCTTTTGGTCAGCCACCACACTCAACTTATGAGTCTCTGTAATACTGCTTTCTTCACTTTGCAACTCTATTGACATGTCTTCTAGGGTCTCTCCGTCATTATTTTTTGTTAGGCACACACTTCTCCCCCTCCATTAACCAACAATCAAGACCCTCCTAACAACCTACACATTGGTCACCTACTCGGTCTTGACCTAAGCAATTTTATGTTGCCTATTATGTCTCTTTTCTGATGTTTTGGGTATCTAGAAATCCAATCATCATCAATCACCAGGTTTGCATAAATCTATTTTTAAACAGACAAGAATAATTTTATGTGTCTTTTATTGGACTTAATTATACACTGGAATTTTTAATATCTTAATAAAATTCCTATATAACGAATCGCTGGCACATATAAATTCAATACTCCAGCTCTTATATCACTCCCCACACCTACTATTCATCGTGCGACCACATTAGCGTACTGCTTATAACCTAAAGAAAATATGGCCTACTAATAAAAACTGAACACGCTCATCTCTAGCACCGGGGCGTCTCAGGATCGATGACGATGGCCAGGACGTCAAATTGCAATCTTAATGAAACTCACTTATGCCAATCATTATTTATAAATAATCTATTTAATAATTAATAATAATAATATCTAATGAATGGATTAATAAATAAATAGTATGCGAATAAAAACACTGAGAGTGCTTTTTACAAATAATGTTAATAATCTCATAAAATTTTATGTTGCTTGGAGAAGAAGAAAATTTAAACTCAATTCCCCACTGTAATTTATCTCTCTCAGCACACTCACATCCATTTCCCATTAAAGTCACAATTAAAATTTTAAAAGAATTAAATATTTCTATGCCCATCACCATCCTCCCAATCCATCTCACCATCACACTCGCATTCATAGGTCATCTGTATTACTATTTCACTTCATTCTAAAAATTTTCATCTTGCTAGTTCTCTTTTCCCTCTGATAATCTTTCCTCGGGGCTTTAGAATAGTAAGGCATGAAAGTTTATACAATCTGCTAAGAATCATTGGTGAAAAATAAATACGATCCCAGAGATTACATCCGTAGTCAACCTTGGCTGAATCTAACATAGCCAACGTCCCCTTACTCTAAATTTCCAATGGTTAAGATTAAGTTTTAAATGTAAGTTTGAAAATAACATTTTATAAACACTTTGATAATTAAAGAAAAAATTAACAAGTTCACCTGGGAAAGTATTTGAATACAGCGGATGAATAAAGGATTTTATGTCCACCCACAGCACTCTATTTCACGCAATAATCCTACTGCCTATTATAGATCTTTAATCCAAATGTGCTGAATAATTCTATTAACATTATACAATTGGGAATTGAATTCTGCAGTGTTCAAATAATTTTATAAATAATCTTTTAAATAATGTTTTACCTGGTATGATTTAATAAGTAAATCATATTTCAAATTTATTTTATAGTGTATCCGCGCATGATCTGGATTTGTAGAATTTATTAGACCGCAAAACAGTAAGATGTAAACAAAAGTTTATTTTAAAACAACACTTTTATTAACAAAGATAAAATTTTAAAAAAATATCTACATTATGTACAAGGTTTCTCAAGGCTTTCCTCTGTTCTTCAACGTATACAAGAAATGTTTTTAAAAATAAATAGCTGATGTTGCTACTTTATAAAATAATAACTATTATTAATTCTTACTGAATTAGGGTTTACATTTGCCATGGGATAGAAAAATGATTATACTATTTAACAATTCTTAATATTGAGATATAATAAATATCAAATTTCTCCCTATATTTTATGCTTTCAAATAAATGATTTATTTTATAATTCAACATGTTATTTATGAAGATAGCTCTTCATATGATAAGAACGTAGTAATTTACACTAATTAGTTTAACTTACTATGCCTCAACTATATGCTTTAAATTGAAGATATTTTATGTTTTCTTACCCTCTCATTAATTCAATTTCTATTCAAGTGCTTAAGAATCGGTACTCAGATTGATCGTTCTATTACATGCATACAATCATATATTAATGTCCCTACAATATTAATACTTCAGTTGGTTTACCATTCCTGTGAAGTTCACAGCTGGTTGTACATATAACTTTGGATATGCACTGCTTACTATTGCTACTCCCTATATTTTAATTTTTAAATTCAATATTTAACTTAATCCTTATTCTTGACTATTATTAGTGAAATAAAGCATTTAAATAATGCAATGTCTCAGCACAATAAATTGCACATTTACTCCACTCTCATCACGAAACATCCAAATTAATTTCACGACCCTGTAAACAACATTTATAACTTATATTTTTCTGTGCTCTGAATAACGTGCACCCATAAGAAATGAAGTCAGCATTAATATGAGGAATGGAAAAGACCCAAATAAGAGAAAATACCTTTTCATTAAGACTAAGGTATGCTAGGATTCATCCCTAGTCATACAGGAATACATGGATACGCTTAACACACTCTGGCCATCAATAAAGAAATCATCTTACAGAGTAGAAATAACAAAGTGGAAAACTCACCCACTACATCTAAATACTTCATAAAATTTTTTATTAACTCTCTTAGTGAGTGAGCTAAGCTACAACTACACTAGCTAGGTGGTGATTCCTTAGCCAACCACATATACAAAGGTCTCACACTAATTTGTACTCATAAAATTTTACACTTAAACTACCCCCACAGAGTATTGCACTGACAGAGGAGCCAACAAATTTTTAAGCATCAATCAGCTTACATCTAACTTAATTTCACCTTTATGACAATAATAAGAAGAAGTAATGCGTATCGCTTGCAAAATCATCTTTCTTCATTTTCGGAACATAATTATTGCATTTTATCACAACATGCATTCCATCTTAAAATATAACATTTATATGCATAAATATTTAATAATAATACCCTATCTTTTAAAAATATTTCATATAATAAACGTTCTTACTTATATCTCGTACTCTTTTAATGAAAAGTAAAGCATCACTTTAATATTTGTAATAAGGCATATTTTAAAATTCGATACTAACTCAACTAATAAAACTTTTAACATAAATTGAATTCAAACTTAGACATATGATTAACTCTTTTTTTTTGCTAAGCTATTTAAATTAAACACTTAAAAAAATAATAACAAGTTACAAAATTATATTTATACAATCCTCCTAGATCGTCCTCCGGATTTTTCTTACATTTCAGCAAATCTCATTCAGTTTTAGTTTGTTTTATTTTTGTCTGGTTTTGATTTGGGCGCACACATACTGAATTACATAATCCTTTGGAAAAATTCTAATAAATTTTTAGTGAATTAATCCTCGAGGTTTCTTCTTTCTATTCAAAGTTTTAGCACATTATCCGCTTTTCTTTAAATGAATAAATTAGTAATCCAAGGTCCTTGTTTTATGAATTACTTTAGAGATTGGTAATCCTTACGATTGACTGCAATAATTTCTCATTTCCTATTAAATTCTTGATTCATTTGGGGATTCTTTGCATTTAGTATAGCTTTCCCAAGAGAAGTCCATTTATGCACTATTTTGCCATAAATTCTCAAAAACATTCATTTAATTTTGGTATAGATTAGTAGCATCTTTAGTTAGTTACTAATTACATTTCTTTTCCTTTATTAGTCACTTATTTTCATTGACGAATAGTTAATTCACAACAATACTGTAAATACTTCATATGGAATTTAACACATCACACTACCACTGGAATTCAGATCCTCACTTATTTTTAATCAAATCAAACATTATCTTCTTTCGGAATTTTTGATAATACAAATAATTATATCCATCTGTTTTAATAATTACAAGTTTGAAATACAGATTCATAAAATAAAGATTTCCTAGATTTTCCTCCAGAAAAGGTGTTGCCGATTGCTAAAATTGCTTAAAATTGTATGGAAAAAAATCATGAAATTTGTCAACTTCAGAAGAAACAAGTACCTACCTAATATAAAACTTTACTCACCATTCATTTCTTTCAATATTAAAATATTTTTGACAAATTTTTCATTCAGAAAAAGAAACCAGACAAAAAATATAAGACTTAAAATTTTAGTAGTAAAAAATTGTTAATTTAATATGACAAGGTTCCTTTAGATAGACTAATAATGAAGAGAACCCCTCCTTAATGGTGGGTTGACCTTTTATGCTGTCTTGATTTCCCCTTTCAATTTCTGCATGATGGACTTGCCAAATTAATTATATCTAAATTTTAATTGGAGATTTCTATTGTTTTACAAATTATTTATTCACAATTTTTATAAATAACATGTGGTTTTGTTAAAAAAAAAATCCCGCTTGTGGAAATCTCTCTGAAAGAATAAAAATGAAAGTTTTTAATAAAAAAAAATATACATAGCAACATGATTTCAAAACCAGAATTTTGAATGAGAATTGGCTGCTATGAATGAGATATTGAAACAAAATAATAATTCTTTCCATCATGATCCCACATTATTTTCATTGATTATTAATTAATTCTATAAATAAAATTTTATAATAAATTTTACACATACACACTTATACACACTCCTAAAATTCTATCCGAACTGATTACTTATTGATTGATTTTTGACTTTTTCATAGACAATTTGCTTAAATTTAAAATAGTGTTATAATTCCCTGTTATAAAAAATACAATTATTTTATTAGTCACTCCCATGAAGTTAACATAAATTCTACCCTCCCCTTCTTTTCTTTTCCATCTCTAAAATTTCTCAACTACGATTGTTTCTACTTTCACAAACGTTATTAATTAACACTAAATAAAATAATCACTGTTATAAAATTATATGAATAAATTTTGGTTTGTGTGCTAAATAATTTATGTAACCTATTTGAGTTTTTATTTTAATTTGAACTTATTACTGTATAGAAAGCTTATATATTACCATAAAATATATTGTATGAGGAAAAATTTAATAAACTCTGTCATAAATAACTTGGCTGAAAAATTAATGGAGCTTTGGTCAAAACCAAAGGCTACAATATATGTAAATCATGGTATATATATATATATATATATGTCCACAGATGGCGTCCTACCAAAAACACCTATCAAGCGTATTTTCGTTTACATAAACGTCAGAGTAGTTAGTATTCACTATCTCTAACTATAATTCCACTTTCAGATCATGATTTCAAGCTATTTGCTATCGTCAGTGAAAGACAGGAATAAAGAAACTAGATCTAAATACAAACTCTGAGCGTTTATGAAACAATTTCTATTCAGCTTGCAAGCGTGAATTTTTTAGACACGTAATGTCTTCAAACTCAGCACAGCAAACCAGATAGCTATATGGGTCTGATCTCAGTTCAGCATCACCACATAGTAGAAGCCTCTGCAATCTATATCATTGCAAGAAAGACCTCAAAGGTACATTTATGATAAACAAAAATGCAAGTTAAAAAACTTGCTAACGCTTGTATTTATGTCCACAGATGGCGTCCTACCAAAAACACCTATCAAGCGTATTTTCGTTTACATAAACGTCAGAGTAGTTAGTATTCACTATCTCTAACTATAATTCCACTTTCAGATCATGATTTCAAGCTATTTGCTATCGTCAGTGAAAGACAGGAATAAAGAAACTAGATCTAAATACAAACTCTGAGCGTTTATGAAACAATTTCTATTCAGCTTGCAAGCGTGAATTTTTTAGACACGTAATGTCTTCAAACTCAGCACAGCAAACCAGATAGCTATATGGGTCTGATCTCAGTTCAGCATCACCACATAGTAGAAGCCTCTGCAATCTATATCATTGCAAGAAAGACCTCAAAGGTACATTTATGATAAACAAAAATGCAAGTTAAAAAACTTGCTAACGCTTGTATTTATGTCCACAGATGGCGTCCTACCAAAAACACCTATCAAGCGTATTTTTGTTTACATAAACGTCAGAGTAGTTAGTATTCACTATCTCTAACTATAATTCCACTTTCAGATCATGATTTCAAGCTATTTGCTATCGTCAGTGAAAGACAGGAATAAAGAAACTAGATCTAAATACAAACTCTGAGCGTTTATGAAACAATTTCTATTCAGCTTGCAAGCGTGAATTTTTTAGACACGTAATGTCTTCAAACTCAGCACAGCAAACCAGATAGCTATATGGGTCTGATCTCAGTTCAGCATCACCACATAGTAGAAGCCTCTGCAATCTATATCATTGCAAGAAAGACCTCAAAGGTACATTTATGATAAACAAAAATGCAAGTTAAAAAACTTGCTAACGCTTGTATTTATGTCCACAGATGGCGTCCTACCAAAACCACCTATCAAGCGTATTTTCGTTTACATAAACGTCAGAGTAGTTAGTATTCACTATCTCTAACTATAATTCCACTTTCAGATCATGATTTCAAGCTATTTGCTATCGTCAGTGAAAGACAGGAATAAAGAAACTAGATCTAAATACAAACTCTGAGCGTTTATGAAACAATTTCTATTCAGCTTGCAAGCGTGAATTTTTTAGACACGTAATGTCTTCAAACTCAGCACAGCAAACCAGATAGCTACATGGGTCTGATCTCAGTTCAGCATCACCACATAGTAGAAGCCTCTGCAATCTATATCATTGCAAGAAAGACCTCAAAGGTACATTTATGATAAACAAAAATGCAAGTTAAAAAACTTGCTAACGCTTGTATTTATGTCCACAGATGGCGTCCTACCAAAAACACCTATCAAGCGTATTTTCGTTTACATAAACGTCAGAGTAGTTAGTATTCACTATCTCTAACTATAATTCCACTTTCAGATCATGATTTCAAGCTATTTGCTATCGTCAGTGAAAGACAGGAATAAAGAAACTAGATCTAAATACAAACTCTGAGCGTTTATGAAACAATTTCTATTCAGCTTGCAAGCGTGAATTTTTTAGACACGTAATGTCTTCAAACTCAGCACAGCAAACCAGATAGCTACATGGGTCTGATCTCAGTTCAGCATCACCACATAGTAGAAGCCTCTGCAATCTATATCATTGCAAGAAAGACCTCAAAGGTACATTTATGATAAACAAAAATGCAAGTTAAAAAACTTGCTAACGCTTGTATTTATGTCCACAGATGGCGTCCTACCAAAACTCTTTCCCTCAAGCGTATTTTCGTTTACATAAACGTCAGAGTAGTTAGTATTCACTATCTCTAACTATAATTCCACTTTCAGATCATGATTTCAAGCTATTTGCTATCGTCAGTGAAAGACAGGAATAAAGAAACTAGATCTGAATACAAACTCTGAGCGTTTATGAAACAATTTCTATTCAGCTTGCAAGCGTGAATTTTTTAGACACGTAATGTCTTCAAACTCAGCACAGCAAACCAGATAGCTATATGGGTCTGATCTCAGTTCAGCATCACCACATAGTAGAAGCCTCTGCAATCTATATCATTGCAAGAAAGACCTCAAAGGTACATTTATGATAAACAAAAATGCAAGTTAAAAAACTTGCTAACGCTTGTATTTATGTCCACAGATGGCGTTCTACCAAAAACACCCATCAAGCGTATGTTTTGTTTACATAAACGTCAGAGTAGTTAGTATTCACTATCTCTAACTATAATTCCACTTTCAGATCATGATTTCAAGCTATTTGCTATCGTCAGTGAAAGACAGGAATAAAGAAACTAGATCTAAATACAAACTCTGAGCGTTTATGAAACAATTTCTATTCAGCTTGCAAGCGTGAATTTTTTAGACACGTAATGTCTTCAAACTCAGCACAGCAAACCAGATAGCTACATGGGTCTGATCTCAGTTCAGCATCACCACATAGTAGAAGCCTCTGCAATCTATATCATTGCAAGAAAGACCTCAAAGGTACATTTATGATAAACAAAAATGCAAGTTAAAAAACTTGCTAACGCTTGTATTTATGTCCACAGATGGCGTCCTACCAAAAACACCTATCAAGCGTATTTTCGTTTACATAAACGTCAGAGTAGTTAGTATTCACTATCTCTAACTATAATTCCACTTTCAGATCATGATTTCAAGCTATTTGCTATCGTCAGTGAAAGACAGGAATAAAGAAACTAGATCTAAATACAAACTCTGAGCGTTTATGAAACAATTTCTATTCAGCTTGCAAGCGTGAATTTTTTAGACACGTAATGTCTTCAAACTCAGCACAGCAAACCAGATAGCTACATGGGTCTGATCTCAGTTCAGCATCACCACATAGTAGAAGCCTCTGCAATCTATATCATTGCAAGAAAGACCTCAAAGGTACATTTATGATAAACAAAAATGCAAGTTAAAAAACTTGCTAACGCTTGTATTTATGTCCACAGATGGCGTCCTACCAAAAACACCTATCAAGCGTATTTTCGTTTACATAAACGTCAGAGTAGTTAGTATTCACTATCTCTAACTATAATTCCACTTTCAGATCATGATTTCAAGCTATTTGCTATCGTCAGTGAAAGACAGGAATAAAGAAACTAGATCTAAATACAAACTCTGAGCGTTTATGAAACAATTTCTATTCAGCTTGCAAGCGTGAATTTTTTAGACACGTAATGTCTTCAAACTCAGCACAGCAAACCAGATAGCTACATGGGTCTGATCTCAGTTCAGCATCACCACATAGTAGAAGCCTCTGCAATCTATATCATTGCAAGAAAGACCTCAAAGGTACATTTATGATAAACAAAAATGCAAGTTAAAAAACTTGCTAACGCTTGTATTTATGTCCACAGATGGCGTCCTACCAAGACTGCCAATCAAGCGTATTTTCGTTTACATAAACGTCAGAGTAGTTAGTATTCACTATCTCTAACTATAATTCCACTTTCAGATCATGATTTCAAGCTATTTGCTATCGTCAGTGAAAGACAGGAATAAAGAAACTAGATCTAAATACAAACTCTGAGCGTTTATGAAACAATTTCTATTCAGCTTGCAAGCGTGAATTTTTTAGACACGTAATGTCTTCAAACTCAGCACAGCAAACCAGATAGCTACATGGGTCTGATCTCAGTTCAGCATCACCACATAGTAGAAGCCTCTGCAATCTATATCATTGCAAGAAAGACCTCAAAGGTACATTTATGATAAACAAAAATGCAAGTTAAAAAACTTGCTAACGCTTGTATTTATGTCCACAGATGGCGTCCTACCAAAACCACCAATCAAGCGTATGTTTCGTTTACATAAACGTCAGAGTAGTTAGTATTCACTATCTCTAACTATAATTCCACTTTCAGATCATGATTTCAAGCTATTTGCTATCGTCAGTGAAAGACAGGAATAAAGAAACTAGATCTAAATACAAACTCTGAGCGTTTATGAAACAATTTCTATTCAGCTTGCAAGCGTGAATTTTTTAGACACGTAATGTCTTCAAACTCAGCACAGCAAACCAGATAGCTACATGGGTCTGATCTCAGTTCAGCATCACCACATAGTAGAAGCCTCTGCAATCTATATCATTGCAAGAAAGACCTCAAAGGTACATTTATGATAAACAAAAATGCAAGTTAAAAAACTTGCTAACGCTTGTATTTATGTCCACAGATGGCGTCCTACCAAAAACACCAATCAAGCGTATGTTTCGTTTACATAAACGTCAGAGTAGTTAGTATTCACTATCTCTAACTATAATTCCACTTTCAGATCATGATTTCAAGCTATTTGCTATCGTCAGTGAAAGACAGGAATAAAGAAACTAGATCTGAATACAAACTCTGAGCGTTTATGAAACAATTTCTATTCAGCTTGCAAGCGTGAATTTTTTAGACACGTAATGTCTTCAAACTCAGCACAGCAAACCAGATAGCTACATGGGTCTGATCTCAGTTCAGCATCACCACATAGTAGAAGCCTCTGCAATCTATATCATTGCAAGAAAGACCTCAAAGGTACATTTATGATAAACAAAAATGCAAGTTAAAAAACTTGCTAACGCTTGTATTTATGTCCACAGATGGCGTCCTACCAAAAACACCTATCAAGCGTATTTTCGTTTACATAAACGTCAGAGTAGTTAGTATTCACTATCTCTAACTATAATTCCACTTTCAGATCATGATTTCAAGCTATTTGCTATCGTCAGTGAAAGACAGGAATAAAGAAACTAGATCTGAATACAAACTCTGAGCGTTTATGAAACAATTTCTATTCAGCTTGCAAGCGTGAATTTTTTAGACACGTAATGTCTTCAAACTCAGCACAGCAAACCAGATAGCTACATGGGTCTGATCTCAGTTCAGCATCACCACATAGTAGAAGCCTCTGCAATCTATATCATTGCAAGAAAGACCTCAAAGGTACATTTATGATAAACAAAAATGCAAGTTAAAAAACTTGCTAACGCTTGTATTTATGTCCACAGATGGCGTCCTACCAAGACTGCCAATCAAGCGTATGTTTTGTTTACATAAACGTCAGAGGAGTTAGTATTCACTATCTCTAACTATAATTCCACTTTCAGATCATGATTTCAAGCTATTTGCTATCGTCAGTGAAAGACAGGAATAAAGAAACTAGATCTGAATACAAACTCTGAGCGTTTATGAAACAATTTCTATTCAGCTTGCAAGCGTGAATTTTTTAGACACGTAATGTCTTCAAACTCAGCATAGCAAACCAGATAGCTACATGGGTCTGATCTCAGTTCAGCATCACCACATAGTAGAAGCCTCTGCAATCTATATCATTGCAAGAAAGACCTCAAAGGTACATTTATGATAAACAAAAATGCAAGTTAAAAAACTTGCTAACGCTTGTGTTTAATGTCCACAGATGGCGTCCTACCAAGACTGCCAATCAAGCGTATGTTTTGTTTACATAAACGTCAGAGTAGTTAGTATTCACTATCTCTAACTATAATTCCCACTTTCAGATCATGATTTCAAGCTATTTGCTATCGTCAGTGAAAGACAGGAATAAAGAAACTAGATCTGAATACAAACTCTGAGCGTTTATGAAACAATTTCTATTCAGCTTGCAAGCGTGAATTTTTTAGACACGTAATGTCTTCAAACTCAGCACAGCAAACCAGATAGCTACATGGGTCTGATCTCAGTTCAGCATCACCACATAGTAGAAGCCTCTGCAATCTATATCATTGCAAGAAAGACCTCAAAGGTACATTTATGATAAACAAAAATGCAAGTTAAAAAACTTGCTAACGCTTGTATTTATGTCCACAGATGGCGTCCTACCAAGACTGCCAATCAAGCGTATGTTTTGTTTACATAAACGTCAGAGTAGTTAGTATTCACTATCTCTAACTATAATTCCACTTTCAGATCATGATTTCAAGCTATTTGCTATCGTCAGTGAAAGACAGGAATAAAGAAACTAGATCTGAATACAAACTCTGAGCGTTTATGAAACAATTTCTATTCAGCTTGCAAGCGTGAATTTTTTAGACACGTAATGTCTTCAAACTCAGCACAGCAAACCAGATAGCTACATGGGTCTGATCTCAGTTCAGCATCACCACATAGTAGAAGCCTCTGCAATCTATATCATTGCAAGAAAGACCTCAAAGGTACATTTATGATAAACAAAAATGCAAGTTAAAAAACTTGCTAACGCTTGTATTTATGTCCACAGATGGCGTCCTACCAAGACTGCCAATCAAGCGTATGTTTTGTTACATAAACGTCAGAGTAGTTAGTATTCACTATCTCTAACTATAATTCCACTTTCAGATCATGATTTCAAGCTATTTGCTATCGTCAGTGAAAGACAGGAATAAAGAAACTAGATCTGAATACAAACTCTGAGCGTTTATGAAACAATTTCTATTCAGCTTGCAAGCGTGAATTTTTTAGACACGTAATGTCTTCAAACTCAGCATAGCAAACCAGATAGCTACATGGGTCTGATCTCAGTTCAGCATCACCACATAGTAGAAGCCTCTGCAATCTATATCATTGCAAGAAAGACCTCAAAGGTACATTTATGATAAACAAAAATGCAAGTTAAAAAACTTGCTAACGCTTGTATTTATGTCCACAGATGGCGTCCTACCAAGACTGCCAATCAAGCGTATGTTTTGTTTACATAAACGTCAGAGTAGTTAGTATTCACTATCTCTAACTATAATTCCACTTTCAGATCATGATTTCAAGCTATTTGCTATCGTCAGTGAAAGACAGGAATAAAGAAACTAGATCTGAATACAAACTCTGAGCGTTTATGAAACAATTTCTATTCAGCTTGCAAGCGTGAATTTTTTAGACACGTAATGTCTTCAAACTCAGCATAGCAAACCAGATAGCTACATGGGTCTGATCTCAGTTCAGCATCACCACATAGTAGAAGCCTCTGCAATCTATATCATTGCAAGAAAGACCTCAAAGGTACATTTATGATAAACAAAAATGCAAGTTAAAAAACTTGCTAACGCTTGTATTTATGTCCACAGATGGCGTCCTACCAAGACTGCCAATCAAGCGTATGTTTTGTTTACATAAACGTCAGAGTAGTTAGTATTCACTATCTCTAACTATAATTCCACTTTCAGATCATGATTTCAAGCTATTTGCTATCGTCAGTGAAAGACAGGAATAAAGAAACTAGATCTGAATACAAACTCTGAGCGTTTATGAAACAATTTCTATTCAGCTTGCAAGCGTGAATTTTTTAGACACGTAATGTCTTCAAACTCAGCATAGCAAACCAGATAGCTACATGGGTCTGATCTCAGTTCAGCATCACCACATAGTAGAAGCCTCTGCAATCTATATCATTGCAAGAAAGACCTCAAAGGTACATTTATGATAAACAAAAATGCAAGTTAAAAAACTTGCTAACGCTTGTATTTATGTCCACAGATGGCGTCCTACCAAGACTGCCAATCAAGCGTATGTTTTGTTTACATAAACGTCAGAGTAGTTAGTATTCACTATCTCTAACTATAATTCCACTTTCAGATCATGATTTCAAGCTATTTGCTATCGTCAGTGAAAGACAGGAATAAAGAAACTAGATCTGAATACAAACTCTGAGCGTTTATGAAACAATTTCTATTCAGCTTGCAAGCGTGAATTTTTTAGACACGTAATGTCTTCAAACTCAGCATAGCAAACCAGATAGCTACATGGGTCTGATCTCAGTTCAGCATCACCACATAGTAGAAGCCTCTGCAATCTATATCATTGCAAGAAAGACCTCAAAGGTACATTTATGATAAACAAAAATGCAAGTTAAAAAACTTGCTAACGCTTGTATTTATGTCCACAGATGGCGTCCTACCAAGACTGCCAATCAAGCGTATGTTTTGTTTACATAAACGTCAGAGTAGTTAGTATTCACTATCTCTAACTATAATTCCACTTTCAGATCATGATTTCAAGCTATTTGCTATCGTCAGTGAAAGACAGGAATAAAGAAACTAGATCTGAATACAAACTCTGAGCGTTTATGAAACAATTTCTATTCAGCTTGCAAGCGTGAATTTTTTAGACACGTAATGTCTTCAAACTCAGCATAGCAAACCAGATAGCTACATGGGTCTGATCTCAGTTCAGCATCACCACATAGTAGAAGCCTCTGCAATCTATATCATTGCAAGAAAGACCTCAAAGGTACATTTATGATAAACAAAAATGCAAGTTAAAAAACTTGCTAACGCTTGTATTTATGTCCACAGATGGCGTCCTACCAAGACTGCCAATCAAGCGTATGTTTTGTTTACATAAACGTCAGAGTAGTTAGTATTCACTATCTCTAACTATAATTCCACTTTCAGATCATGATTTCAAGCTATTTGCTATCGTCAGTGAAAGACAGGAATAAAGAAACTAGATCTGAATACAAACTCTGAGCGTTTATGAAACAATTTCTATTCAGCTTGCAAGCGTGAATTTTTTAGACACGTAATGTCTTCAAACTCAGCATAGCAAACCAGATAGCTACATGGGTCTGATCTCAGTTCAGCATCACCACATAGTAGAAGCCTCTGCAATCTATATCATTGCAAGAAAGACCTCAAAGGTACATTTATGATAAACAAAAATGCAAGTTAAAAAACTTGCTAACGCTTGTATTTATGTCCACAGATGGCGTCCTACCAAGACTGCCAATCAAGCGTATGTTTTGTTTACATAAACGTCAGAGTAGTTAGTATTCACTATCTCTAACTATAATTCCACTTTCAGATCATGATTTCAAGCTATTTGCTATCGTCAGTGAAAGACAGGAATAAAGAAACTAGATCTGAATACAAACTCTGAGCGTTTATGAAACAATTTCTATTCAGCTTGCAAGCGTGAATTTTTTAGACACGTAATGTCTTCAAACTCAGCATAGCAAACCAGATAGCTACATGGGTCTGATCTCAGTTCAGCATCACCACATAGTAGAAGCCTCTGCAATCTATATCATTGCAAGAAAGACCTCAAAGGTACATTTATGATAAACAAAAATGCAAGTTAAAAAAAACTTGCTAACGCTTGTATTTATGTCCACAGATGGCGTCCTACCAAGACTGCCAATCAAGCGTATGTTTTGTTTACATAAACGTCAGAGTAGTTAGTATTCACTATCTCTAACTATAATTCCACTTTCAGATCATGATTTCAAGCTATTTGCTATCGTCAGTGAAAGACAGGAATAAAGAAACTAGATCTGAATACAAACTCTGAGCGTTTATGAAACAATTTCTATTCAGCTTGCAAGCGTGAATTTTTTAGACACGTAATGTCTTCAAACTCAGCATAGCAAACCAGATAGCTACATGGGTCTGATCTCAGTTCAGCATCACCACATAGTAGAAGCCTCTGCAATCTATATCATTGCAAGAAAGACCTCAAAGGTACATTTATGATAAACAAAAATGCAAGTTAAAAAACTTGCTAACGCTTGTATTTATGTCCACAGATGGCGTCCTACCAAGACTGCCAATCAAGCGTATGTTTTGTTTACATAAACGTCAGAGTAGTTAGTATTCACTATCTCTAACTATAATTCCACTTTCAGATCATGATTTCAAGCTATTTGCTATCGTCAGTGAAAGACAGGAATAAAGAAACTAGATCTGAATACAAACTCTGAGCGTTTATGAAACAATTTCTATTCAGCTTGCAAGCGTGAATTTTTTAGACACGTAATGTCTTCAAACTCAGCATAGCAAACCAGATAGCTACATGGGTCTGATCTCAGTTCAGCATCACCACATAGTAGAAGCCTCTGCAATCTATATCATTGCAAGAAAGACCTCAAAGGTACATTTATGATAAACAAAAATGCAAGTTAAAAAACTTGCTAACGCTTCTATTTATGTCCACAGATGGCGTCCTACCAAGACTGCCAATCAAGCGTATGTTTTGTTTACATAAACGTCAGAGTAGTTAGTATTCACTATCTCTAACTATAATTCCACTTTCAGATCATGATTTCAAGCTATTTGCTATCGTCAGTGAAAGACAGGAATAAAGAAACTAGATCTGAATACAAACTCTGAGCGTTTATGAAACAATTTCTATTCAGCTTGCAAGCGTGAATTTTTTAGACACGTAATGTCTTCAAACTCAGCATAGCAAACCAGATAGCTACATGGGTCTGATCTCAGTTCAGCATCACCACATAGTAGAAGCCTCTGCAATCTATATCATTGCAAGAAAGACCTCAAAGGTACATTTATGATAAACAAAAATGCAAGTTAAAAAACTTGCTAACGCTTGTATTTATGTCCACAGATGGCGTCCTACCAAGACTGCCAATCAAGCGTATGTTTTGTTTACATAAACGTCAGAGTAGTTAGTATTCACTATCTCTAACTATAATTCCACTTTCAGATCATGATTTCAAGCTATTTGCTATCGTCAGTGAAAGACAGGAATAAAGAAACTAGATCTGAATACAAACTCTGAGCGTTTATGAAACAATTTCTATTCAGCTTGCAAGCGTGAATTTTTAGACACGTAATGTCTTCAAACTCAGCATAGCAAACCAGATAGCTACATGGGTCTGATCTCAGTTCAGCATCACCACATAGTAGAAGCCTCTGCAATCTATATCATTGCAAGAAAGACCTCAAAGGTACATTTATGATAAACAAAAATGCAAGTTAAAAAACTTGCTAACGCTTGTATTTATGTCCACAGATGGCGTCCTACCAAGACTGCCAATCAAGCGTATGTTTTGTTTACATAAACGTCAGAGTAGTTAGTATTCACTATCTCTAACTATAATTCCACTTTCAGATCATGATTTCAAGCTATTTGCTATCGTCAGTGAAAGACAGGGATAAAGAAACTAGATCTGAATACAAACTCTGAGCGTTTATGAAACAATTTCTATTCAGCTTGCAAGCGTGAATTTTTTAGACACGTAATGTCTTCAAACTCAGCATAGCAAACCAGATAGCTACATGGGTCTGATCTCAGTTCAGCATCACCACATAGTAGAAGCCTCTGCAATCTATATCATTGCAAGAAAGACCTCAAAGGTACATTTATGATAAACAAAAATGCAAGTTAAAAAACTTGCTAACGCTTGTATTTATGTCCACAGATGGCGTCCTACCAAGACTGCCAATCAAGCGTATGTTTTGTTTACATAAACGTCAGAGTAGTTAGTATTCACTATCTCTAACTATAATTCCACTTTCAGATCATGATTTCAAGCTATTTGCTATCGTCAGTGAAAGACAGGAATAAAGAAACCAGATCTGAATACAAACTCTGAGCGTTTATGAAACAATTTCTATTCAGCTTGCAAGCGTGAATTTTTTAGACACGTAATGTCTTCAAACTCAGCATAGCAAACCAGATAGCTACATTGGTCTGATCTCAGTTCAGCATCACCACATAGTAGAAGCCTCTGCAATCTATATCATTGCAAGAAAGACCTCAAAGGTACATTTATGATAAACAAAAATGCAAGTTAAAAAACTTGCATTTTTGTTTATGTCCACAGATGGCGTCCTACCAAGACTGCCAATCAAGCGTATGTTTTGTTTACATAAACGTCAGAGTAGTTAGTATTCACTATCTCTAACTATAATTCCACTTTCAGATCATGATTTCAAGCTATTTGCTATCGTCAGTGAAAGTCAGGAATAAAGAAACTAGATCCGAATACAAACTCTGAGCGTTTACGAAACAATTTCTATTCAGCTTGCAAGCGTGAATTTTTTAGACACGTAATGTCTTCAAACTCAGCATAGCAAACCAGATAGCTACATGGGTCTGATCTCAGTTCAGCATCACCACATAGTAGAAGCCTCTGCAATCTATATCATTGCAAGAAAGACCTCAAAGGTACATTTATGATAAACAAAAATGCAAGTTAAAAAACTTGCTAACGCTTGTATTTATGTCCACAGATGGCGTCCTACCAAGACTGCCAATCAAGCGTATGTTTGTTTACATAAACGTCAGAGTAGTTAGTATTCACTATCTCTAACTATAATTCCACTTTCAGATCATGATTTCAAGCTATTTGCTATCGTCAGTGAAAGACAGGAATAAAGAAACTAGATCTGAATACAAACTCTGACGTTTGTAAGAGCAATTTCTATTCAGCTTGCAAGCATGAATTTTTTAGTTGCGTAATAATACTTCAAACTCAGCATAGCAAACCAGATAGCTACATGGGTCTGATCTCAGTTCAGCATCACCACATAGTAGAAGCCTCTGCAATCTATATCATTGCAAGAAAGACCTCAAAGGTACATTTATGATAAACAAAAAATGCAAGTTAAAAAACTTGCTAACGCTTGTATTTATGTCCACAGATGGCGTCCTACCAAGACTGCCAATCAAGCGTATGTTGTTAACATAAACGTCAAAATGAATTAGTATTCACTATCTCTAACTATAATTCCACTTTCAGATCGCATGATTTCAAGCTATTTGCTATCGTCAGTGAAAGACAGAATAAAACTGAATCCGAATACAAACTCTGAGAGCGTTTATGAAACAGTTTCTATTCAGCTTGCAAGGCGTGAATTTTTTAGACACGTAATGTCTTCAAACTCAGCATAGCAAACCAGATAGCTACATGGGTCTGATCTCAGTTCAGCATCACCACATAGTAGAAGCCTCTGCAATCTATATCATTGCAAGAAAGACCTCAAAGGTACATTTATGATAAACAAAAATGCAAGTTAAAAAACTTGCTAACGCTTGCTTGTTTATGTCCACAGATGGCGTCCTACCAAGACTGCCAATCAAAGCCATGTTTGTTTACATAAATGTCAAATGAATTAGTATTCACTATCTCTAACTATAATTCCACTTTCAGATCATGATTTCAAGCTATTTGCTATCGTCAGTGAAAGACAGGAATAAAGAAACTAGATCTGAATACAAACTCTGAGCGTTTATGAAACAATTTCTATTCAGCTTGCAAGCGTGAATTTTTTAGACACGTAATGTCTTCAAACTCAGCATAGCAAACCAGATAGCTACATGGGTCTGATCTCAGTTCAGCATCACCACATAGTAGAAGCCTCTGCAATCTATATCATTGCAAGAAAGACCTCAAAGGTACATTTATGATAAACAAAAATGCAAGTTAAAAAACTTGCTAACGCTTGTATTTATGTCCACAGATGGCGTCCTACCAAGACTGCCAATCAAGCGTATGTTTTGTTTACATAAACGTCAGAGTAGTTAGTATTCACTATCTCTAACTATAATTCCACTTTCAGATCATGATTTCAAGCTATTTGCTATCGTCAGTGAAAGACAGGAATAAAGAAACTAGATCTGAATACAAACTCTGAGCGTTTATGAAACAATTTCTATTCAGCTTGCAAGCGTGAATTTTTTAGACACGTAATGTCTTCAAACTCAGCATAGCAAACCAGATAGCTACATGGGTCTGATCTCAGTTCAGCATCACCACATAGTAGAAGCCTCTGCAATCTATATCATTGCAAGAAAGACCTCAAAGGTACATTTATGATAAACAAAAATGCAAGTTAAAAAACTTGCTAACGCTTGTATTTATGTCCACAGATGGCGTCCTACCAAGACTGCCAATCAAGCGTATGTTTTGTTTACATAAACGTCAGAGTAGTTAGTATTCACTATCTCTAACTATAATTCCACTTTCAGATCATGATTTCAAGCTATTTGCTATCGTCAGTGAAAGACAGGAATAAAGAAACTAGATCTGAATACAAACTCTGAGCGTTTATGAAACAATTTCTATTCAGCTTGCAAGCGTGAATTTTTTAGACACGTAATGTCTTCAAACTCAGCATAGCAAACCAGATAGCTACATGGGTCTGATCTCAGTTCAGCATCACCACATAGTAGAAGCCTCTGCAATCTATATCATTGCAAGAAAGACCTCAAAGGTACATTTATGATAAACAAAAATGCAAGTTAAAAAACTTGCTAACGCTTGTATTTATGTCCACAGATGGCGTCCTACCAAGACTGCCAATCAAGCGTATGTTTTGTTTACATAAACGTCAGAGTAGTTAGTATTCACTATCTCTAACTATAATTCCACTTTCAGATCATGATTTCAAGCTATTTGCTATCGTCAGTGAAAGACAGGAATAAAGAAACTAGATCTGAATACAAACTCTGAGCGTTTATGAAACAATTTCTATTCAGCTTGCAAGCGTGAATTTTTTAGACACGTAATGTCTTCAAACTCAGCATAGCAAACCAGATAGCTACATGGGTCTGATCTCAGTTCAGCATCACCACATAGTAGAAGCCTCTGCAATCTATATCATTGCAAGAAAGACCTCAAAGGTACATTTATGATAAACAAAAATGCAAGTTAAAAAACTTGCTAACGCTTGTATTTATGTCCACAGATGGCGTCCTACCAAGACTGCCAATCAAGCGTATGTTTTGTTTACATAAACGTCAGAGTAGTTAGTATTCACTATCTCTAACTATAATTCCACTTTCAGATCATGATTTCAAGCTATTTGCTATCGTCAGTGAAAGACAGGAATAAAGAAACTAGATCTGAATACAAACTCTGAGCGTTTATGAAACAATTTCTATTCAGCTTGCAAGCGTGAATTTTTAGACACGTAATGTCTTCAAACTCAGCATAGCAAACCAGATAGCTACATGGGTCTGATCTCAGTTCAGCATCACCACATAGTAGAAGCCTCTGCAATCTATATCATTGCAAGAAAGACCTCAAAGGTACATTTATGATAAACAAAAATGCAAGTTAAAAAACTTGCTAACGCTTGTATTTATGTCCACAGATGGCGTCCTACCAAGACTGCCAATCAAGCGTATGTTTTGTTTACATAAACGTCAGAGTAGTTAGTATTCACTATCTCTAACTATAATTCCACTTTCAGATCATGATTTCAAGCTATTTGCTATCGTCAGTGAAAGACAGGAATAAAGAAACTAGATCTGAATACAAACTCTGAGCGTTTATGAAACAATTTCTATTCAGCTTGCAAGCGTGAATTTTTTAGACACGTAATGTCTTCAAACTCAGCATAGCAAACCAGATAGCTACATGGGTCTGATCTCAGTTCAGCATCACCACATAGTAGAAGCCTCTGCAATCTATATCATTGCAAGAAAGACCTCAAAGGTACATTTATGATAAACAAAAATGCAAGTTAAAAAACTTGCTAACGCTTGTATTTATGTCCACAGATGGCGTCCTACCAAGACTGCCAATCAAGCGTATGTTTTGTTTACATAAACGTCAGAGTAGTTAGTATTCACTATCTCTAACTATAATTCCACTTTCAGATCATGATTTCAAGCTATTTGCTATCGTCAGTGAAAGACAGGAATAAAGAAACTAGATCTGAATACAAACTCTGAGCGTTTATGAAACAATTTCTATTCAGCTTGCAGATCT